>CM016566.1:14122579-14249412 GCA_003412495.2 Echium plantagineum | reverse complement strand
TGTGACTATATAAAATTAAAGTGTAATTACGTCCACTATCCAAGACTAAATTTATGATCACCTCAATATTGAGATAGATAACGTATTATGATAACACAATGATGAGCATGTTTGGAGGAGTATGTATGTGGTTGACCTTCACACATTACAACTTTTTGATGATTAATAATCCAAGAGGTGAGCAACCATGGAGTCTATCTAGGTTGGTCAACTCACACAAGACTCCAATAATGTTGATAGTGGGTGACGATTTCCGCATTTTCCCACCACCCACAAGTTTAATTAAGAAATCAAAAGGTGTGCTTTATGTTGTGTTATCTTACACGTATATTTACCGTAATCTAATCAAATTTTATCATGTCGATACCTTCATTTATTCAAACCTTATAAAAACAAATGCAACTATCTAGCCTATCAAAATAACCGGTATTGATTATTGGAGGTGATCGACGTTGATCGAAAGATTAACATTATTATTAGGGATGACCAACTTTTATTAACATTGACGGATTAATGTAAAAATTTATAAATGTATGCAGAGTTCATTTATACTCACATTGAAAATCTTTATATATAGATGTATAAATTTTTCAATATTAGAGTATATTTGTAATACACTTGTATTTGTACGTAAATATATTTCTAAAGTACATTGGTACATAAAGGTGTTAGCATGGGTAGGGAGGAAGAGGCCGGGAGGGGGTTGCAATTTGCAAACCCCACTATTAACTTGCATTCTATATTAATTCTCATTTATCGATAATAAATAGTATAATTATATGAAATGTTCAATTTGTTTTCATGTATATTTTTAAATATGCAGTTTTAATAATTTCTACACATACAGAGTTAAAGATATTGACGTCTAAAGTCATATTTCGATGATTATAAAAAATTAAATGAGATAAAATAATTTGGAATCAAGGAAATAATATCTCTCAAGGAAATTAAAGATGGGTAGATGTGATTTTTTCCACTTTAACTTGTTTGTACTTTCCTCCCTCCATAGGAATTTATAAAATGTAGAAGGTGGCTGGCTACAAGTCCAATCAAATATCCTTTTGGAAACTTGATCTCATCGTTTGTCACATCATATCAGTAATAAATAGTATAGTCGTATGAGATGTTAGTATGTGTATGTTTAAAATATATGTTTTTAATAATTTCTACACATACATAATTAAATTTACTTCACGTTTTAAACGGTGTCTTGATGTCTGTAAAAGGTCAAACGAAATAAATAATTTGAAACTAACATAGTAATATCTCTAAAGGAGATTAAAGATGGGTAGATGTGATTTTTTCCACTCAACTTGTTTGTACTTTCCTCCCTCCATAAGAATTTATAAAATGTAGAAGGTAGCAGTCCAATCAAACATTCTTTTGGAAACTTGATCTCATTGTTTGTCACATCATATATCAGTAACATATTATTATTAGTAATTTATTAATTTGTTTCTCACCATATTCATTCATTTATTCATTCTACCTCATTATACATTCTTACATGAGGCCATCGGGCATCCTAATAAAGGGTCCCAGCTTGGACACTGTGTAAAATGTAATGTTCCACCACACGCGTGCTCTAACCTCTATGACAAGCCTCATCCATCAACTTGTGCTTGCCCCCACACTTTTCCCTTTTCTTCAAATAATATTACTACTGTTTCTCTATATTTCTTTTAAGGACTACATATGTTTTTAATTTCCTTCAAATCTTTTGGATCTGGGATTCATAAATTCAATCTTCAAGTGTCAGGTAGACTTACATATATTTGGAATTCTAACTTTTGAGGTTGTCAAAAAAGTAAATAAAGACATCTCAACACCAACTTAGTCGATTTACTTTCACCTATTTGTATATATGTTATATTGCAGGTCTGAAATTCGGAAAAAGAACTTTTATCAAAATTCTATATGAATATGAGATCCTCATTTAGTAGGATATATAAGACCTTATTTAGAACGACACATGTTAAAGTTAAATTAAACATATATACAATACGTTCCTAAGTGTTCCAATAATTCAATTCTATTGTGAATTAAGAATAATTTCTTGTAGGACCCTGAATAATATTATAATAAAATTGAAGGATCTTTATTAAATTAAGCAATCACCCCCACTAAGCATAGCTGACACGAGAGAGAAATGACTAGTTATATCCAAATAATTGTAACAAATCTGTATGCATATCGAATTCCAAATCACCATTGACGACAACTAACTTTATTTTGTTGTCTAATATATGATATTGTAACACTTTCCGACTCCATTTGAGTGGAAATGTAGTTGAACATCGATCGTTTTTTAGGGGAAAATTATGCAGTGAGTTTTAATTTGTAGACATGGTATGAGTGTATGTTGTTTCGTTCAAAGGGGCAAATAAAGCTAAGTAAGAAAAACATGTGTTGTGTCGAGACTTAATCCTTGAAGCTTTCATATGTATATTGTGTATATATCATATGTATTATGTAAGGTAATAGTTTGTGAACTTAAAAAACTTGTTGGACAATCAAATAGTCATCATTTTCTTGGGTTACATCACTACCCAAATGATTTTAGTAAGTGAGTTATTTTATGTTGCACTTTGATTCTTGTAATTGATACTTATGTATAAATGGTCCATGTAAATGTGTAGTGGATGGAGAAAGGTTCCTAAATTAATGGTTCTGTTATTTGTTATAACCTACTTTTGAAATATTTTATAATTTTAATAAATATTTGAGATGAATAGTAATATTTCGAACCTTATCTTCCCACCTTCTTCTCTTCTCCCTAGTGAGACTATCTCAAAATTACACATTAAAATAGGTGGTTATATCTAAGTTTTTTGCCCAAAAATAATAATAATAATAATGAGAATAATGTAGATAATAATAACGAAATAATGAAAATAATGATAATAATAATAATAATGAAAATAATAATGAGAATAATAAGGATAATACTAATGAAAATAATAATAATAATAGTAATGAATGTAACAAAAATATTGATAATAATAATAATAATAATGAAAATAATAGTAATAAGAAATATAATACTAACAGTAATAATGAACAAAGACTAAATCCGCACAAAAAATTACTGGCCCAAACTTTTTAAAAAATTTCATTTTGACCCCAAAACTCTAAAAATAGTCCAAAACTAATGTTTTCATTAAAAATGGGAATAAATCCACACAATGTGTACACTATCAAGGACTTAGACTGCAACACTCTCAATTACAGGGACCAAAGTGCAATTCAGCCAACTTACTTGGACCAAACTGAAATGGTTTTCAAATTATGTAAGAGAGTCGTCTACATTTCATCCCCATTAACAAATTATTGTCCTCTGCTCAATATATAGCCCCATCAAGTTCCTATCTGGTTAGAACAATAAGAGAGGTAACATTCATCATTTCAACCCAACGACCCAAATTCAACTTTTCCCAAATTAGGCAATCATAGCTTTCAAAGGATGGGAGATGCATGCGTGAAGCCTTAATATAATTCAAATTTTACAAATAAACTTTAGCATGTGATTAATGATTTATATATTAGTTGAAACTAACTAACTAAGGTTCGACTTCAATATATGGACGATCACTCTACCATTTCGTTGTCCCTGCAGTATTCGATTATCTTAGTCATAAAAGGGACCATTTGGCACACAAAATATTTGTGGAAATAAGTCAAAGTCTTGAAATTTCATAAAATCGTTAAGTTCTCCAAAATTGACATAAAATTGCTTATAAACATTTAAAATTGACGAAGATGTTAATTTATGGATAATATGCGCATTTGCTACCCATTTTTTGGAGAAAATTGCCAAAATGGTCCCAGTAAATATGTGCAAGTTGCACTTTGGTCCCCGATTATATTGGGGCTGCGGAAATGGTCCCTGATATTGGTAAAAAAGTAGCGTTTTGGTCCCTAACCATTACTTTTAAACGGAAAAGAGTCAGGTTGGGGCAGAAATGTAAGATCAACACAGTTAAACCCTAAAAATGCGATTATAACTAATTAATTATGGGGCAAAAATAGAAAGTTAACAAGTAATTTATGTCTACTCCCATCCCAATTCTCTCCAAAATTGTTCCCTCCAATTATTATAAATTAGTTGTTAACTTTCTATTTTTGCCCCATTATTAGTTATAATCTCATTTTTAGGGCTTAACTGTGTTGATCTTACATTTTTGCCCCAAACTAACTCTTTTCCGTTTAAAAGTAACGATTAGGGACCAAAATGCTACTTTTTTACCAATATCAGGGACCATTTCCGCAGCCCCAATATAATCGGGGACCAAAGTGCAACTTGCACATATTTACTAGGACCATTTTGGCAATTTTCTCCCATTTTTTGGGACCAAATTCATATCAATACCACTTATGGAGACCAAATCGCAACAAACATCCACCTACTAAAAGCAAATCAACAATCACCTATATTAAACCATGTCTCGATGACCATGAAAAGTTGTATATGCCTTAAAATTTGGGAATGAGTAGGGATTTGGAAAGTACAGAGTACTTTTTTCTTTGTTACATCATCATTATTATTATCTTTCCATCCCATTTTCTAATGCACTTTTGATTTTGTGAGTCATACTTTAAAAATTTTAATCATGAATTTCTATTAATCGATATGGTCATGAGATGTTTTTTGAAGTATTAACTTACAAATTTCTTTACACGTATTGAATAAGAGATATTTACGTTTTACATCATGTCTCAATGACCTTTAAAAGTCAAAGTAAAATTAGAAAATGAGATGAAAGGAGTATTATTATTATTTTATTAATGTGATTATTGTTATTACTATTATTATCATTATTATTATTATTATTATTATTGATGACACTTATCACAGTTACAATTTTTGATCTATTCATATATACAAATTATATTGGTGTGAGGTAAATCTCTCATCTTAACCATTCTGTCACTCTCTATCCTAAGACGTATGAGGAGGTAAATTATATTGGTGTTAGGCACATACCATTAGTTAATTGAGAAACATTCTCTTTCAACTACAAATAATATTCTGTTATTTGAGCTTAGCTAGGGACCTATATATATCCAATAATTACAGTTTGAAGGAAATTGAGTAAATTGTATAGATCCCAAGAAAACAAACACTTTACATCAGAAAAATATGAATGATAATAATAATAATCTAACCCTAAGCTACCTACAATCGATAGTACCCACCCCAAATTAAGGAAGAGTAGTAAGCTCCACAACACTAACGTAAATAAAAATTACTTTTGAGCCTGAAAACACTCCCCATCAGCTTTATTTGCCCCAACTTTTTTATAAAGTTAAAGCTATTAAAATAAAAAGAACAAATAAATGAGGGGAAAGAAGGACAAATAGGCAAAAAATAAATAAACAAGCCCTCAACCCCACATCCAATAAATACTACTTTGTATATGTAGTTGACAAAGACAATTATCAATTTATTCTTTTTCTATATCTTCATCCCTTATCTAGAAAAGCAAACATTTCCTTCAAAGATTCAAAAACTCTTTTCTTAGACTTAGAGAGAAAAGATGGTAATATGATCCCAAAGTGAAAAAAGATAGAAAAACTTATAAAGAGTTCAAGAAATTCAACAAAAAAATTGTGTTGCTCTCCTTTATTATTTTTCCTATCAATATTTGGTATTAGCATGAACTAACACATCCTACAATAGATGATGGCTGGAAACCCTAATAGCTGGTGGAGTTTAACAAATGGGAGCAATTTGCATCCTCAAGAATCCCATCATCACCAGCTTTCTTCTTCTTCTTCCTCCTCTTCTTCTTCGTTTTTGTCGCCTCTTTACTTATATTCACCTTCATCTACTTCATTGTCTTCTACTACTATAGCGCCCGACCATCAACATAACCAAGATTTTCCAAGATCATGGAGCCAATTACTTCTGTAAATCTCTCTCTAATACGAACTTCGATTTATCAATTTGAGAATCATATTTTTGTTTATGCTCTTCGATTTTTTTAAGTTCGACCTTTATTTGGTCTTCATTTCAGGGGTTCTGGAGGATTATCAAACGATCAAGAAAGGTATGGAACAAGTGAAATTTGTCAATACAATAATCGTCTGGAGAATTGGGAGCAAAATGTTGGCAATAATCTATCTTCTTCAAGGGTTGAAATGGATGATGATGAGAAGCAAGGGGTCGATCAAAATAATAATAATAACCCCTTTTTTGGGCACGTAAACAATGATGAATATAATCATCATCAAGTTTCAAGAAATTCATGGCCACATCATCATCAATTGAACTTAGTTTCATCTCCTACTTCTTGTGTTACTAGTCTAAGTAGTAATTTACTTAACTTTGCATCAACAAATAAACAAGAAGGTCGAAGGGAACGATCAGACAACTCAACCGAGGTTAGCTTATATATTAAATTAAATATAGAGATTACCATTTTTCTATAATTGATTATATTATTAATTATAAATCTCGGAATTGGAATTTTATGTGAATTTGCCATAGATTATATCTAAAGATAGTTTGTCAATGCAACTTGGGTTTGATAAAATAAATTCTTCTTGTTTCGAATGTGGTAGTATACACATACATATGGAATTTTTCCATTTATAGAATGTAAAATCGATATTGCATCGTCCATGATAGTTTTTTTTTTTTTTTAATATATGGAGATTTAGAATTATTACTAGCTTGCAGGATTTTGAAATATATTAGAAGTTTTAACCAACGTAACATATTTTGAAAAAATAGAAAAGAAAAAAATAAATAAAGTGTGAGTACGAACAAGATAAGATTGAAGGAGTTGTATGCATATGATCGAATGTTTACTAACATGATATGTTTTTAAGTTTTAAATTAATCGAATAGCCTAGTAGGAAAAAAATCTTGTTAGTGACATAAATTAAGGTCTTGAGGTCGAAATTTACCTCATCGCTATTTTATAACAATTTATTTATTTGCATGTCATTTATATGTAATATATATGAAGATATTAAGTACCTTACAAATTAATATTTTTTTAAATAATTACCTCGATTGAAGTAGTGATAATTATGAGAAAATAATGTCAGTTTTCCAAGTAGTCACATACTTTTTTGTGCTTTTGAAAAGGTTAACAATTCAAGCACAGGAGGATTAGCCAAGAAGCCTAGGGTTCAACATTCTTCAACTCAGCCAGCTCTCAAGGTGTGACTACTTTTAATTCTAACAAAAGTAGAATTCTATATTTTATTTTTATATATATTCAAGGAATGTTTTATATAGAACATCATGCTATAGAGATATTATTATAATGATTTGATACTATCCTTATGTACTGCTCCAGTGTTCCCTATATATCTTTTTAATTGATTATTAAGAAATTTAAGTCTTCTGTATAATATTGTTTAAAACAAGAAAATATTCTTTCACTTTATCAATAATCAATATTATTACTCTATCTTGTTGGTTTATAATCTTCTCTCTCGTATTATCTTAATAAAATATTTTTAAATTTAAAAATACAAAGAGAGTATTACTTGTAATAGCTATATTAATTATTAATTAGCGAGATATTTTTTAGGTTAATAAGGGTTATAAAATTCACCAAATCACAATACAAAACCCCTGAATAATATAATCTATTTTAGGATTAATAATTAAGAGTATACATATATAAGGAGTCACTTATTATACTTACATTAGGATAAGAATTTCAAATTACTAAAATAGTTAATCACAATATATATATATATATATATCTAATACACTATACATTAAAAATTATTAGAAAAGCAAAAATAATGGATTGAGTTCATTAATAAGCAGGTGAGGAAGGAGAAGCTTGGTGACAGAATAACGGCCCTTCACCAACTTGTTTCCCCATTTGGAAAGGTAATAATTTTTTACCATATTAATATTTCCTACGATTTATCGTATGATATGAATCATGTTCTCCAAGGCAACCTATTAATTTATTATAGTATTTATTTATACTTCAATTGGCCATGCTTCATGTCAGACTTCATCGGGACGACAATAATATTATCCAACTTTAAAGTATCAATAACAACTCACTCATTTCACTTCTCAAAATTTTGCTTTTGGAATTAATTTTATTATTTTTGAGCTACCTTTTAGCTTTTGCATAAGATTAAGAATCACATCGTCAGAATGAGTACATCTTTAATTATTTTTCACACATATTATTCTAAAAAAAATTGTGATATTGAAGAGAAAAAACTATTTGTAGAGATAATAACCGAAATGGTCATCGAAAATAATATTAAGTTATACTTTGGTTCCTAATAGTATCGTAATATCATTTTGCGTCCTAACAATAACTGGGACTGACACTATTGAGGATCAGAATACAAATTGAAATCATTATCCATGACTATTTTATTTAGGGTTTCGATTTTTACACTTCAAAAATTGATTATTATATTCCATTTTCTCTATTTTACCCTTCAATTAACTCTATAAAAATTTACAAAAAGTGATAAAATAAAGTATGCTTATAAATATTAGAATATAAAAATGAAAAACCTTTAATTAACTCGAAACTTACTATACTAGTATATGAATATTTGTAAGAAAACTTAAAGGTATGTATTGTGAGTATTTTGGTGTACTGTTGACCTCCACATCTGTGCCTGACTTTTAACATAAATAAAGGCAGATGTGCACCTGAAAAAATAGCATTGATGCTCTCTTTCTCTTTTGCAGACTGATACGGCTTCTGTTTTGTCAGAAGCAATTGGGTATATTAGATTCCTTCTCGGTCAAATTGAGGTCATGTTTACTTTTTTCCTACATAATTATACTCTGCTACTCACTACTCACCTATTCAATCACTCTAACCATGTTACCTTCACTTTTTAATCATCCATGCGTGCTCAACTTCCACACAATTCTTATTGCTCATTTCGACTTGTTTACTTTCCTGCATTTAGGGGGGGCCTCTCCCCTCCCTATTTCTGTTCCCTGCACCCCTTCCCTTTTTTGGCTGTACTGGTGTCTTCATTGTGAGGAGCGGCATTAGTATCGATGGATCCTAGTTTCACTGTTCTTATTATAATAACTCATGTCCGATATCAGTATCAAATACATATTTCATGTGTTGGCTATTATACTCGATTATCGATAAGAACTCCATATAACATTATACTCGATTATCCATAAGTATTCCGTATAACATTTTCTTAACGTTTTCATTTTTCATGATAATTTTTGTTAATTTAACCTGTATTATTTCCAATTTAGCACTTCATCAACTTTAACTCAGCCCTAATAAATTAAACTCTTTACAGTATTATATTTTCCTGATAATATAAAGAAGTGAAATTGATATTTATATTTTAAAATTGCAGGCACTAAGTTCCCCTTACTTGGGCAATGTATCAAAGAACATGGGCCACCAACACTCTGTAAGCACCCCATATGAAGCGCATATCACATATCCCTATATATGTCGGATTATTACCAAGATTTTTCAGACATGATTTTAGCGTTTAGCCCCAAGTATAATTGATTGTTCCATTTTGGACTAATAATTGATTCTTTAGGTACAAGATAGGAATTGTTTATACCCTGCTGAAGTTGCTGGACAGGTATGCTAATACTCCACTTTATTGGATCCTTCACATACCCTATACCTAGGGGCTAGGGCTACATTCACTTCACTTCTTTAATTATAGGCTTTTTAACAAAAAAAATATAAGCTAGGGTTGAGTTTGTTATACTCAAATATTTTTAAGTTCAATTGAAATGTAGACACTACTATAGTCAATTGATAAAAAACATAATTCGTCATCATCAAATGCGGGGAGTATATATATGCATGTATGCAATTTTTAAAGTTAATTGTTAAAATGGTCTTCGAAATAAATCACACGGGTTGCACTTTATTAGTCCAAATAGTGACAATAGAGCGCAGTTGGGTATCTGATAGTGACATATAATAGAGTAATACGTAGTATCTCATCAATGTATTAAATTTGTTTTTGTGCATAGCAAAAAATCAATAATTATTAATGGGGTTTTTCAATGAATCTCTCAGGATGGTGAAGGTAGTGAGTTGAAGAGCAGAGGGTTGTGTTTGGTTCCAGTGTCTTGCACTCAAAATGTTGGGACGACTGACAACAATGGAGCTGACTATTGGGCTCCTGCTCTTGGTGGAGGCTTTTAATAACTCAGATTTTCCTCATCATACTGCTCATTTTTCAAGGGTCGAAATGGAATATGTAATATGGTGCTGATGCTACTCCTTAACATTCTGAATTCAATTATATAAATAATGTAAGCTTATGTTGAAACTAAAAATATATGCCTTTTGAACAGTTTCTTTTAAATATAATGTGCATGAATTTTGGAAGAGAAATTGCCAAAATAGTCTCATTAAATATGTGCAAATTGCACTTTGGTCCTAGTTAATATTGGGGTTGCGAAATGGTCATAGATATTAATACAAAAGATGCGTTTTAGTCTATAACCGTTACTTTTAGATGGAAAATTTTTACTATGGGACAAAAACATAAGATTGAGCAAAGTTAAGTCCATAAAACACGATTAAAACTACTATTGGTGCAAAAGTCGAAACTACTATTGTATTCCAATATAATCTCTCAGCTGGGGTTGATTTCACTTCACCCCTTTCCGAATCTAATTCCACCTTTTGTCTCTTTCTATCATCCTCCTCATCATCATCTAAATTATTCAACTTAATCACAACGACGTTAACAGGAGGCCTAAATTGAACAAGCCCTTTACCAAAACTACCAGATAATAGATTCACCTTGCTTTGTTGGTTTGCAACATGGGGTTTAGATGCTTTCGATTGTGAAATTGATGAAAAAAACGGAGAAATACTCAATTTTGGTTGATTTTTTACTTCATGTAAATTAATAACATTATTTTCTGCTTCTGAATTTTCTTGTTTGGGTTGATAGACTTCAAAGAGATTGGATTTTAATAAGTGGGGTCTTGCAAAATGAGTTGAATTTGAAGACTTTGGGGGTTCAATAAAAATTTAGGAGGTTTTGAGGGTATTGGAGATTTTGTCCATTTATGTTTGATTCATTTATAGGGTTTTGGGATTTTTTGAATGATTGAGTGGGATATTTTGAGCAGTGATAATGATTCATCATCATCGAGAAAAAGGGAGGGGCGATTGAGGGATGGGGTTTGTAGGCGTAGAGGTGGAAGCTTTGGGTGGTTGGCATGGTGCTTCGGCTGGAAGTATTAGGGGGCAACTTTTTCTATTTTGATTTATAGTATGGGTAGATTGATTAGTAATATATGGAAAATAAAGTTGAAAATCGACCGAATAAGGAAATGAATTAGTACAACTTTAATTAACAAAATAAAATTCAGTTTTATTAATTAAAATGAAGATTTTATTAGGAAGATTGAACTTTGGTTCCTATAAAATTCGTAAAGTATTCTTATTTTGTTACTTAAAATATTTGTAAACCATTAATTGAAATATTGAAATTTGTGAGTTAATTTACGGTTTATTTCAAATTATTGATGATTCATTTTCAAATTTTGCATCAATATTAGTTATAATTGCATTTTGTGGGCTTAACTGTGCTGAATCTTATATTTTTGTCCCATAACAATATTTTTTCGTCTAAAAGTAACGCTTAAGGACTAAAACGTACATTTTGTACAAATATTTGAGACTACTTTCGCAGACCCAATATTAACTGGAACCAAAATGCAACTTACACATATTTACTGGGACCATTTTAACAATTTTGTCAATTTTGAAATCATGATATGGCTAGGAAATTGAAAAATATTACACTTCAAATAATGAAACAATTATTATTTTTATTTAGAGACTAATTGCAATTATTATCATTATTTATGTATTTTTTCAGTATATTTTTTATTTTATTTTTAATAAAAGTAGTTGGTTATTATTATTATTAATAAAGTAGATTGTTGTCAAATAATACGTTAAAAAAAGATCTATACCTAAAATTTTGTGCATCATAGAAAGGTGGTAATCAACTAAAATTCTGTCATGATCGTTCTTCAAGTATCATTTGAACATTGTGACTTGATAATATAATATGTCCATCATCATCAAGTTATTGTGCATAAAATGTATTATTTTCTCCGCTTGCTAAAGTAGTTGTTTAATTAAATACTGTACTATGTTTGAAAATAGTCCACTACAATTCTACAAACGAGACCTTGTGGGTGTGGGCTGTGGCCAAGCATTATTGGTCAACGCAATAATCATTTCATCATATATATCATCATCACCTCAAAATCCACACAACATTTCCAAAGCTACATTGGCTTGATGATATAGGAAAGTACCACATATGACATATCCATCACTCTTCAAAAGGAGGTAGTGACATAAAAAATATAACAGTAAATGGATGCCTTTATTATTAGGAATATACTCCCTCCATTTCACAATACTTGATTATTTCTTATAAATAGTAAATGTATTAACATTTTAGTAATGTAAGGTTGAAGATGATGTTTTTAATGGATTGGGTTAAACATTGGGGGTGGGGATGGGGTTAAAGGTTGAAGATGATTTTTTAATGGATTGAGTTAAATATTTAATGGGGTGGGGTTAAATGGGGGTTGGGTTGAGGTTGGGTTAGATTAAAAGTAGTTGAGTTAATTTTTATGTGTAATAGTATGACTAATTTGCCCTTCATCAAAAATTTTAAAATATGAGAAATTAAAAAAATTGAGAAAAACGAAAGTTCAGGTGCCTATTTGGGATGCAGGTGTCTACTTGTTACAAAAAGATCATCAATTGCCTAATTGAGAATTAAAAAATACATAAAAATTTAAGAAAAGTTGAGATGCCAATCGAAAAAAAGTATTTTATACATAAAAAATATTAAGAGTGTATGGATTCCACTCTAAAACCGACTGTTCACACATAATATAAAAAAGTTGAGGAGCCACATTTAAACCTTTCTTCCTCATTCATATCTGCCATTGTTTAGCATAATCATCTTCTGTTATACTCACAATGTTGGTACATTGCATGTACGGTTGGAAAAAGTTTTTCACTAAACCAAGTGTTAACAACAATGCATTTAATGAGGCTATATTCAAACATGCATTGGACAAAAGATTAATCAAAGTCAACTCCTCTAAGAAGATCCGAAGGTGATTAATGCAGAATATATGATGCGGACGTAGGTGATTAATGCAGAATATATGATGCGGACGTAGGTGATTAATGCTGAATAAAGGAAGTTAATAATACGGACATTATCACCGAAGACCAAGTTAATTCGTAATTAAATGCGGACAAGGTCAAGCAATGAAGAGCATTTAATAGGCGGATTTTGTCAATCGGGCATTTATTGATGATTGACTGAATTGAAGATTGAGGAGCATTTAATCGGCGGATTCTTGTCAATCGGACATTTATTGGTGATTGACTAAATTGAATGTTGAGGAGCCGAAGCCTAGTATAAAAGGAGACAGTGTATCACACTTGTTCTCACACCTTTTATTCATTGTATTCAGATACACACCTAAGAGCTTTTAAGCAAAGGTTTGTGTATTAGTGTTCTAGGCATATTTGTATAGAAGCATCATCTAGCTTCTATACTGATTTTACAGTTGTTAATCTTATAACAACAGTGAGGATTTTAGACAATTGAAGTTTGTAAATCATCTTTATCTAAAGAAGAGGAAAGCCTATATTGAAAAGGCCTAGTTAGGGCGATAGAGAGTATCGGGCATACTAGTAAGTCCCTCCTTGTAAGTCACCTTTTATATAGTGAAGTTTTCCTTGGGCAGGCTGCCCCCCAGATGTACGTGTGTTGACACGGAACTGGGTTACCAATTCTGGTGTGTGATTTAAATACCTGTCATATATCTGTTATACCTATTGTCTTAACAACTGGAATAACATACGGTGTGAAGAGTAAACTTTCAATTGGTATCAGAGCCAAAGCTCGATATACAGAGTTCACAAAGATCCATATTGTTCACACGACGAGATGACACACTCTAATCAATCACTCAGACCACCAGATCTAAATGGTAGTAACTATAGTTTTTGGAAAAATAAGATGACAATTTTTCTCAAATCACTGGAGAAAAGGACCTGGATGGTGGTTGTAAAAGGATGGGAACCACCCACCAAGGAAGTCAATGGCAGAATTGTGTTAAAAGACGAAGAAGAATGGACCGATCTTGAATCGGATCTGGCGCTGGCAAATAATAGAGCCATGAATGCATTAGGTTCATGTGTGGATGAGAATGTTTATGAACTAATCACCATGGAGACCGTGGCCAAAAATGCTTGGGACATCCTACAGAATACATATGAAGGAACAACCCAAGTAAAGATAGCTCGTCTACAACAATTGGCATCAACATGGGAATCCATGAAAATGAAAGACGATGAAACCATCAAGGAATATGGATTTCGTGTGACTAAAATTGCCACTGAATGTGCCTCACTTGGAGAGCCAATGAGCATGGAGAGGATGGTCAGAAAAGTGCTTAGATCCTTGCCAGCTAGATTTGCTGGAAAAGTCCTTGCAATAGGGGAAGCACAAGACTTGACCACATATAGGCTAGATGTTCTTCTTGGGAATTTGGACACCTATGAGAAGGAACTCAACATTGAAAATGAGGGGAACAAGAGCCTAGCTCTCAAGACTGATTGTAAGGATGGTACCTCAAAACCAGAGTGCTCAATGGAGAAAAGCCCTGGTCTTACTGAGCAGATTGGAATGCTGGTCAAAAATTTTAATAAAACGTTCAAACGTATCAACAAGAAAGGGAACGATGCTCAAGAATACCAAGGGACCCGAGAAAAAAGAGAAGATAGGTTCTCCAAAGGAGGTGAGAACAAATTCTCAAAGGGAAGTAGTTCGACATACAAAAATGGGAACAAAGGAAAAAGCATCCAATGTCGAGCATGTGAAGGTTTTGGTCACATTCAATCAGAATGTCCCACTTATTTGAGAAGGCAACACAAGAACTATTGCACCACATTCTCTGATGATTCAGATGATGAAGAAGATGATGATGAGGTAATTGCTTTCATCACAATAGCAAATATACCTGATCAAGAGGAACCAGTTGTTGATAACAACGGGAATGACAGTGATGGAGAAGCAGAACTCACTCATGAAGAACTGGTGGCTGACTATGAAAAACTTTTTCATAGCTGGACTAAACTTACTAAGGCCTATCTTGCTATCACAACAGAGAAAGGTAAAAATGATGAAAGGAACAAGAAGCTGGTTGAAGAAAACAATCAGCTCAAGGATAGGATTGGCGTTCTTGATGGGAGGGTCCAGACTATGGAAAGAGGTATTAAAATGATGAATTCAAGTACAAATCTACTTGATGAAATATTGGAGAATGGAAGGTCTCATAAGTGTACCAGTGGGATAGGTTATGGAGAAGATCAGGGGTATCACCAGAACAAAAGACACTCTAAACAAAGGTGGAGGTGTTATCACTGTGGGAAAAAGGGACACATAGCTCCTTATTGTTACAAACTGTATGGCAAGGGAAGAAATAGGTATACTCAGGATACCAAAAAGACTTGGAAACCTAAAATAAAAACTATGTGGGTTCCCAAGAAACAGACTATTGGAAATGTTGTCCTTACCTCTCTGAAAGCTACAACTTGGGAAGGTTGGTATTTTGATAGCGGTTGCTCTCGACACATGACTGGTAACCATAGTTATCTATCAAAGATTAAACCTGTGAAGCAATCACATGTCACATTTGGTGGAGGGGCCAAAGGAACAATTGTAGGAAAAGGTGTACTAAATGTCCCTGGTCTACCACAGTTAAGTAATGTGTTGCTAGTAAAAGGTCTAACAGCCAACCTCATCAGTATAAGCCAGCTGTGCGATGATGGCATGGATGTACAATTTAGCAAGAGTGCTTGTGAAGTAAGAGACATAGATAACCATCTGCTTATGAAGGCTGAAAGATCCAGTGACAATTGTTATCAATGGCCAACACAGAAGGCTTTAAGTTGTCATACTACTCATGAAGCAGAGTTATGGCACAAAAAATTGGGGCACACTCACTATAGAAATCTCCAGAAACTAGTTCAAAAAGAACTGGTCAGAGGACTCCCTAAGCTAAACATTCAAACAATTCAATGTTCTGAATGTCAAGTTGGCAAGCAAGTGAAAGTGTCTCACCAACAGTTACAACAAGTGGTATCTGATCGACTACTTGAACTAATGCATATGGATCTAATGGGGCCCATGCAGGTGGAAAGTATTGGAAGAAAAAGATATGCCTATGTGATAGTCGATGACTATTCCAGATACACATGGGTGGTGTTTTTGCGTGAAAAATCTGAGTGTTTTGATGCATTCTACAAGCTGGCTACTCAGGTTCAAAATGAACAAGAAGTCAAGATCATTCGCATCCGGAGCGATCATGGTAAAGAATTCAAGAATAGCAAATTCGATGACTATTGTACCTCCCAAGGAATTCACCATGAATTTTCTGCTCCAATCACTCCACAACAAAATGGTATTGTGGAAAGGAAAAATCGAACTCTCCAAGAAATGGCAAGAGTACTACTACATGCGAAGAATGTTCCTTTGATATTTCGGGCTGAAGCTATCAACACTGCCTGTTATATTCACAATCGCATCAACCTTCGGCCAGGCACACTGCAAACACAATATGAAATATGGAGGGGGAGAAAGCCGAATGTACAATATTTTCATATTTTTGGCAGTGAATGTTACATTCCGACTGACCGAGAACATAGGCAGAAGTTTGATGCAAAAGGAGAGAAAGGCATCTTCCTTGGATACTCCTCAAATAGTAAAGCTTTTCGAGTATTTAATATTCGAACCAACACTATTATGGAATCCATAAATGTGAAAATAATGGATGAAGTAATACTAGATGAAGTGGTTGATGCCATACCTGTTGAAACGAGGGATACACCTAATAAAGAAAGAGGATCTTCCTCAGAAGATACTGAAGAAGATACTTCCTCAGTCTCAGACGATACTGAAGATACTGAATCTGTCAGTGTTGAACCACCTGCTCGTATCCAAAGGAATCACCCAAAGGAAGCAATTATTGGGGTCATTAATGAAGGCAGAATCACAAGAAAGAAGGATAGAGTGGATTACAAAAAGATGGCTGGAATGTTAGGTGAAACATGCTTTATATCCAAGAATGAACCACAAAATATAAAAGCAGCTCTTCTAGATGAACACTGGATACTAGCTATGCAAGAAGAGTTAGCCCAGTTTGAAAGACATGAGGTATGGAAATTGGTCCCTAGAACTCCTGGGTTGAATGTTATAGGAACAAAATGGATTTACAAAAATAAGAAAGATGAACAAGGCAACATTGTTAGAAACAAGGCAAGACTTGTTGCCCAAGGGTATACTCAGGTTGAAGGGCTTGACTTTGAAGAAACATTTGCCCCTGTAGCCAGACTTGAAGCTATCAGACTCATGCTTGCGGTTGCTTGTCATTTAAAGATCAAATTGTATCAAATGGATGTAAAAACAGCATTTCTAAATGGTGTTGTCCAAGAAGAAGTGTATGTTGAGCAACCCAAAGGATTTGTGTGTCCTAGCAATCCTGACCATGTGTACAAGTTGAAGAAAGCCTTGTATGGATTAAAGCAAGCCCCACGCGCTTGGTATGAAAGACTCACTGAGTATCTTTTGAAACAAGGATATACTAGAGGAGGAGCAGACAACACATTGTTCATACACAAGGAGAAAGGAAAGCTACTTGTGGCACAAATATATGTTGATGACATCATCTTTGGAGGAATGTCAAACCAGTTGGTACAACAGTTCATTCAACAAATGGAGTCAGAATTTGAAATGAGCATGGTAGGAGAACTGAAACACTTTCTTGGGTTTCAAATCTATCAAAAGAAAGAAGGGATATACCTGAACCAAGCAAACTATGCCAAGAATATCATTTCAAAGTTTGGAATGGACTCTTCTAAAGAGAAAAGGTCTCCTATGGCTACTCACATAAAAGTCACCAAGGATGAAAAAGGGAAAAGTGTTGACTCAAGTTTGTATAGGAGTATGATTGGTAGCTTATTGTACCTTACTGCCAGTAGGCCTGACATCACTCAATCTGTAGGAGTCTGTGCTAGATATCAATCAGATCCTAAAGAAAGTCACTTGTCCTTGGTTAAAAGGATCATCAAGTATGTCAAAGGGACCTACATGTATGGACTGTTCTATACAAATGACACTGGAAATAGCCTGATTGGTTATTGTGATGCTGACTGGGCAGGAAATCTTGAAGATAGGAAAAGCACCTCAGGAGGCTGTTTCTTTATGGGAAATAACCTAATCTCTTGGTTCAGCAAGAAACAGAACTCAGTGTCCTTGTCCACAGCTGAAGCTGAGTATATATCTGCTGGAAGTAGTTGTACACAATTGCTATGGATGAAACAAATGTTAAAAGAGTATGGAATTGACCAGGACACCATGACTCTCTATTATGACAACATGAGTGCTATAAGCATCTCCAAAAATCCAGTGCAACATAGCAGGACAAAGCACATTGACATAAGGCATCATTTTATCAGAGAGTTGGTTGAAGAAAAGATTGTGCACTTAGAGCATATTGCTACTGACAAACAATTAGCTGACATATTTACCAAAGGGCTAGATATAAATCAATTTGAGTATCTAAGAACAGCCCTTGGGTTGTGTGTTATGGAGGAATAATCTCAGAGATTAAAAGTTGTTATAACTGTTAGTGGTCATTTGTTATAACAACTGGTACTGAGACCACAGGGGTACAAAAAGTTACAAAATTGGCGGTTTTATTTTGAAGGAATTAATTGCGTGTCAGTTATTGGACAGCTTTATGATTCAAAAAGGAAGGCGGTTGGATTCTCAAACACCATTTATCATAATTACCAAAAACAACTTCCTTCCTAATTTCATCTCTTCCAAAAATCAAAATCTCTCTGATCAAAAGAAACCAACAGCCCTAGCAATTGCAATGGCACCAAAAAGACAACCTTCCACTCCGTTTTGTGAAAAAGCTTTCTTCGAAGCTGTTCCGCTGCACATGGTCACACCCGAAGATGAAGTGAGGGCTGCCAGGGAAGAAGCCGAGGCTCTCAGGGTTGCAAGGGAAGAGGCTGAGGCACTGAAACGGGCAGAAGCAGAAAAGGCTGAAAAAGCCAAGGCAAAGGTGTCTGAAAAAGAACCAATTTTGCGACTGACTTGGAAAGATGACGGTATGCCCATGAACCCTAATGTTGATGCATGTTCATCTAATCCTGTTTCTAATTGTCCCACTAAGCAATCGATTAGATCTGTCCCTATTGATTCTGAGAATTTAGAAAATTCTGACAAAAATGTTGGGGATAATTTGGGTGTGAACTCTGAGGATGCCACTATGGCTAGTGTGTTGGAGACTCTTAAAACTCAACAAGTCTTCACTAGGAAGAAGAGAATTTTGATGAAAAAGGGGAAACCTGTTAGAGTTAAGAGGGTTGATAGAGAACCTGGAATGTCCTCAAAAGGAAAATCCAGGGTAGATAATGTGCCTCCAACTGTTGAAACAAATGTGGAGGTTGAGCAGAATGTGGAGGTTGAGCAGAATGTAGAGGCTGTAGATGATGATGTGGAGGTTGTGTCCACTAAACCTGGTGTGGTTAGAAGAAGAACCAGGTCTAGTATGAAGGGAGTAGAATTCTCTGAGTTAGATGATACTCTGGAGGAAATAGAGAAGAGGGCTGATAAGACTAAGAAAAAGAAGCAAACTGTTAGAGGGAAAGAACCGAACACTGGTAAGAAAAAGGAAACCCCTCATGCCAAACCATCAGCTTCAACATCTGGTAAGGCTACTGTTTCAGCCCCTAAGGCCACTGATAAGGGAAAAAGACCTGCAAAAGGGAAAACTGATACCCCTGCCTCATCCAAGAAAAGGAAATTAGTTGATTCAAGTGATGAGGAGACTGAAAAGGGGAAATCTCAATTTGATGTGAGTAGGGGGAGAATCAATAAGAGAAGAGTGGCACATGTTGATGATGCCCCCTGTGATGGTGTGGACTTTGGAAGTGCTGACCAGAGGACAAAATGGAAATTTGTGTGTGCAAGGATCATCTGGCCAGAAAAGCACCTATCTGACACCACTTTGAACAACTGCACTTACATGAAAGTGTTAGAAGCAAGTGGTATAACATGTATGCTGGTGAGAAGGAAGCACTGGGCCAAACTGGTGAAGGAATTTATCAGTGCTATGACTGTTGAAATCAGGGATCCTACTCATGAAATGTTCTACAGAGTCCATCTCAGAGATTATGAGTTCATCTTCAGTCCCACTATTATCAATGCCTTTCTGGGAAGAGAAGATAAGGGAGAAACTGGCCAGCTGTTGAGGTTGAATGACATTGTGACAGAAATCACAGCAGGGGGAGTAACTCAATGGCCATCTAAGGGCTTACATCTGCCAGCATCTGCCTTGAGTCTTAAGTACTCCATTCTTCACAAGGCAGCCATATGTAGCTTGGTCCCATCAACAAACAGCACAAATATTAGTGAATTCATGGGAAAACAACTGTTTGTGTTAGGGACTGGACAGCTCAACTTTGGCCAAGTCATATTTGATCAAATTGTGGACCATGCCCTGTCTTTTGCAAAGAACAAGCCAATTGGGTTCACTAACTTGATTTGTGGCATACTGTTGGAGCAGAGGCCTGATTTGCTGAATGAAGAGGATGGATCTGGAACAGAATCCAAGGCTGTCATCATCAGTGACAAGCTGCTGCATACTCACAAGGCTGATATTCCAGTGGAGAAGGTTGATCAACCACCACCTTTCACCTCCAATGATCCCACAGCACAGATTCTCATGGCTGTCTACTTGGCTGATAAGCAGAGGCTAACAGAAGAAATCCAGGCCAAGAAGCAGCAGCTTGCAAATGTGGACAGAAAGATCAAGGAGCTGGAGAGGACTGGTAGACCAAATGTTGCTACCAATGTTGCTGACAATGAACCAGTTGATGAACAGTCAGATGAGGAGTGAAGAATTTGATGAAGACCCTCTATTTTGGCTTTGGCTATGTTTTTATGCCAAATAGGGGGAGTAAATTGGGAACACTAAAAACTCTATCTTTTTAGTGTTATGTTGTTTATGTTGAAGACTTTATGTGTGTGTTCCTATGTTTCATGTATCTTGAACATGAATATCTATTGTGCTCACTATCTAATCAGTGGAGCTGATCATCTATTAAGAAGACTGTTGATTAATCACTAAGCTTGGATCATCCTTCCTTACAAAAACAACAAGAGGTACTTGTCATGAAAAACTTACCCAAAGGGGGAGCTTGTTGGTACATTGCATGTACGGTTGGAAAAAGTTTTTCACTAAACCAAGTGTTAACAACAATGCATTTAATGAGGCTATATTCAAACATGCATTGGACAAAAGATTAATCAAAGTCAACTCCTCTAAGAAGATCCGAAGGTGATTAATGCAGAATATATGATGCGGACGTAGGTGATTAATGCAGAATATATGATGCGGACGTAGGTGATTAATGCTGAATAAAGGAAGTTAATAATACGGACATTATCACCGAAGACCAAGTTAATTCGTAATTAAATGCGGACAAGGTCAAGCAATGAGGAGCATTTAATAGGCGGATTTTGTCAATCGGGCATTTATTGATGATTGACTGAATTGAAGATTGAGGAGCATTTAATCGGCGGATTCTTGTCAATCGGACATTTATTGGTGATTGACTAAATTGAATGTTGAGGAGCCGAAGCCTAGTATAAAAGGAGACAGTGTATCACACTTGTTCTCACACCTTTTATTCATTGTATTCAGATACACACCTAAGAGCTTTTAAGCAAAGGTTTGTGTATTAGTGTTCTAGGCATATTTGTATAGAAGCATCATCTAGCTTCTATACTGATTTTACAGTTGTTAATCTTATAACAACAGTGAGGATTTTAGACAATTGAAGTTTGTAAATCATCTTTATCTAAAGAAGAGGAAAGCCTATATTGAAAAGGCCTAGTTAGGGCGATAGAGAGTATCGGGCATACTAGTAAGTCCCTCCTTGTAAGTCACCTTTTATATAGTGAAGTTTTCCTTGGGCAGGCTGCCCCCCAGATGTACGTGTGTTGACACGGAACTGGGTTACCAATTCTGGTGTGTGATTTAAATACCTGTCATATATCTGTTATACCTATTGTCTTAACAACTGGAATAACATACGGTGTGAAGAGTAAACTTTCACACAAAAAATTCAATTTTCCCATAATCATCTTCTATTATACATCAAAACTCACAAAAATTCAATCTTTAACAAAAAAATCATAAAAAATCAGATGTTTCGTTCTCCAACCAGCCTATCCCCACCCTCACCTCCTACCCGTACACCCTGCTCTCCCTGCCAAAGCTATTAGAAACGAGCCAACGGGCAAAAATCTAATGCATATCAATGTATTGACTAATGAAAAGTCAATCCATTTATTACCCCCAAAAAAAAGAGCAAATCCCAGCTTAGATACACAAACACCAGTGGCACATCCACCTGATATAAACAAATGTACATGAAGATTACAACTTTATTGAAAAAATTAGTGATATATACACATGAAAACAACCAAAGATTGGAACTTTATTGTTGGTCTCCCTAAACGCTTGCCACTCAGTCTCCTTGCCTTCCTCTGTCCATAACTAATTTTAACTTCCTTGCTTCATTTGCGCATGACCCGGATGTGGTAACCCTTCCTTAATCATTTGATATTAGTTTTATAGTATTAATTAAAGTTGATTGTTAACGAGGTTGAGTTAAATATTTGAGGTTGGGTTAGTTTATAATTAGTTTGAGTTAGTTCTAAGTGTGGCCTTCATTGAAAATTTATAACTCGAAAAATTCAGAAAACGTAAAAAATAAAAGTTATGTGTCATTTTTATGCTCCAGGTGTCTATTTGAAAAAAAAGTTTACCAAGTGCTGATTTGAAAACTTTTTAATAATTCAAATATCTATGTGGAATTAAGCCAAAAATTTAAACTAAAATGACAATTAAAAAAATAAGGAAAATATTAACAGCTAGATATTGGAAGGTGATTGACACCAATAAATAGGTAGAGAATGGGACATAGACGACACCGACATTCATCACTTAGATATGGGATCCACTATACATATCAAATAGTGTTTTATTGTAGCATTAAATAATTATTTTGCCCCCTCATTTAATTTTCTCAATTACTACACTTCTAAATAGAAGGACATAATAATCATTTAATGTTACAGTAAAACACTATTTGAGTGTGTATAACTAGATCAGAGATATCAAACCAACTTTCTAATTTTCTAATTTAAAGTACTTTTAAAAACTAATATTAAGTCGAAATACAAATTAAACTTGAAAACGTATTGGGAAGACACAAAACAGGATCGACAATGCACATTTTTCTTTATTTAGACAAAGTCCATAAAACTATTCGTTATCTATTTAAAAATAATTCATGTGCGAGATAGTAGCAGGAGTTGCACATAACATTTTAGTTTTTGATAGTAACATAAGTACATAACTATATTTTGATCCTCAAATTAACATTTCCATCCAAATATAAAAAAATAGTTGTGTTTTTGTCGTCAATCAACTGCTACAATATCATCATTAGATAGGGACTAATACTACTGGAAAAATCAGCAAAAAGGACAAGGAATTTCGTTCTTTCTCGTCGTTTTTGGTATAGATACGACGAAAAATCCCTGTTCTTTAAAAGTCGTCGTTTTTGCTGATTTTGTCGTTGTTTGTCCTTAGTTTGGAGCCCGAAAATTAACATAGAACGGGCCATTACTTGTCAAACTTTGTCGTATGGCTTAATTATTAAAGTAATTAAAATATAATTATTTCTTGTCCCATTTTGTAGTCTTTGGTAATTAAAAAATTAATTATTTAATTAAATCATTTGTTCTTTCTTGTCGTATGTTCTTAACATGAAAAAAAAAATTGCAGTTTAGAAGCTTTTTTAGTATCTTCTAGGCTATATATGATTACTCTTTACATATTCAACCCTGAAAACAAATTTCCTGGAAGATTACTCTTTACATATTCAACTATTCAATCATATAACCAAAATCATCACCACTATGCTCAAATCAAACACAAAATTGAAATCATATAAATTACCACAAACATATTTTTCATTAATTCAAACTTGTACAAACATTACAGAAAACAACATCCAACATAATAAAAAATCAAATATAAACCTTAAACAATTTAGCCTCCAAATTAAGACATCTTAATATGAAAAAAAATCTGGCTTTGGGCATCCTCGGCAGCGGGCGGGCTTTAGGTTTCTTCTTGTCGGTTGAGGCGGCAACCTCTGGCAGCGGGCTTTGAGTTTCTTCTCCGCCGGAGCTTTCTCGGCAGCGGGCTTCAAGGTGAGGAAGTGTGAGGAAATCTGGATGAGAGTTTTGAGGAGTGAGAGCTTTCTCGGCAGCGGGCTTGAGGAGAAGACGGAGATGTGTGATTGGGTTTTGAGGAGAAGATGGAGATGTAGATGAGGGAAAAGATGGAGACGTGTGATTGTGTTTTGAGGAGAAGATGGAGATCTGGATGGGGTAATATGGATGAGAGTTTTGAGGGGTGAATGAGTTTGTTTATTTATTGTGAGGAAGTGTTATTATGTGATTGGTGGATTTGGGAAGGTTTAGATCATGGTGTGTAGCCCTTGGATTAAAATGCTTAAGGACGGTAGAGATTGAATTTATTTATATAATGTAGTGTTATGTGATTGGTGGGTTTGAAAAGGTTTGGATCGTGATGTCTAGCCGTTGGATTGAGATGCTTAAGGACGTTGGAGATTGAGTTTGTTTATATAGTATGAGGAAGTGTTTTTTGTATTTGAAATTTTAATTATAAATTATTTTTCATTCTTCTTTTTTTACTATTCAGTAATTATATGATAAGTATGAAAGTCGATATATGAACGAATAACTAAGCAAAAATGACATATGAACATTAGTTAGGACTTATAATTCGATAGTATTAGATTACAATCTAATTAAATAGATTAACATGATCATTGTTAATTAAAAGAGTAATTGATGATTATGTCATGTATCATATTATTAAGTTATCAAATTTGTCAAAACTTGTCCTATTAGGTCATTCAACTACGACAAAATAGGACAAGTTTGTCCTTTTTTGTCCTTGTTTTAATGTTTTGTAAGTTTCTTTTTGACTATTTATTAATCTAAAGTTGAATAATTAAAACACATATCGATATAATATATCATAACTAATTATTTGTGTAGTATTCTTGTAAATAAAGTATTACACCAGTACGTATATATAAGTATGAATGTCGAGATATGAACGAATAACTCTTGCTTTGGTGCAAAGCAAGAATGACATATCAAAATTAGTTAAGAGTTATAGTTCGAAAGTATAGATTATAATCGAATTAAATAGATTAACATGATCATTGTTAAAAGAGTAATTGATGATTATGTCATGTATCATACTATTAAGTTATCAAATTTGTCAAAACTTGTCCTATTAGGTCATACAACTACGACAAAATAGGACAAGGTTGTCCTTTTTTGTCCTTGTTTTAATTTTTGTTATGCTTCTTTTTGACTATTTATTAATCTAAAGTTGAATAATTAAAACACATATCGACATAATGCATCATAACTAAATATTTGTGTAGTATTCTTGTAAATAAAGTATTACACCAGTATGTATATACGTATGAATGTCGAGATATGAACGAATAACTCTTGCTTTGGTGCAAAGCAAGAATGACATATCAAAATTAGTTAAGAGTTATAGTTCGATAGTATTAGATTATAATCGAATTAAATAGATTAGCATGATAATTGTTAAAAGAGTAATTGATGATTATGTCATGTATCATACTATTAAGTTATCAAATTTGTCAAAACTTGTCCTATTAGGTCATACAACTACGACAAAATAAGACAAATTTGTCCTTTTTCGTCCTTGTTTTAATTTTTTAATTTTTTCTTCTTGACTATTCATTAATCTAAAGTTAAATAATTCAAACACTAAGCTTCTTTTCGTATTTACTTTCCTTATTTTCTTACCATTTATTTTTAATCATAATATATATAAAGTAAAAGAAAATTTTCAATTAGTTTTTACTGAGCAAAAAGGACAAGTTAGGACAATTTGTCGTATCTTGTCCTATTTGTTAACTGAGATATTAAAAACCTGGGCCACGCTTGGGCTTGTCACGGTTTGTCGTTTTTACTCAAAGGACAAAGACTGATTTTGTCGTTTTTGGTACTTTTTCCAGTAGTAGTGCTATCGTACTCACTATTAAATGGGAAGTTATTACAATTCATTAAGCTTTTAGTTCAAAAATTCATTAATGATAAAATAATATAAATTGTACCACTTTTATAATTTCTTCTTCTTTTAATACAGTTTAGATAGTCACTCCGTTTCCTAAAAAAGATCACTAATATCAATTATATAAGCTTCTTTTTTCATTTTAATAATACGTACCTATTTATTTAATTAATTTTGGTACATATACTAAATAGGTGCGCATAGAACAATTTTGGTATATATTTTCATTTCAAATTTTTAATTTGTACTATTTTAAAATGATATTACATTCTAACTTTATATCATTATATTTTTACATTAGACCTAAATATATATGTAGATTAATGAATAATATCACTGATGAACATTATTGCATGTCCTCTTCTAGCTTCAACACAAGCTAATATATTTGCAAGTTAGGATACATAAGAAGATAGAACATTAATACTTCTAGGCATAAAATTTATCAATTATATATGACCAACTAATAAGTGGTATATATATTTCTAACGGTTAATGGCCGCAACAATCACCTATGTTTGCTGAATGTTTCCAGTCAATCACCTGTGTTTTAAAGTGTTCCGTTCCATCACCTATGTTTCAAAAGTTTCCACTCCATCACCCATTCCGTTAACGAACCGTTAAATATGTCATGTGACTTTTTGCAAGGGCATTTTAGTCATTTTACATTCTACTATGTTTGTTATCCATTCCATCACCTCATCTATGTTTGTTAAATGTTTCAGTCAATCACCTGTGTATTAAACTGTTCTGTTTCATCACCTATGTTTTAAAATGAATCTCACTTGATCACCAGTATATATAATTATAATAAATACAATTATATATATTAAATTATACATCGAATAATATTAAGTATAATTGTGTTTATATATATTATATATATATATTAAATATGATTTGATATTAAATATATATATATATTAAATATAATTATATATACAAAATAAACACGACAAATATTAAATATATATGATATATATTATGTATGTAGTAAGTAACTATATCTAAATAAATAAAAGAATATAAGTCGGACCAGATATCAACTTAGAAATAAAATAACATGAACACTATGTAGACTAATGTTTCCCCAAGCGTGAGATCGTATTTAATATATATATCTATAGTTATTTTATATATAATTATAATTTAAATATATATAATTATATTTAATATCGATATATATAATTATATTTAATATAAGTGATGAAATGGAACACTTTAAAACACATGTGATAGAGTGGAACACTTTAAAACAGAAGTGATTGACTGGAAACATCCTATAAACATGGGTGATGCATTCTAAACATTGTAGCATTTGAAATTACTAAAATGCCCTCCCCTAAATGTCATGTGCCATATACGTGACCAATTTAACGGAGCTTCAACGGAAATGTTAACGGAGTGACCAAGTGGGACTAATTTTTAAACATAGGTGATGGAATGGAACACTTTAAAACACAGGTGATTGACTGGAAACATCCTATAAACATGGGTGATGGTTCCGGCCATTTGCCGTATTTCTAATGCACTAATTTCTTTTCATTTTGTCTTTAGTGAATCATGTATGCCAGCCTGAGTGCACATTATTATATAGTGTGTATCTTAAAATGTATTTTATGTGTTGGATATTATATTAAATTATCTTTGATAAAGTAAAAAATAAAATCGAAAAATATATTATCTTGAAAGAAGTGCATGTCTTGAAAAATAGGCTTCACCCCAAGTAACCGTACATATACTCGAAGAGGCACGTTTCATTGTTATCTGAAGAGATAAATATTATCTGAATATCCATATTACTATCAACTGTTGCAATATCCTCAAGAATGGCGATGTTAGACAGTGATGCATGGAACTCATCAACAGCTCTTCTAGTTATCGACATGCAGGTTTCTCCACTTAATTCAATACTCCCTCCGGTTCTTTTTATTTGATTGTTTGGGGAAAAAGTACTTTATTAAGATATTGTGAAAAATTACATTGGGATTGTAAAAAGGTGTATTGAAATTGTAAAAAGGTGCATTGGAATTGTAAAAAGTTGCATTGAAATTGTAAACAATCAAATAAAAAGAAACATGGAAAAAATGCTCAAACAATCAAATAAAAAGAAACGGAGGGAGTATCTTTTAATCCGTTTATATATATACTGCTATATATAATATACTCCTTTCGGTCCTTTTTCTAAGACTACATTCTATTTTTTTTAATTAAACTTTAATCATGAAATTTTGTTACCCAACAAAAAATAATATAATATAATATAATATAGTTAAATGTTTTCAATTTTGGGTCGAGTAGGCCGAGTATAGAGCAAGTGATTAGTAAATGTTTTCAATTCATTAGGTGTTGTGTTAGTAGATGGGTTGGAGTAGTTATGACTAAATCTAATTGGGATCTTTGTCTCAATTGGGGATTTAGTATGGCTATCTTAAATACGTGATAGCATTAGTTTGTATTTTCTGCTATTAATACAAGCTTTTCTTTTGAAAAAAAATAAATAATATAATATAGTTAAATGGGATATTATTAGATTTATATTGATATATGTTTTCATTTATCAATTTTATATACTCCCTCCATCCCTTTATCTAACACTCATTTATTTTTACACAAATTTTAATAAAAATTCAAATTTCTCTCACAACTTTAATTTTCCCTTCATATTTTCTTACTTAATTTAGTAAAATGAATACATAAAAAGCGGACCAGTTACAGTTCTCTCAACATTCAATCTCTTAAGAATCCTGTAGTACATGCTTGTACTTCATGCAATTTACACAAAATCTAGGCATGTAATGCATAGAGAAATCTTAAGTGAATAAATCTTAGAAGACAATAACTTTCTATCACAAAAAGGGATTTTTATTTTGGGTAAATGGCTATTAGATTTAGGGATAGAGGGAGTAACTATCACCTGTGTTTAGAATTAGAGATATTTAATTTCTAAGTCGTGTTTCGGTGAAATGGACAGATGTGACCATAAAAGTTCGAACGACCCTTTGTACTTCTTTATTTAAACAATATTTAATTTGTTTTTCATTTTTTGTTAGAATGATTTTATATTAGCAGGTTCACCTACGTCACTCAAAGGCGGTCATGCAATTGTTCCAAATGTTATTAAGGCTGTTGAGGTTGCAAGAACTCGTGCAATTCCTATTGTTTGGGTACCCTTTTAATAACTTGTCTTATTTTCTTGATTTTTTCATAGCTTGTTGATTTAAAATATAATATCTTGATATTGAGATATTATATATGATGAAGAGAGTTAATGTAGTCTGGAATTCCAGAATATATGTTGTTTGTGGTATTTATCTCTGTTATTGTTAAATGTGAGGCAGAGCCTTTTATATAGTAGGAGAAATTTTGTAAAATACCACAGTTTGATAAAAAAATTAGATATCTATCTGGCTTTTTTTATTATTGGAAAATACCATAAATTTCACACAAATTGACTAAAATACCCTTACTTCATCTTCCCCAACTTTATCTTCTCCAATTTTCAACCACCAAACACCAACCACCATCCTTTCTACCATCACCACCCACCACCACCACCACCACCATACATCCACCTCCATCACCATCAACTACCACCATCACCATCACCACCATCAACCTTATCACCAACTGCCACCACCATCACCATCCACCAACCACCACCCTGCTCCCTCCCCCGCCCCGCCCTGCTACTACTCAGATCTGCCCCGCCTACTGCTCAGATCTACACCCACCCCCACCACCCGCCCCGCCTACTAATTAAAAGCAACTGCAAGAGCAAAAGTTGGCGCCATTTTTAGTTGTTCTAATATTCAAGCTGTCGTCATTTGTAAAAATTGGCTAGTCTTAATGTTGTTTCCATGGACCTTTGGCCTTGAGATTGCAGCTTATAGCATATTAAATGACATTTGGCTAGTCTTAATGTTCTAGTATTCAAGCTGTTCCGTTGTATATGAAAATGTCGCAAAGGCTATTCAATCTACTCTGTTCCTTCATCTAGTGACTGAAATGATTTCTAGCTGAAAATATTTAATGACCATCGGACCTCATACTGTTTCAAAATTGATGTATGGTGGTGGATGGTGATGGTGGGGAGGGTGGTTGGTGTTTGGTGGTTGAAAATTGGAGAAGATGAAGTTGGGGAAGATGAAGTAAGGGTACTTTAGTCAATTTGCGTGAAATTTGTGGTATTTTCCAATAAAAAAAAGAACCATGGTAAATATTTAATTTTTCTATCAAACTGTGGTATTTTACTAAATTTCTCTATATATAGTAGTAACTGTAATATTATTGAGATGGACCCCAGAGATATATAATACTCCCTTCTCTAAATGATTGATGCATTTTGAATTTTGTGGTCAAATTTTAAAAAATTTCATAAAAAATTCTCATTAAACGATAAGATGTAATAGAGTTAGGGAATCTGGCCTATATATAGCTCTGTGGACTGTGGTATTCATAATTGGACTTGTTGAAATAAAAGAGGATAATATAATGAAGATAAATGGCCATTGAAATATGTGATCTCTAATTTGATAGAGAATATGGACTTAATAAGTTGATTATTTGGAGGTCAGGTTGTCCGTGAACATGACCCCTTGGGAAGGGACGTGGAACTGTTTCGTAGGCACATGTATGCTTCCGGCCAAATTAAGCCATCTGCAAAGGGTAGTGTGGGCGCAGAGCTAGTGGAAGGGCTTGTGATTGAGGACGGAGATTATAAGTTGGTGAAGACCCGGTTTAGTGCCTTCTTTAATACAAATCTTCATTGTTATCTTCAAGGCCTTGGGGTTAATAGTTTGGTGATAACAGGTAATTTGATCTTTTATGTTGTATGTGACATGTTTCAAGCCTCGTGCTAATGTATGTTCATGTCTTCAACTAATAATTCGATTTGTTGTTGAATGTGTTTCATGGGATGTTTGTAGCAGGGGTTCAAACTCCAAATTGCATCCGGCAGACTGTCTTTGATGCTGTAGCTCTGGATTACCAACATGTTACTGTGATTCATGATGCAACTGCAGCAGCAACACCTGAAATACACATCGGTATTCAATCTCAACGTCGTCTCTTGTGTTCAATTTATGCTTGTTATCTATTACTGTCAGCATCAATGTTGCAGGCTTGGATAAAAAAATCATACATGATCTGTAGTCTATAATCACTTTTATAATATGATATTATCTGCTATCCTGATGATGTTTCTTAAATTTGACAGCCAATCTCTTGGACATGAAAAACATCGGAGTAGTCACCATGTCGATGGAAGAATGGTGTAACTGATCGATGGCCACAGAACACGAATACGCGAAAATTTTGCATTCAAGCTTATGTTCTGTCCTAAACTTTCATCTGTCTAAGGGTTAAATCTTAATTAGAATCTGGTTGATGAATGTATCTTTGGAGATCAATTGAATAATGTTGTCGTATGTACTAAGTTTCAAAATAAAGTTGTGATATATATTAGATGAATGCCTTTATTATTAGAAATATCTAGTTTCCAACAAGCTCAATCAAAGATTGTAGCTGTTAATCAAGGTTTAATCGATCAAAATTGATGAAAATGAAAAATCATAATCGAGAGAAAAAAGGGAAAAATTAGGGAAAACGAATTATTAGTTATGAATGATGAGTGACCAATAGTAGCAACTAGCAATATAGTGACACAATTGTTACACATTAGCTACCAAATTTAATATATAACTTAAAATTTTTATCACTATGGAGATCACAAAAACCTGAGCAGCTACGTTGACATTATTAAAGACGAAAATAGAATTTACTCATTATCTCAATTAGCCTTTTCACAATTTACTCTATATCTAAATCTTATTCCTTCGGACCAAGCTATTTGAAATTGACCAACTAACCGATATAGACTGAAAGAGGGGCTCGTTTCATTATCTGAAATTCTGAATCCATATTAGAATCAAGACCGTTCTCAATGGCCATCACCGATAATGGGAACACAGCAGCTCTTCTAGTTATCGACATGCAGGTTTCTCTACTTAATTCAACATCTCTAATCCATCTATATATATTGCTTAATACTTTATTATTTAAACACACTTTGTTTTTTTTCTTGTTGTTAGAATGATTTCATATTAGAAGGTGCACCTATGTTAGTCAAAGGTGGTCAAGCAATTGTTCCGAATGTTATTAAGGCTGTTGAGGTTGCAAGAACTCGTGCCATTCCTATTATTTGGGTACCCTTTTAACTTGTCTTCTTTTCTTCATTTTTTCATACCGTTTTTGTCGAATTATGAAACAGTTACCTATTTGGTTACAGGATCGATAATATGTAGATATTGAGAAAGTAAATGGTGAAGAGAGTTTATGTAATGTGGAAATTCAAGAATCTTATGTTAATTGTGGTATCTATCTTAGTTCATTATATTGAGAAATTAATATAATTGCTTATATCGCGAATTATTGTATTGACTTAATTACCTTTCATTTCAAAATCGAAGTGTTTATTTGATTATATAGAAAATAAGGTGTGTAGTTGTATTACGGACAATCTGAAGCTGATTAATCATTTATTGGCAATGTTGGAATTTCATGTCTGATATAGATGAAATGAAAAAAAATAATCCTAGATCCTATTGAATACTTGCTTGATTATTTTGTGCTCAAAGCCTCAAATGAAACTGGCTTTATCTGATGCAATTAACTTCTTTGACATCTACTTTCAAGATAGTTTAGAAGTGTATTGTTGCTTCATTGATATTATTGAAATTATAATAGATCTAATGAAAATCCTGCCTATAGCTTTGAGGTAATACCATTTTTAGTAAGAAAAGAATAGACTAAAATTCGCCGAAAAATGTTTATATTCATGATTGGACTTGTTGAAATAAGAATTAATATAATGAAGATAGAGTGTGTGGACTTAATTAATTTACAAATTGGCAGGTTGTCCGTGAACATGATCCCTTGGGAAGGGATGTGGAACTGTTTCGTAGGCATATGTATGCTTCGGGCCAAAGCAAGCCAACTGCTAAGGGTAGTGTGGGTGCAGAGCTAGTGGAAGGGCTTGTGATTAAGGAGGGAGATTATAAGTTGGTGAAGACACGGTTTAGTGCCTTCTTTAATACACATCTTCATTCTTATCTTCAAGGCCTTGGGGTTAATAGTCTGGTGATTACAGGTAATTTGATCTTTTATGCTGTATGTGACATGTATCAAGCCTCATGTTAATTCATGTTCATGTCTTCAATATTCACTGAGTAATTTGATTTGTTATGGAATGTGTTTCACTTGATATTTGTAGGAGTGCAAACTCCAAATTGCATCCGGCAGACTGTCTTTGATGCTGTAGCACTGGATTACCAACCTGTTACTGTGATTCATGATGCAACTGCAGCTGCAACACCTGAGATACACATTGGTAGTCAATCTCAACCATCTCTCTTTTGTGCAATTTTTGTGTGTTATTTATTCTGTCCACTAGGCAGGATTTACATCGGTCATTAACCAACGAGGAAGTCCACTGTTTTCCTAGTTGGACTTGTCAGTTGTTTCATGCAGAATACTCTGCCCCCATCTATCATATTAGTAATCGTCACTTTTTCCTATACACATCTTGTTAATCTGCATGGTCTTAGTTGGGTAATCCAACTGCCATTCATACTGATGAATTCTTATTTTTTCGGAATTTTGTTCAAAACTTCAACCACTAAATATAATTTTTTCAGCATCAGTGTTGCAGGCTTGGACTGATAAATCATACATGATATGTAGTCTATAGTCACTTTTATAGTATGATTATATATGCTGTCTAAATTATGCTTCTTACATTTGACAGGCAATCTATTCGATATGAAAAATATTGGAGTAGTCACTATGTCGTTGGAAGAATGGTGTAACTGATTGATGGGCATAGCACCTGAATGAGCGTGAACAAAAAATCTTGCAGGCAAGCTTATTTTCGGTCCTACATATTCGTAATGTCTAAGTGGTGTATTGTCTAATAAGAATACGGTAGATGATCCTCTCTTTCCAGACCATATATATACAGTTATAAGCTGGCTCTCATAGTCACAAAATGTTGCCAGCTTAATATTTCGAAAGTGAAGAAAATTTGCATTATACAGTAGTATTTATACAGTAAATTAAATTATATATGGCCCGTTCGAAAAAAAAAATCCAGGTCCAGAGTAGAGAGAGGGCTTGTGGTTTGTCAACTGTGCTAGAAATTGAAACTTATATTCATAAAATAATTAATTAACACGCAAAACTTCAACCTTACCACTAATAATTGAATACATACTCTTAAAACCAGAAACTTCAATTCTTAATACATAAATCATAAAAAAATATACTCCATATAAGTTACAACTCTGGAAAAAATTAAGCACCATAATGAAACAACAATAACAGGGTGACGAGGCTCCCATGACTTATTTACAAATGATGAGAACCGGGATTCGAGTTTAAGATTGTCTATTTAAACATTGTTTGTGTAGGTGGAGGAGTACCCATCTGTTGATTTCCAAGCGTCATATGTTTTGCCATAATGCCATTCCATCCTGTAGTATTTCAATTATATTATATGGTTTCACTCGTTAGCGGATATATGACTCGAGCTTTCATTGTTCGAAATAAACTTTAGAAAACTATTATAGACTATTTGAAATATTAAATAGATATGAATTAAAATAATAGGTACTAACAGAAAAATGCAAAAATGAGGACATAGTATACCTAGAGCAGGATCGTATCCTCTATTCTTTAGCTCCCTGAACTCTTGGCAAAGAGAACAGCATAAGCAAAAGCAATGAGAAAAAAAATCCTGGTAAGGAGCTTCTACCAAACCAAATTTCATCCTCAGCATTTTCCTGGAGTTGGCTCCCAAAACAGCCGGAAAAATTAGTAGTGGCATGGTCAAGAGATACAGGAAACTCGACGTCGCACATGCTGCAGGAATCAGTGAAATTGTTACTATGGTTGTACAAGAAATTTTATGTGCAACTATGTATATGTGTGATTTGGTTGATACAAAAGCATGCAGTTTTAAGAGAGGAAAGAGCTTACTTGTGTTTCCTGTTTGTATGACTTCAGCAAGCTGGCCGAATGTCACACATGGAAAAATTGCTGTCATGGTAGCTGAAGTAAACAAGTGAACAGTTATAGTATTTATACTCGAACAAGGAACCAATTCTGAAGAAACAATATTTTCAGATCTTTGAAACAAATGAGTTGCCAGTCTCGGATCTTGAACAAATAACGAGGAGTCGTGATATTTTTAAATTGTAATTGTTGGGCAATTATTGAAAATTTTCAAAATTGGAGGTGTGGGGTGGAATGACCTTTTGGAATCTGATAACAAGATGTTCTAAGGAATTCTGAGAGAAAATACCATTAGTGGGATCTTCACTGCAGTCAAACAATCCTGTACTCCAAGGGTTCCCGAGGGGCATAGCCAGTCCAGGTGTTGAAGGTGGAAAGCCCATTTGTGGATTTCCTTGACCAATTCCAATCTCCTCTATCTGATCTGTTTGAGGAGGGGGAGGAAACGCAGCAACTCCCTCATAATCTCGAGTTCCCTCTTGGTGTTGGGACATGGGAGGAAATGAAGCAACTCCCTCGTGATGGTTTGGAGTTCCGGTTCCATCAACCTCTCTTGTCTCGTGCACCGGAGGGAATGAGGCGACCTTCTCATCGTGTTGTGGTGCCATCCCATGGAAAGCTTCTGGTATATTTATATCCTCATTGGACTTGATTCTGCCCATTTGATCAAATAATCAAAGCTAAACTCTCCTACTCTTAGAAAAAACAAGCTAAGAGATGTGTCCAAGATGAATACAAGACATTGAATATATAGTAATGAAAAAAAGATATTCTGAATAATGTTGTAAATGTGGAAAATTATTTTGACTATTCAATATTTCTGAAGTCAACTACATAACCTCAGAGATAGAGCTCTTGTTAGCATTATTCAGAAATCCAGATAATAGTTGACTATCTCCCTCAGAACAAAATAAAACAACTTGCACAAATTAGATACTTTAGTCTTCAATTAGCAGTGCTTATTTTTCTTGATTCATATTCTTTTTTTATTTTTAATCTTGGTCTATGATACGCGAAGACTATAAATATTTGTGAGGGGTTTAATAATCTCAACTTGATCATGTTGTGCTATCATTTTCTCCCTAAACACAAATTCTGGTACTAAACTAGTAATGAGCAACATTTAGTTGAATAGTAAAGCGCGTTTATCGTTAAACATTTGTATAATTTCTTGGGTTATAACCAGTTTTCTGCTATAGAGATCATTATCAAGACACTAAACTTGACTTAGGTTATAGATGTGCAAGAATGTTGATAAGTGGGGTGCATAAATCAGTATTCAATCATTAGAAAATTGTGCTCCAGAGAGGGGCAGTTTCAATCAACAGCCAGCAAAATTTCAGTTTAAAGAACATAACATGGCCAGCTAACATACAAATTAAAAATACTTATTATAAAATTATCATGTATTATCAAATTAGTTAGTTTATATATGTGACCTTGTAAAATAAGCATAGACTTCGTCAACCATCGTAAGGATAGATTCTACTCAACTTGCTTATATATGTCATTGTTTAAGGTTAGCTGAATAGATAAACATGGCCCTTAGGTGAGCTTAAATCCAAGCTCGAATGGTTGAATAATGCAAAGATTTTCATGAAACAAGGAAGTTTCTCCACCATTTGAACAAGTTGTTTGACATATGCTGTAATCTTTGACATGTTATTAAAATATGTGGTTGTGACGGCATGTTCGTAAAATGTGGGACGGAAAGAACAATTATGTACGTGCGAGTATAAATTCGATTATTTGTAAGTACAATTGCGTGAAAAATAATTATACATTGATCGAATTGTACTATAACGAAAGTTCATTAACTAAAAAGCTCAGCCAACATAAATACATAATTAAGTTGTAAGTCCATTTTTTGCTTAGTCTAACCTTAAGTCGAGTCGAGTTTGACCGAATTCGATACTCAAAATTATTTTAGGCAAATCAAGTATAACTAGGTTTGATCGGGCTCCACTCGTGTGAAGGCTAGTTTCATGATCGAGTCGGGTTAAAAATTCAAAGCAATCGAGCATGCATGATCCAAACGAGGATAGGATTATCCATTTAGGTGCAACGTGGCAACTGAGAACTGGTACTCCCGTATCTGTTCAATGAATCCGAAACTGCCACGTGTCGACTAAATTTCATTCAGACAAAATATGAGATTTAAAAACATGTGAACCATATATTTGGTTAGCTATTATTAGTTGTGTAGAGCTAGTTAGTGAGTTTGCATCAATGGCGTACGTTACAACTATTGCTGCAGTTCAGCCTTGTACTATCAAAGGTCTAGCTGGAAGCTCTCTTACCGGCTCCAAGCTCCATATCAAGCCGTCGTGTGTCACTTTCAAGTCCTCAAAACAGAGGTATAAATGACTCGTTACACTACCTACGTTTCTTATATATTATGACATAATAGATAGTGTTTCGACAAAACACCCTACTCTTATGTGACATCTATTTTGGGACAGGTCGGGTTCCGTGGTAGCGAAGTATGGTGAAAAGAGTGTGTACTTTGATTTAGAGGATTTGGGCAACACTACTGGGCAATGGGACTTGTACGGATCTGATGCACCATCACCATACAACTCCCTCCAGGTACACATCATATGTGAAGTTTTACAGAGAATGAGTAATTTTCTTAGCTTTAAAATTTAATCAAGATTTTTATTTCATGTTTTATTATTACTAATTGGGTATAAAACACTAAGAACCCCCAAAAACGTAGTTGTTTTAGACTTGTCTTAGTTCTTTTATACATTAGCCATACCGAATCGAATCCATGTGTTTTCAGAGCAAGTTCTTTGAGACATTTGCTGCTCCTTTCACAAAGAGAGGCTTATTGCTCAAATTCTGCATATTGGGAGGTGGCTCTTTGCTTGCATATCTCAGTGCAACAGCTTCAGGAGATGTTCTGCCCATCAAGAAGGGTCCCCAACTCCCTCCTAAGCTTGGGCCCCGTGGGAAGATTTAATTGTTTCATCATGGTTATTAATATTTTCTGCATTTGGTGTAATCGTTTTCTACATGTAAGTATCTTCGATGACACGTCTTAATGACTAAGTTTACAAGTTTGATCCAACTATATGGTTGTTTCGATTTCCGGGGGGATTGTTTTCGCTTTTTTCTATCTATCGACGTAGTGTAACCTTTGAATGCTCAACCTATACTCTTACTAATAAATGTAGAAATGATTTTAAAAGAAAACTCGAGTTGTATACCTTCAAGCGACATACAATTATTACGGTTTTCGTAAACTCGTATCGTTGAGCATGACCTGAGATGTCCTAGACTACTGACTGCAGTTCGACATGAACCGACTAACTGGAATAAGTCCGTATATATATACATCTAACAAGTTCGTATATATATACATCTAACGTCGAACTGCCTTGACGACAACTACTAGCCGGCCTTTTCTTTTTCTTGTTTTAAGTTTTGCATTCCCCTGCACTTGCTTTGTTAGTGGCGTGCCGTAGGACTTCTTGTAACGCTCAAATTATCGAGGTAGGACATTCGTCTGTTGGCTATAATGGAAGGTGGTGGTTTCAGCGACTTGAAATTTCCTTCTTTTGGGAACTCATAATCTTTCTTAACATTGGGTTCTGATTTATCCATCGCCCAACCCATGAAGTCGGTAAATCTCATTGAAGAGGGGACTTCTGATCCATTCAACTTATCGACCTCCTCCCTTGAATTCGGGGACTGCTCTGAAACTGTTGAATATTCTTTTAGAGAGAACCTCTTTGCTGGACAGGATGGATTCCTTGCTGATATATCAGCTTGTATGACATCTTCTATTCTTGACAGAACTGTGAAGGCCATTGTCTCTATTGTTCGCGAGTAGCTTTCCAAGATAGCTTGTCCGACATCCTGAGACATTAGAAAAAACAAAGTCAATGTGATGAGGCTGAGAAAGGAGGGGGTAGAAAGTCGTGAGTCGTGAGGTGTGCTTACTTGGTTGAATTGTATCTTGCTTACGTCCAGTTGAGACTGAGGGAGTCCAGGGAAACGTTGCTTAAGTATGAGCAAAATGGTGGTGGCTCTATCTTCAAAAAGTTCTCTTTTTCCAATACTAACTGTTGAACCCCATGATGACTTTGAATCTTTAGCATTCATTTTTCTCCTCCATATTACTATAGATGCTTCAATCCTATTCATGAGATCAACAATCTTGTGCTCAGATGATAAATCTACACTTGACAGCAAATCATCTGGGTCAAAGTAATCGTCCGTGATGCTCTTGTAGATCGAGTCCCCCAGACTTGCCCGACCTTTCTACAATACGATTAATTCACAGATGAAGTCATATAAACTAATCTTACCTACTGAAATTTAACACAAGTTCATTCACTTTTGGTACCTTCGGAAGATTTTCAATGTAGTCGTCAGGGATATCAATTTCTGCCAAAACTTGAGCGTTGATAGCCATTGCTGCTTTGAGTACTTGATTCACACAGTCCTTTTGACATTGCAGCCATTTTCTAGTAGCCTCAGATAAGCCATCTACAGGAACTTGAGGTGTAGGAATCCACCATTTATCGTCCTTTCTATTGTTCCCCCCTTTGTCATTGTTGGATTTGTATGAAAATTCAGTTGCATCTTTAAAGTTGTCCAGACACTCCTGTATTTAAAATAATAAGTAGTTAACGATAGAATTCTACATAAAATAATTTAGCATCACAGCGAAAACTGGCTAGCCTGGACACATCACACACGTGGAACAGATTAAAAATAGCATAACTATATCTTACAATGAGCATTGCATCAAGCTTCCTAAGTGCAGGGATATTCATAAGCATATCGGCACGTTGTCTTGTTATCATAACCTGAGAAGACAACAAAATCGAATTGTTACTCATCTTGAATATAAAATAATAAAAACAAGAGAGATATGCAATAAGCTTTAACAAATACATACTTCCATTGTTGATCCATCTAAAGCTTTTTGTTTCGAAGCAACAAACTCGACAATGTGATCTGTAACAGATAATAGCCAATCAACTTCCTTTCTCCATCTTGCTTTCATTTCAGGGGCTATTGGTTCTAATCTTTTCTGCTCTGCAAATACAGCAGCTGCAAGTTTTGGCATATAAAACATCAGAACATGCACCGATCCTATTTGAATGGGCTTATTTTGTCGATATAAATATGTCATCCACATCATAGTTAAAGAAAGAAGTATAATAAATGACAAATGAAAGCATTACCTCCTAGATTTGTGATTGCATTTGATAAGGCCAAAGCCGACGAAACACCCTTACCACCACCAGACATATCCTCACCAAGAAGCAACTTTGCAAATTTTTCCTTCATCAATTCCAAATCTGTGGAAAATGAACAATCAAAATGCATCTCTTAATAAACACATAATGACGAAGCACTAAGAACATTTCATATCCTTTTAAAATTTGGAAGAATCCAATGGTAACTGTTTCCTCAGGCACCATGGCAGGGGCCAGGGAACATAAAAAGGCATAATTTTGTCAAGAAAATCGTAAAAATATCATCTACCTCCTCTTGGAGCCACCTTGGGTGATATAACAAGGTATAAACACAATCTCTTGCAAAAGTCGAATAAAAGTAATTACCTTCAATTGAAGGCGCGGAATCATCATGAGTGTCGAGTATAGCCATTGCGTTTGAAGGCACACGACTAATGTGGGACGAGACAGGAAAAAAACATATACATGCAAAGAAAAATGGTGAGTATTATTGAAAGTGTGATGGTAGGAGGTAAAGGTGGAGAGCAAGAAGAGAATGATCTTAGAAGTTTGAAAGGCAGAAAGAATCAATGATGTTTGGGAAAAATCTGTTGATGAGCAACTAGTTTTGGTAAGTTGAAGCTGTTCAATGAATTAAGGTGAATCATTCATTCATTCAGTAATTAAAATTCAATTTGTTATCTTGTTTTTACTACTTTTATATTTTGTCTGATTATAGTTTATATGAACGTGAGGAGCATGTTTTTTGTGAATGTAATAACTGTGACAGATCATAGAGGGATTCGAGAGAGAAAAGGGGGAGATATATTAATTAATTTATTGGTTAATTCATTTCTCCTAATTTCTTGGTTAATTGAATTTTCCCAATTCTTGGTTATGCTTTCCATTTCTGAAAACAAGTCTACCCATCTGAAAGTACAATACTCCCCCCGTCCCTAAATGATTGGTATATTTTGACTTTTGTGGTCAAACTTAAGAAAATTTGATCAGGAATTCTCATTAAACGACAAAAAATAATATAGTCATGTGAGATCTTGTTAGATTCTTCTCAATATATATTTTTAAAATATCAACTTTTCAAAATTTTATCGCATGTAAAATAAGGGATATTTACATTTTAAATCGTGTTTCGTAAACCATGAAAGTCAAAATGCACCAATCATTTAGGGATGGAGGGAGTATTTCATTATAAAATTTGAGTTTTTGAAATTAATTATTGTTAAAAGAGGGAAAAATGTCCATGGCACTATAATCATATATTTTTGGTAATTAACGATAACGAGAGTTTAGAACCAAAATCGTCCTATCACAAGGAAAAGCTTTGATTAACTATGAAATTCTACATTTCTTTGGTAACGACTTTAAGCAACAACCAAATCAGTTTCAGTGTCAATTTTCTCAACCTGGTAGTTTAGTAATTGTAATATTCCACGACAATCTTGCATTTATAATATTCTACAGAAATAACTAAAGCAAAACACAAAGTAAAAACACCCAAGAATCATGATAAATGAAATTACCAATTAAGTTTATCCATTCATATCTATGGGAAAATATGTAGTAATTAGAGATACATATGACAGAAAATAAAATTGGCATAAGATGGACACAAGCGCTTGACGGCTTGAACAAAACTTATTCGGTTTCTCTTCTAAGGTATCTAAGCAGAAGCTACTGTCTTCTTTGGAGCTGCTTGAGTACCTAATCACAAAAAAAAAAAAAAAAATCAGATCACCATGATCAATTCAACGATCCAATATTTACGGTATAGAAGATGATGTAAAAGGAGGTTAGATTCAGAAGATAGAGACAGCGACTAGCCGACACCCACTTCTTATATGTCATCCCACATTTCTCGCATATAGTAAGAATGTAAGATAAACGGCATAAGTGTCCCTTGACCCTCACATGAACTTAATAGTCCTCTCATTCTGCTTGAATACTTGGCATATTAACTCACATGAATCATGACAGTATGAATAGTAGTATACACAAAACATATAATTAGAATATACCTTCTCTAAAGCCAGTTTTGAACCTTCGGGTTACATGGCGCATATACCTCATACGCCCTGTACCAGTGGTCTTTCGCCGGATAGCTTTGACACTCCAGTTATCTGAAACCCAAAATTGTAGGTCTCAACTCTCAATCACTCGAAAAGGGTAACTAAATGCAGAAACATTAAGACGAGAAAATCATGCCAAGTGGCACCATGTTTCTGGCAGGTAAGTATGTCTAAGTTTATGAAAACTGTCTATACCAGCTTGATTAGGTATACTAAGACCATAGATTAAATGTAATTTGCATCATCTTGTAATACCCAACGATCATGGACTGTTCTAATTTGCATCATCAAATATGCCCAACAATCATAGACCAAATCTGGATTTGCATCACCCCATGTACCCATTGACCATAGACTAAGTCTAATTTGCATTATCAAATCTACCCAATCATCAACATAATACCCAAATGAGCTCAATCAATACTATTAGTACTACTGAGACCATTGAATTTTGATCACCGACTTTTGAACTCAAATATTTGCATATATGGTGTATAATTTACAATGAAAAAGACAACAAAAACTGGTATTTTTAATGATTTTTATTAGTAAGCCCATGCTTATGACTCGAATCGCAGTTATATGGGTAAATCAAATCTCTAAACTCTAATAATTTACTCTATTGAAATGGATAATTGAAGCTGTATGCTTATGTCTGGTTTTCAACTTAATATTTGAAATTATGAACTCGAGTATTTGATATATGTAGCATAATCCATGATGAAAAATACATAACAAAGCTGGAATTTTGAACGCAATTTACTATCAAACAAGATTCTTTATTTAAAATCATAACTATGAGCATCAATTAACAGCAATAAAAAACCAAACTGGACAATGATTTTGGGACGCATAAACAAAATAAAGAGAAAATGCTCACAAGTCCTCTTGCGAGCAGCAGGGTAAGCACAAGCAGAGCATCGGCTTTTTTGGAGGTGGAAGCTGCGCCGACCACATCGTACACACAATGTGTGTGTCTTGTTCCTTCTCTTACCAAAACTCCCTGTCCCTTTACCCTAATACACACATATATAAAGTCGAAATTATATAAAATACACTAACGAAGCTATGAATTGAAAAAAGAGAGTCAAAATTGAAATGAACGTTGACTATACCATGGATTTTCAGATTGTCAAAAGCCAAACCCTATGTAGTATGTACATGTTAACGAGCTATCAGTTTATACTACTCCAGTACACCGAACTATTTTCTTAGCAAGCTTTAGAGTTGGGTCAAGATAAAACATAACCAAACCCCCAAGGCCCAAAGGAGCGAAATGACTATTTTGTCCTAATTGATACAACTATTTTGTGTTAATTGAAATTATGACACCAGACATCACTAACGTTTCATTTATCTACCAAATCAATCACTCATACATCCTTGAAATTCATCAATCGTTTCACTTGTCTACTACCGTCAATTTTAACCGCTAAAATGACAAATCTGTCAATTGTCTCCGAAACTAGTGCGGGTAGTTTAGTCCGCACACACAAATTACTTACTAGGTTATGTATGTGGACTAAATTACCCTCGTACTCATACTCACTTTCATATGTAATATATGTGAAAAGATTGGGTGCATCAATACTTCCATGCATCAGGTGCATCAGGTACCCATTTAAAGGTTTCACGTGGGTACTGTACCCACTTGAAACTTCATCATTGGTACTTGTACCCAAATTGTACTATAACAATGGTACAATACCACATATTTATCAATCCAAAATAAATATGTGGTATTGTACCATTGTTATAGTACAATTTGGTACAAGTACCAATGATGAAGTTTCAAGTGGGTACAGTACCCACGTAAAACCTTTAAATGGGTACCTGATGCACCGGGTGCACCGAATTATTGATGCACCGAAACCGGACTCGTAATATATGTGTATGGACTAAATCATCCAATTGATAATATTTTGACAATGTATACCATTTCATATTGATATTAAGAGCATATGTTGATTTATGATAAATTAATACTAAATCGTATTATTAATGAACCGTATCCGTTCTCACATATGAGGTTGCATATATCCCTACTAAGTAATTATGAGTATTTTCATTTTTAGAAATAAAATGTTTTCATTTAATCATAATTAGTATAATAGTTATTCTTTTTATTTCATTATTATTGTTATTATTTTTATTATTAATAAATTCTTATTATAATTATTTATTATTGTTCTTATATTATTTGTATCAGCAGCATTATTATTATTTATTTAATCATAATTATTATATTTATAGTATTTGTAATTTATTCAGTTAATAATATTTATAATATATAACAAATATTATTTAATCATAATCATTATTTAGATTCACTTATAATTCAATTTCAATGTTCAATCAGTTATAGCAAAATTTCATATTTAAGTTTCCAGTTTTTGATCAAGCATGCCCTAAGTTTGTTTATAAAATGTTATTGAGGTGAATAAATTACAAAGACACAAACTTGTAAATTTTACATGTTAGTTGTTAGGTTGCTTTAAATACCAGTTAATTAAGGATATAGAGTATCCTTAGATTTATTAAGTTTAAACAGTATGAAATATATGTAATAAATTAAACTTTTAGAGAAATTAAATACTACTATTACCTAATTAATAGTATTATGTCGTAAGTCATAATTGCAATAACAAATTACACCTAATCTTTATTTGTTACCTAATGTATAATAAATAAAATAACGTCCCACCAAATATTATCAAAACACTCCATAAATAATTCTCATCATTAATTTCATGATTAATTATTCTCCATTCATGCTTTCACATTCTTCAATAATATATCTTGCACAAATAATTAACTTTGAGGAAAAACTAAAACAATTTTTGTTGAAGTGTTGGTCCAATAATGGGCATGTGTAGTTGTTGGAGTTGGATATTTAAGAAAACCAAGAAGAAGAAGAAGAATAATGAGAAGCATTCAAGTTCAGCAAGGTATGATGAAAATGATTATGCCAAGAATTTTGATGAAGCTAGTTTGTGGAATCATGAGAATCCTGATGCTTCTAGTAGATCATTTTCTGCTCGATATGCTGCTTCCTGGAGATTTGTCGACCAAAATGATTAGAAACTTATATTGTGTTTGTGTATTAACAATTGGAATAAACACAAATGTTGTAATTTATTGAATTGTTATTACATTGAAATATAAGTTCTTTCATAGTTTAGTCATTTGTTGTAGTTGTTGAAATGGAATGGAGTTTTTGTAGTCTCGTCTTGAAATCATAAAAAATAGGTACTTAATTCAGATATGATGAACTCGTTCAAACATGTAAGAATATTAAAAGTTTAACAAAATATCACACTTTATTTCTTAAAAAAAATGGAGCCAAATTAGGGGTAAAATCAGAATGAAAATAAAGATGATTAATTTAAAAGTGCAGAGCTTCGAAAAAAGAGATGAAGTTTAAAAACACTACTAAAATTTGGTGATGCTAGGTGGAAACCCACGCCCATCACATGAAATGAGCATGCATCTATCAATTGAGCGATTTTTCATCTTAATTTCTATACTATATATGTGTTGATCTAAAAAATTCAAAAAATTAGGCCCCCTAGATCCATCCCAGAGTCATATTTTTTTTATTTCACACAATTTCCGGCTTAGATGACTAAAATACCCTTATTGGTCTCACTCCATAATTCTTCTTCATTTTCTCAAATGACATCACAACAATACCACCACGACCATGATCATCACTATCACCATCAAAATCACATAGCCCCACCACCGTCAAGCTCTTGCCCCTACAACCCCCTCTCCTCCAAAAGAACTATTCGCGCAAGTCGTAACTCTCATTCCCTGAACACACATTTGAACTTTTATTAGGATAAACACATACTTATAAAAATAGGTGTTGAAAGTTTACTAGTTTAGTGTAATTATTAGGTTTTTTTCATATAGACACCTAAACTTTCATGAAACTCTCGACTCAATGCCTAAAGTATTCAATCTTTCATATAGTCACTCGAAATATATTTTAGGGTAAAACAAATATTTTAGTTTCGAATCATTTTTTAAAATAACAATTCGATTTTAGTTACAAATTATCTTTTAAATAACAAGTATTTAGAAGGATCAAACATCCACCGAAGCAACGCTGATCTGTTATTCATTAATATTTTGATGTGAAATGATTCTTTTACCCTCTATTTGAAATGTAACAAGGGAGATAGTTAAGTTTGAGGTAAAATTATCATTTCATATTCAAGAAAAATACTATTGGCATGTGTATATTGTTGCCCGAGCCCCAAAGCAACTAAGACATAGTGGTCAAAGTCGATAGATTTTGAAAAAAGACACATAAATTGAACAGAAACAGAGCTCAGGTCTCTCTGAGCATTGCTCTTCTAACACTCCTCAATTCCTAAATCCAAACCAAAATCTCAAATCTGAAGAATTTTTAATGGAAAGCTCATTCTTCTCACAATCAAACCTTCACCACTCTCTCCTCTACCCCAATAAACCATGCTTTTCAACATTTCAATTTTCAAGAAATGCTGAAAAACAGAGGAGCTTTAAAACAGTAATGGCGTTTTTGCATCAAAAAACCTCAAATTACTCCAATTTGTGCGGAAGAAAATCAATTCCTTTAATGGGTTTTGAAGGATTTCAACTTCCGAGGATGAACTCAATGAAGGCACATGTTTCTAAAGGTGAGGTGACACTGACAAGGAACCATGTTGTTGCTAGTAGTTTTAATGTACTGTAATATTAACATGATACTACAATTTTTTCGATAGTTCTTATAATATCACCTTACATGGTGAGAATCGAACCAAGAACTCAATGTCTCTATGTTGAAGCCTTAAGTACTAGGCTAATTTGATGTCCTAATTATACAATTGATTAGAATGTGAGTTACATGTGTCAATTATCACCATAAAGTTTGCTCATTTTGACTATAAAAAGAAATTATACAATGTTTCTGGCATGGAGGTAGTACTAATTATAAGTTTTTGTCCAGTATTTTGGGACAAGTTTAAGAGTTTTGGAACATCATTTTATTGGTTTTGAAATGATCTTTTTTCAAGCTGGTTCAGAGTTTCAGTGGGAATGTATGCTATTAGAATGTACCAACATCGTCTTTGTTCAACTTAATGTTAAGGGTTGCTAATCAGTACGATAATATGACTGATGAGCCTAGAATTGGGGTTTACAGTGTTGAATATATTCTAAAGTCTTGAATTTGTGAGAACTTACATGATGTAAATGCTTAGAAAATATTGGCTGGTGACTTAAGAGATTGGTGAAAATTAAGATGTACGTAAGTAAAAACGGATGTTGGTTGCTGTAGAGAAGCTTCATTTTTTATCTGAGAAGGTTATGAACGCTAAAAGTAAATACTAAGAAACTGCGAGCGTACTGAAATGTGCAAGTATATTAGAATGTAAAAAGACATTTGGTTTGATAGTTCAAACAAGTAGTACACGAGTGCCAGACAATGATGAAGCCTGTGTACCTGAGGGGAAGTCGGGTTTTGGCTGTTTTGAGATTTCCTTCAAATATTTGCAAATAGTTACTGATGAGTGATGACTTCGGAAGAACGAAACCAGTTTAAAAAAAGACCTAATTTGATTGTCGGTGAAAGTGATGACTTTGTTGCTTATTGTTGACACTCCGACATCTAAGCTTATATCTCCCAAAAAATGCAGTCATCAGTAATTTAGGAAATATAAAACCCTGTCAGTTGATAAGTTGATCAACAATATGAAAAGTGCATCACGCATTCATGCCTATTGTTACTTGGATTGGGCATTTAGGTGGGACATTTTGTGATTTGCTGCTGTGTCATCATTATTTTGGCTCCAGTTACTAGGTCTGTTTTCCTGACCGTAAGTTATACTTTGGCTTATTAATTTCAGCAGGCTATATTATGCAGACAAGTCAACCAAATTTCCTTTCACTTCTCAATGGACTTGGAATATTTGGAGCAGTTGCGCTTGGTGTACTTTATGCATTGGCTCTGAAGGAAAAGGCCGAGTCAGAAGCCACTTTAAAATCTGTAAGGCATAAGTGCTCGCTCTTTAATTTTTGTAACAATACTAGATTGGGGATGGTTGTTTCAATTTCAGTTATTTCTTCTGTATGTTCTGATGTTGTTGATGGTTTCTCAAATTCAACTTTGCATATCAATATGTCTATTTTAGATGAGAGTTGAAGTGAAGGAAAAGGATACAGTCATTCTATCATTGAAGAAAAAGTTTGAGTTGGAGCTACTTAACGAAAGAGACATTTGCAGTAAGCAGCTTAAACAAGCAAATGAAGATAAACAATCTTTTATCGAGCAACTCACATCAGCAAATGAAATAATCTCAAAGATGGGGCAGGAACTGCATCTGAAGAGAAGATCAGCTGATGAGCTTAGAGGTCGGATAGATAGCCTTGCAATCAACTTAAAGGAGGCTGAGAACGACAAGTTAGAATTACAAGCTAAACTGGAGGAGAAGCTTGATTCATTGGAAGTCTTGCAAGGGAGCATAAATTCACTTGAATCAGAGATCAATAGTAAAGAAAACAGGATTCGAAGTCTTGACACCGCTCTTGCCGAACACGAGAGAGTGTTCGCCAGTTTGACCTTCTCATATCAGCAGTCTCAGGATCAGGTGAGAGTGCTGGAATCGGGAAGGACAAAATTGTACGACGAACTTAAACAATACAAGATGGAAATGGAGCTGAAGAATGCTACAGTTGTTAACCTGAATGCACAAGTGGTGTCTTTGGTAGCTGAGAGGGAAGAAGAGGGTAGAGAGCTAGATGCAATTCAAAGCCAGTACAACAATTTAAAACGTTTGTCTGCAGAAAAAGAAGCATCAGATGCCAAACTGTTGGATGAGCGACATGAGAATCTCAACATGCTTGAGAAACAGCTTGAGATGACCCTGTATGAAAATAGCCAAAGCAAGGGGATCGTTGAGGAATTAACTCATGAAATAGAGGATTTAGAGAAATTGCTAAGAAATGAAAAGGGAAAAGTGAAGATTTTGGAGGAAGAGCTCCAAAACAAGGACACGTCTTTGACCAAATTAAAAAAGGATGCTTCTAACTTGGAAAAACAACTTCAAGAGCTGAGAGGTTTATGCTCTGAGCGTGAAGTTGAGCTTTCTAAGGTGAAGACTGAATTGAAAGAAGAAACCGAGTCACTTAGGAGAAACCTTGTCGAGGCAAGACAAAGTGAAGATAAATTAATAAGCGAGCTTGCATCAGCCAGAAATATACTGAATGAAAAGGATGAGGAGTTGAAAATGAGATCTCATGAACTAGCTTCACTTGCTGAAAACCGAGATAGTCTTCAAAAGGAACTTGGTGATGCATATGATAAAGCAGAAACTGTACTCAAAGCCCTGAAAGAAGAAAAGGAGAATGTTGCTTCTCTAAATAGTGACTTGGAGGAGTTGGAGTCCCAAGTTCTGAAAGACCAGGAAGCCCGGAAATCTCTTGAAGCATATCTGGGCGAAGCCACTCGATCCCTTGATGAGATGAATCAGAACTTCCTGTCATCGGCAAGAAACTTAGAGCTAGCAAGTTCTCGCATTCTCATCCTTGAAGACGATAAGAATGTTCTCCAGAGAACTCTAATAGACCAAACACAAATTTCTCAAGAAGCCAGAAAAAACTGGGAAGGTGCTCGTGATATCGTGATGAGGCTTAAGAAGGAACGGGAGAGTTTAGAGCAAAAAGCTCAAACTCTAGAAGAAGAATTAGCGTCAGCAAAGGGTGAAATGTTACGTCTGAGCCATCGAGTAAATTCATCAAGAATTGCAGTACATAGTCAGCACCAACAGAATGTCGAGTCCCAGGATGACAACAAAACAGTGGTTCCTGTGAAAAAGGCTACAACCAGAAGAAGAAAAGTCTCCCCTCCAAGGAAGAATTCATAGGCAGCCTCTTATATTCTTCAATTACTTTGATCGAACTCATGTTTCAAAGATACAACATGGTCCTGTTTGGTTTTAATCAGCTTATATTGTTCTTCTGCTATAATTCATTAAATTTATTGTGTCATTTTGCCGATCTATACTGTCATTATTGTGTAATGTACTAATGTATATGATGGAATTAAATTTATTTTGCCCATCTGCTTACGAGAATACTTCTATCATTGATGCCCTAAGGGCGTCTTCTGTCAGCAACAATGGGGGGACTGGATTCCCTACCAAGCAAGAGGTTTCTATTGAAACAGGGGAGGAGAATGCGAAAGCCGTATTCACTGCTGAGTCTGTGTTGTTTGAGTTCACACATGAACGTTGGAAGGAACGTGGGAAGGGTGAACTTAAGGTAAATGTCTCCACAATCGGGACAGGGAAAGCAAGAGTCGTAATGAGAACCAGAGGCAATTATCAGTTGATCATGAATGCATGTCTGTACGCGGACATGAAGCTTACTAATATGGAGAAAAATTGAGTTACTTTTGCCCGTGTCAACAGTGCTAGTGAAGGAAAAGATGGCTTTTCTACTTATGCAGTAAAGTTCAACGAACCTTCTATTGTTGAAGAGTTTAAAGTTGCTTTAACTGGGCACAAGGGTCATGCTACAGTTCCTCTGAAGATACCGGAAAATTCTCCCAAAGCCTAAGATGATTAGGTTGCGGTCGTTCATGGGTAGCTCTCAACCAAATGACATGTTCCCTGCTTGAGATGTCTACCCTTGTAACCTTGTCAACACATGATGGCTTCACCCTTCAGGAATCGGAATAGAAAATTTGTTTGTTTCATATGAGATGAGGCTTAATGCATTCTGTTTTGTTTACTCGTCTATTTTTGCCATTGTATTAGTTATGGATAATTTGGAGTTCCTTACCGACTAAACTTAATTCCAACCCAAGTATATTGACTATTGAGCTTGCATGAACGCTAAATAATTGTTTGGCTAGCAGCAGATGTAATTTTGAGGTCTCTGAATTTCTGTTCACAGTAGACCAATCTAATTTGTTTGGGTCAAAAGTCATTCGCTAGTATGGGGGTTTTGTAAGAAGTCACGTTGTCACCCGTCGATCACCACACAACCAATGAGCAGTTGTACGCGCCACATTGTCTCCTAAAGTGGAAAAAGGAAAATTTGCAGTACAAGAAAAACTTAGGAAATATGTATGTACACAACTGATTAAACCACAACGAAAACTTTCTTCTGATATTTACAACAGACTCCCAAGCTTGCTAGCAGCATTTCAACCAAGAATATCAGAAGGTGACGTAATTGGAAGAAAGAAAAACTTAGCTCAAACTTATGTACACACTTCTCTTCAAGATCCAGCAGGACTGCGTTCGCAGCAATCACTCACCTCTGATTTTGTTGAATAACTCATATATTGTTCTGCCTGAAGAAGCAAATAATGCAATCTTTGTTCACTTGGCTTGTATGAATTCAACCTGAAGAGAACTATGCAAAAGAAAATATTTTCTTCTTATCAAAAAAAACTTCAGAGTTACACGTCTTCAGGTGACTGCAATCGATTTTTAACATCATGGCAACCTGTAATACAGAGCATTTCTCATAACATGCGGAAGGCCACGATGTATATACAAAATTCCCAATAAGCCAACACTTTTTAGTAATTTTAGATTGTTTCTTCTCCACAATCTATGTTGATTTAGCTATTGGGATGATTGGAGTCTATAGTTGGTGGAGATGCCCCATCGCTCAAACCAATCTCAAATTTACAAAGAGGGCATGTTGCATTTATCTTTAGCCATGTATCTATGCACTCCACATGGAAAAAATGTGAACAAGGAAGCTCCCTCATCTCCTCGGCCTCTTCAAACTCTGCTAGGCATACACAACAACAAGCCTGCACAAGATTGATGGAACGTATGTATCTTAGCAACTTAGAGAGATCACTTAGTAATTTAGACTATTGTATTATAAACAAAATCGAACTTACTAATTCGTGTCCTGATGGTTCATTCTCATCTTTTTGTAATGCAAGAGTACATGCTTCTTTTTGTTCAAGATTAGAATCTTGATCGTTGTTGTTGCCATTCAACTTGAAGGTGAATGTTGGTAAAGCATTGATAGATTCAGCACTAGCCCCTCTTGTTTGGTATTGCTCCTCTTGGGCCTCAATTGCACTAACAATACAAGGCAAGAAACAACAGATTGTTGCACATAATATAAGAGGCATTGCATAACCAATATAGCTGAGCGTGACGAAAATCAAACACAACCTGAAACACAAAGCAGAAGATAACTTTCAATATTTACACGTCAAATAGTAAAATTAGAAAATTGAAAGGTCAAAAAGATATAAAACATTACTCATAGATAATCGGAGAATCAACTGGAGAAGCATAGCCACCAAGTAAGCAAACATTGCCATAGACAAACCACACTGCAAAGAAGATGTCTAGCACCCCGCTCATCTTACGTGAAATGCTGGTAAGATTGTAAATCACAAATCAATTTCCTCATCTATTAGCATCAATAATATCATCATATTTCCGACGAATGTATTAAGTAAAAGCCATCTGCCATCCTAACTAATCTTCTACATTATAAATGTATGCAAGATTCTGTAATAATTATGTTACTAAGATTAAATCATTGGATACGATATTTCATTCAATTCAACCATACTCTAGAGAACTGCTCTGACATTATCGATAGCCATTATTCAAAAAAGTATTCATCATATGTTTTTAAGCATAAGCAATTAAACTACAACAAGAGGAACACATTTATCATTCAAGAAGTTAAACATTACATACATACCGTAAGCCATTGCTTCGATTATCACTTGATGAGGTAGAAGCCGTCCTGTGTTGGTTTTCATCTTCTACATTAGAAGAAACATTATTCGAAGCCCCTTCCTCAAGTGGACGATTACTTGAAGGTACATTAGGGTCGAACCAATCTGGATCTCGTTCAATAGCATTGCTGATATTATAGTAATGCCAACAAAGAACAGGAACTGCTGCAATACATCCAATTGCATAACCAACTACCCACACATACAAATGAACTCCAATTTTTTCGTGTCTTGCAATCGATAGTGCAATAGCAAGTGTCATAATTTGAATGACAACGATACACAATTCAAACAGAATCCATACTCTTGAAATAAATGGACTCCTATGGCGAATAGGGGAGTCTACATGATCTTCGTTACTCGGGGGATCTAAGCCACTTGATGAAGATGGTAATCTTTGTGTTGCAGCATTATCATCTATTCTTCCAGATACTATATTTTCTTGATGATTGGAACTTGAAGGGACATTGTCATCACTTCTTTGTATGTTAATAACAACGTGTCCGTTATTATGCGTCTCATTTTCTGATTGCATATCGGAACGATTAAATGATTCACTCCCATTTTGATGTCCCATCAAAAGAGGGGTGTAATTAGCCATGCATGATGCAACCCTGAAATAGTCAATCAGACATATTCATCAAACAATTAATTCACAAATTTACATTAATTTCATATGTCAAAACTAAATATTTCTTTTGTAAAATGTGGTATATTCAAATAACCAGGATCATTTATAGGTACCAAGATAACTAAAATCATAAAAAGAAACTCCTTATCCACACCTCAATCAAATATATATGATATTCAATTACCTTAATCATATATGTGATATTTAATTACCTTAATAATATATATGACATTTATTAACATGCAAATAACCTAATTCAACAAAAGTAAACAACATTTTCTAAAGCTTTCACCTTATTTAATTTCTCCATTAAATTAATATGGAAAATGCAATCCTAATAAGAACTTTATTTAAATTTATATATACATTTTTCATAAATAGTTGATGGAATTATAATATAATACCTGGTTCCTCTCTAATGAAATTGATATTTCTTGTTTATTATTTGGAATTTTAAACCCCAAAATCCCTCCCGACAATCTCACCTCTTCAATTTATCATAGTAATGAATTATGAGAGAAACAGGTGAGAAACTTGGGAGAGGAGGAAAAGGGTTTGCGAGGTTTCAGATTTTTAATGTTTTCACTTTTTTAACAAACTCAATTAATGATTGTGATCATTAGGAAAATGTAATAAGTTATAGGCTTATAGATGGTCAATAATATTTCACTTTCCTTCTTGTTAATGGCTAATTCAACTATTTCTAATATATTGTTATTTGTTAATTAATAATTGAATTATTCTTATGTTATAGACGGAAAAATAATTGATCGTGTAAAGTCATTTGTATTGAATCATGATACATGTCTTCTTTTCTAAGAAATGATGACATGTTAATAAATGCATGCTTATCATGATAGGATTGATGTGTCATGCATGAAAATATGAATGTGGTAAAAACTGTACTTTAATAATAATTGATATGTAAATGATTAACTTTTTTTTTATCATCATGAAACTAATTAATATATATATACGCACGGACGGATGTAGAGGGGTGCACGAGGTAGCACGTGCTCCTCTAGTTTTTGACACCTGAAATTACTATTTTACCCTTAGTATAAAATTTATATTTTTTTCGTTCTTTGTTTTTTTTGATAGATGATTCATATTAATACTAAATAATGTTTTGGCTAAAACTGCCATTACACTCTGAATCTAATAATACATCATAATCTGTCTTATTGAAATCTCTAATGACAATATCTCTAAGATTCTGTAGACATCCTGCACTAGTAGATTTCCAAAAGATGTTACAACATTTTCTTGATCCATTGTCGAGCAAAAGCTTTACTTCGTCCTTCTGGTGCAAAAAGTGAAAGTACCTAAACCAAATCTGAGAAATGAAGCAGTCAGTAACAATAAAGACACTATGATTGTTAATGCTTCCTGCAATGAGCAAAGCAGTAAGAATTCCAGTATAGAAGTTCTTCAGGTTGACTTTGTTGCTATGGACATCTTCAAGAAGATTTGTTCCTTCAATGGTCGAGTGATTACCATAAATGGACGTTGAGATGGTCCATTTTGGGTTGGAGTCCGGAGTAATTCCGAAGAGAATTTTATTGTCTCTCCTGTTGCAGCGTCTTTGGCAGGTTTTTCGGTAGAGAGCTTGTCCCTCAGTTAATGAGAGGTCAGCTCTTCCTATCAAGGCATTCTCCTCCAATCTATGTGTGTTGAAGGCGTGGCGGGATCTATTTTTGGAAGCAAACCCTTTATGCCACTCATTGCACAAATTGTTGGCGAGATATGTAGTCTTCTGGATGTCCGGTTTAGCCCCATTGAAGAGGCAATCATTTCTGGCAAGCCAGATAGCCCAAAGTATACTTCCAAATTTATTGAGATCTTTAATGTTAACATCGGTCCATTTTCTCACTAACCATCGGGTCACCGATAGGTCAATGGGGTCTGAAGGAGAGATATAAAAACTTAGAGAAGAAAAAATATTTTTTGAAAAAGTGCATTCAGCAAAGAGGTGTTGGGTGCAATCAGTTCCCTGGTTACAAAGGGGGCAATCAAGGTTTACTGTTGCTTTGGTTTTAGTAGAGATGTTGTCCATAGTGGGAAGTCTATTTAAAAGCAATTTCCAGAGGAAAGTATGAATTTTTTCAGGAAAGGGGGTCTTATAAAGTTTTTTCCATACTCCCGAAGGGATGCGATGGTGATTTGGGGGCAAGGGGATCTCCTCGTGGGAGGAGGATCTAAGTTTAGAGTAGAGGCTTTTGGAGGAGAAGTCGTTCTTTTTTATTTGTCTTTCTAGCCTTTATTTTTTGTTTGTAAATATTTGTCTTCCTAGCATAATTAATTATAAATTTACATTTTCAATGTACTTTTTGATTATTTTTTCTTATGAAATTATTAACTAACCAATTATATAGTTTCAATTGATTGTCATTTTACATTTCCAATGTGTTTTTTGGCTACTCTTTATTTTCCTTAATTTATGTTCAAATGACTAGAAAGACAAATAAAAAAGAACGGAGAGAGTAAAACTTTTATACCCTTAATAATCTAAAACACTATGTACTATAGTACATATGTTAGTTTGAATTATATAATATAGCAACATGGACTCTTTATTATTAATCCAATTTCCAAGACTTATCTTAACCCTTAGTTATGGGTAGGTTTTTTTTTAATCTCCACACCATATCAAATTTTTTTATTAATGCTAATGTTTTGTTTCAAATTATGATAAAATTTGTTGTTTTGAATAAGTAAGAAAGTTCTATTTATATTTATATGCATATATTTTTCAAAAGAAACGATTTTGTGACTTGGGTTGATCAATTTGAGTTTTCTTTCGTGTGTGTGCCACAATTGTAGTTTTGAATGATCAAGAAAAGTTTAATTGTAGAAATTTATTGGTAAATTTGTTATATAAAATGTATTTTTTTTATTCGGCTTTAATCAATTTTGAGTTATTTCTGAGACCGTTGTCGTTCTGATAATCAACATTCAATTGTGTCAAATGAAGCTATCATACAGAGGTTTCGAAGCATGACAAAGCGTTGTGGTCAATTGTAATTTGAATTTTTTTAATATGCTTGTCGTACTTTTTTGTATTGTCTTTTAAATTTTTTTTAATGATTCCACATTTTAATAATTGTGCTACCTCTTATATTATTTTCTGCGTCCGTCCCTGTATATACGAAATTCACTTTGGTTGATGCCAAATATTATTATGTATTACAATTCACAACATATTTTCTCGTTGACTAGTAATATATTTTATACTTTAAATTCAATTATTAATAGGTTACATATTTACATGCGAAAGGTTAGATATCCGACCTTCATGAAAAGTTTAGATCACTTACATAATTAAAAATGAATAACCTCATTACCATAAAGTTTGTTATCTCTTTATCAAGAAAACATATTAAATCATAATTTTTTGGATAATTAAATGCATGTAAATGCTAGGTTGCTTGGTTAACTATATTCAATGGTTATAGCATAGTGATACTTGAAAAAGAGATTTAGGTTTAATTTTTATGGAGAGGGATATATGCAAGATAGACATATTTCCTTTGCTTTCCGGATATACTAATACAACTTGGAGATTCAGTTCTTGCTACACACTTAAAAATTACTCTCTTCATTACTAAATTATTGGTACATTTTGATTTTTGTTGGTTAAATTTTATGAAATTTGATATTGAATTGTCATTATTAAATGATAAGAAATACTCCCTCCGTCCCTAAATGATTGTCACATTTGACTTTTGATGGTCAATAAGGCACGATTTAAAACATAAATATCTCTTATTTTACATGTGAAAACATTATAATAATTTGATATTTCAAAAATATATATTGAAACGAATCTAACGAGATCCCACAAGACTATATTATTTCTTATCGTTTAATGAGAATTCATGATCAAATTTTCTTGTAATTGACCACAAAAGTCAAAATGTGACAATCTTTTAGGGACGGAGGGAGTAATATATAATCTTATGAGATCTTGTTGATTTCGTCTCAATATATTTTTGAAATATCAACCTTTTATAATTTTATTACATGTAAAATAAGAAATATTTATATTTTAAATCTTATTTTGTTAAACATGAAAAGTTAAAACATATCAATCATTTAGGAACAAAAAGAGTATAATGTAAGAGGATGATGGAAGTCAAATCCTAATAATAACACACTTGTAAAATTCGTAAGTAGTGGGTCAGCCGGTCAGTATAATAAGATCTGAATTTAATGTATGTTGTACAAAGAGCTAGTAACAAAATATCTGTATATGTGGATAATTTTGTCACACATGACCAAGCTCGATCCCACAAGCAAGCCCACAACTCAACAGAAGGTTCACACTTCAAAATAATGGTCCCATGTTGTACTGGAGCCTAGAGGTGGTGTTGGCCCTGGATCTAATGCCTCCCCTAATCCTTAGTTCCTTACCATTTTATTTCTTATAATTCACGGATTCAAGGTATCGGAAATTTATGGGGGTGCTAGGACATTATTGTCCATTTTTTTTGTTTTCTAAATTAGCATTTAAAATTAATAGTGAAATTTGACATTATTACAAATATATATAGAAATATCTAAATGTAGTAATAGTTAAACAAGAGTTGAATTAAGAGAATTTGTAATAAATTACTATAAACTCTAATCTTTCACTACTTACTAAATCTAGTGCATCAACGCTCAAAACCGGCATTGAACATTGTACTCTCGTTAACTTGTTAATTAACAAGTATTCTCAGGGAACGAAGTTGTGCTCGTTATCTTAAGAAGTAGGTTATTCTTAACCAACTTATTATGCCAAATATTATTATATACTCGTTATCTAAGTTGCTAAGATACATACGTTGCCATCAACTTGGAGCCCCCCACCTGTTACCTGTACGTATGTGATCATATGCCAAATATTATTATGTACTCGACTTGTTAATTAACAAGTATTGTAAGGGAACGAGGTTGTGCTCATTTCTTTATGCCAGTTCGAGATCAATCAATTTTGAACATTATATATTGAAAATTTGAGATGCATGTCTTTTATGAAATAAATGAGTTGCTCATTGGTAACGCGGTTGGGGAATGGACCAATAGTGTCCCAAAAATATACATATGGTCACATACTCACATACAGGTAACAGGTGGGGGGTTCCATTGTCCAAATCAAGCCGAAAATATATGCTCGGTTGGAAAGAAACACCTCTTTTATTATTCCAACAACTTAGCCCCTATCAAATAAATATTTACGAATTTATTATTAGTAGCAATAATAATAATTATATGATCCGTATAAATTAATTATGTCTGCACGTCGTTCTTGTTGTCGGTGTAGATATATATGGGAGTTAAGAAAGGAATGATGGAATAATAAGCAACAGTTCTTGTGATATTGTGTTACACTATATATATTCAGTATGTATATATATACTTGATTTGGTATGTTAGTTTTTATTAATTAGTATATATATAAAACAAAAGTTGACCTATCTCATAAGCATCAGAATCAAATTTGTAAAATCATGTGCAATTTGCCGTTAGGATCGACTTCTCATTCTTTATGTAGTTCTCAACCCTGACGAGTACTAGTACCAAAATAATACTCCGATTAAAAATTCAAATATTATAGTTTTTGAGTTGGTAGAATTGTGTATAAATTAATAATTCTCATAATATTTCTGCCAATGAAGATTCTGTTCACAAGATAATCGGTGGGTTTTTTTGTTGTTATACAACCATTTTAGGAAAAGGTAATTGCTAAATTTAAAATAGTGGATTACTATTACACTTTAGTCTCGAATAATTACATTATCGTTTCATTCGCCCATAAATTCAATGGCCAAAGTAAATAGAGTGATCGACGGGAAACTTTTAACAAACATAAATAATTGAATGCATATACATACACAAAAAAACTTAGAATGACTTTCGAACTCGACTTTAGAACCAATTTTAATTGCAAATTGAAATAGAATGACTTTCGAACTCGACCTTAGAACCGAGTAAAGCCTAATTAGTGAATAACTAATCGGTTAGATAATCGTTATAGCGGTAAAATATTTGGGAAAAAAAAATTGGGACAACATATTCGTATTAATTAGTCTCCATCCATGTCACGTTATATGATGAGGCAGACAGGTTATACGCACATCGCGTGTAATGTTGGACGCTCAGATTTCGATTCCTCTTCTATTGAAGATCAACAACCTTTGGATTTTCTCACATAATTGAATAATAATTTAAAATGCAAGCATGCATATTTTTATTAGTCTTGTAGGGTAGCATAATGTTCCACCATTATATACTTTGTAACCAAACAGACCAACATCACCCTCTAACTGTCTTCCCTTTGTTCCTTATTATTAAATTATGTCTTTTTTATTTAATTATGTCTTTTTTCAATTATAACATGTATATATAACTAAGCTGCATTCGTCAACAACCCCATCAAGCATTTCTCTCAATTAAAGAAGAAAAAGGAAAAAGAAAAAATGATGAAAGAAAGTTTAGGGCTTGAAATTACAGAGCTAAGGTTGGGTCTTCCAAATTGTGTAGAGAAGAATGAGAAGAAAAGGGCATTTTCGGAAGTTGAAGGTGGCAAGAATGTTGAAATTGATGATGATGATTCTAAACAGAAGGCTAATAAGAATCAAGTCGTGGGATGGCCTCCTGTGTGTTCATATAGGAGGAGAAATAGTTTTAATGGGCGTGAAGAAAAAAAGATGTACATAAAAGTTAGTTTGGATGGTGCACCTATTCTTAGGAAAATTGATTTGAGCACCCACAAATCTTACTCGGATCTCATCATGGCTCTTGAGAACCTCTTTGGTTGCTTTGGCATTGGTAAGTCATGTTTCATCGAACATCGATCGATCTCCTTATTAACATTTTCATATTTCGAGATAAAACTATGATCATTATTTACTTCGATAGTGTAATATGTCGTTGCACACAATGTATGTGTGCTCAAAACTAACAATGGAATTAAGTTTAATTGAATAATTAATTATGAGTACTAAAATTATTTATGGGATAATTATGAATAGGTGAGGCGATGGAAGATGCTGAGAATTCAGAATATGTCCCAATATATGAGGACAAAGATGGAGATTGGATGCTTCTTGGTGACGTTCCCTGGGGGTGAGTCTCTAAATATTTTTCTAACAATTATGTGCGGATGACTTAATAGTTTGTGGGTATCTAAAGCAAACTTCTAATAAGATATATCAAGTTCGATGTTACTAGAGAAATATTATTTCATATTTTCGTTTAAAAGTATATTAATGTAATTATATATTTTATTTGCAGGATGTTCTCTGAAAGTTGCAAGAAGTTGAGGGTGATGAAGAGATCAGATGCTAAAGGCATGAGGCTCCAAACTCAAGATCTCTTGAAGGGAATCACAAAAGAATCATCTCTTTAGAATCTTGTTGATCATCCAAGTGAAGAATTTGACAATTTTATGATGTGTCTAGCTATTATATAGTACTAATATATTCAAACATCTCTTCTTTTGTCCATTTATATATTTTCTAAGTGTAATGTAACAATATAAAATATGAAAGAAACACTTAAGTTTATTATACTAGTATTAGTATTATTATCCATGTCTACTCAATCTAAATCAATTATATGTGTGGTATGTTGTTGTCTTTGTTATGAGATTAAAAATATAGTATTTGGTTAAATAAGATGATCAAGGTTATCTTGTTGGCTCTTATGTTTGAATCGATAAGTGAGCATTGGTATTTGGTACGATGTTGTTCATTTTATTTCATTTAATGTAGTACAAAATTGCGACCATCACCATACCACCGTTAAAATAACGCAATTGGTTACGTTATAAAGTCGTAGTTAAACAGATCGAACAAATTCAAAGATCTAAAAATCGTGAAGAGAAATCGAAAATGCCCAAAAGCTTGATAACACGCAGGCCACTCGTTTGTACATTTCGAAATGGTTGCTTGGTTTCGATTTGGATGCCACGCTTCGGTTTAATTTAACTAGACTTCAAAATGATTAAAAATTGGTTTTGGAAGAAAATTTTACAAAAAAATCAAGTTGGGTCCCCTTAAAATTGAGAAAGTATTACCATAATGACATAATCGTTATTGTTTCTTCTTTGTAATGAATAAAGTTGATGATGGAGACTTGGACTTACGGCAGAGGTTAGAATTATAATTGAAAATGATTACAAATAAGATTTTGGACAATTCTTTCGCATGCAATGATACATATAAAGACTACCGGTCTACCACTATTTTGGTGAGAAATTTTGGAAAATACTATAGTCAACCTATGATATTTGTAAAAATAAGTTATTTTTATTAAAAAAAAATACTACAAAGTTAGAGTGAATTGATTAAACTACCCTTAATGATTTAGTTTATGGTATTTTCCTAGCCATTACCCATAGTCATTTTACCTTTTCCTCCATTTTAATAGCTAAAAGTGCTATTTTAACATTGAAGATTGTGTTCAAGAAAGAAGAAAAAAAAAAGATTGTGTTCAACTGTTCAAGGAACATCTCATAGGAGAACAGTAGTATAGATACACAGAAACAAAATGCAATATTGCAGGAGCATCCAACTAAAAAGTCCAAATTTAATTACAAAAGTATGAAATCCTTAATTGAAGTAAGTTTATCGAATAGTCTGATACAAAAGGCTTTAACTAGAAACCAGAATATTCTGGGTTTGAAACTCAGCTCATCACTGATTTAGAAAAATATATATATAAAATCCTTAATTGAAGTGAGTTGTATCTATAACCTATATACATGAATGATGCATCAGTTAAGATATTCACGAATCATAATATGATTTCCAAGATCATTAAATATAATATGATGTTATCATCTGATTGACTTGAAATTCTTTACTCTAATTTCTAGTAGAATACAATAAGTATTTTTAACAGGTTGGAATCCCCATTACAGTTAATCAGTTATGTGAATCAAGACATGATCACCATATTCAAAACTCAAAAGCTCCTACTTTGATTCGATTGTAAGTAAAATTATTAAATTAAATTACGTAGACCGCCTCTGTTATTAATATGAACATGTACATCAGTACATGCACCAAAAACCCAAAAAACAGAACAGATTCATGATTCCATATGAGTTCAGACATCTTTTTTGAACGACAACTAAAAAACACGAAAGAAGTAAATCTCAAGTCTTAATTCTTGAAGATGTGTCGATTATTAATTGAGTCTCGTGTGACTAGAATCCAATGAAAGAAACCCCGTAATGCATATTAATTCCAACAAAATGTCCTTTAAAGTTAAGAACTTGCTCGAATTGGATCCTTTTCGATTTTGCAATCGAAAATATATTTTCTATTGGTTGAATTCGTACTGCTTAAAACAAGTAGCCGTTATATTATTTAGCTTAGAGGACTTTAAATTTGATAAGGTGCATGAACTTTGATTATTGTTATATTCCACATGGAGTAGAAACTCTGTTTTCCTGGTGATTAATGATTTGATGAATATAGAAACTGAAACGGAGGGTTGAAACATTGAAGAGACCAGGTTCATTGACTAATAAGAGTGGATACATTCATCCTCGATTTCTTTTGATACTAATAGAGTAATAGGAGTGTGCAAAACTAAATCGACTCATTCAACTCAACTCGAAAAATATGATTAGTTGAGTTCAAAGGTCGGGTTTTAAGTCAAGTCGTTAATAATCCGAACAATTATATCATATTTCACACCTAATTCCTAATCCAATATGTCTGGGTTCTTTATTCTTACCACTTGACCCGAACATGACCGGTTCATCCAATACTTTGGGGTCGAGTCGGATTTTATTATTTTTGTATACCCCTATTTATTTGTCAGCCGTGGAATATTCTTTCCGTTTTTTTAGTTGTCGTTCTAACAATTTGTACATAGATTAAGAAAAAGTAATACAATACTATAAAATTACATTGAAAATGTAAAAAGATAATTTATTGTTATCATATCATTGAATGGAAAGATAATTTATTGTTATCATATCATTGAATGGTTGATAACTGCAATATAAAAAGTAACTAAGAAGTATGTTGAAAATGGCCGATGGCTCAATAGCCTAGTGGCATCCGGCCCAACCTTTCATGTAAGAGGTCATGGGTTCGAACCTTGTTGGAGACATATTTGTCTCATATTATACTCTAACTTTCTATTAGTTAGCAATTTCTGTATTCATGTTTGTAATATCATTGTAATCACAATTCATCGCTAATTATCAAAAAAAAAAAAAGAAGTATGTTGAAAATGTAAATTTACAATTGATTATACTAGAACGACAATTAAAAAGAAACAAAAAAAATTAGGTTAACACAACAATTAAAAAAAGTGGAGGGAGTATGATTGTTTGACTTAGGATGTTGTACACCAATGAGAACAACCACAGTTCATTAATAACATCATTCATTAAATTCTTCATTTTGGAGAATAATTATAATTTTCTTAAAATTTCCACCGATGTTACTATACTCAATTTTGATTTGCCCTCATTTTAAACTATGATTTTGACAATTCAAAATGTCTTGAAAAACTCTTTTCAACCCTAAAAATACCTGAAAGATGCTTGGCACATGGATTTTCATAATCCAATTGTGCAAAAATATGATATGCACTTGAAATGGATGTCGAGTGAAACCGTCAAAATTTAGTGAACCGTTAGTTGGGTAGATAATTGCTGAAATAGTCCTAGATAATATGTGTAAGTTGAATCTAGTCCTAGTAAAATGTTCGTTCTGTGCAAATGGTCCTTAATATTGGTAGAAAGTTGCACTTCAGTCCGTCTTTTGAGGAAGACATTAAAATTTGACAGAAAGAGGGACTAAAGTGCACCCTTTTTAACTAAAGTGCACATTTTCAAGCAATATTCTAGTTTTTTAATTTCTATTTTGACCATATTTTTGTCAAAATTTAACGTCTCCGTCAAAAGAGGGACTAAACTAAACTACACCTTTTACGCCAGTACTAAAGACTATTTAATTTCTACAGGTCATTGTACATTCACTGGAACTAAAGTACAACTTACACATTTATGCGAGACCATTTTAGCAATTTTTTCTTAATCGGAGGGCCAAACTGTAACACTTTCGGTAAGGAACAAAGTGCAATTACCCGTATTTTTAATTCTTGAAAGGTTCGTTCATATGTTCGGTTTGAGTATAAAATGATATACTACCTCCATCCGTAAATGATTGTCACATTTTGACTTTTGATGGTGAACAAAACACGCTTTAAAACGTAAATATCTATTATTCTACATGAGAAAAAATTATAACAAGTTGATATTTCAAAAAAATATATTAAGACGAATCTAACAAGGTCCTACAAGACTATATTATTTTTTTACCGTTTAATGAGAATTAATGGTCAAATTTTATTATATTTGACCAACAAAAGTCCAAATGTGACAATCTTTTAGGGAGAGTCAATCCTTGTGTGTTAACTAAATTGATGTTAACTTTGTGTTAACTAAATCTGAATCATTGGATGAATCTATCAAATATAATACTAAGATTTAAAAATTGCAAATAGATTAATCCAATGATTCAGATTTAGTTAACACAAAAGTTAACACCAATTTAGTTAACACATGGAGTATTATTTATTACACTCCTCTTACCAAGCCTAAGATTTTAGTTTTTTAATTTCTAGAACATAGTCATATATAATAAAACAATTTTGTTGTCATAGCCCTCTCCTACCTAACCTAAATCGAATCTTGATAACAAAGTTTACAACCAAAATTTCCATGAAAATTGAATGTTGAGATGACATTTCTAGAAATCCAGGCCAGAAATATTGTGGATTTGTGGTCTCTCTAACGCAAATTCCACGCAAAAGATTCGTAAATCACACTATTTTTCGTCATTATAGAAACAAATGGAAACTGTGATGAAAATTCGAGATTGATCGATGTCGTATTAAATTAAGCAAAATTACCAAATTTGGTGAAGCATATCAAGATGAGGCCATTGATCATTGTATATACATTTCATTTATCAAATCTCTTTTGACATTTATGATCATTATGAGGCGACTAGCTATATGTATTCCACCTAGCTAGTGCTAAATGAGATTATCAGGTGAGCTGTGTGCATGTTAATATTGAAGAGTTTTGCACTATAAGAATTGAACAACTTTATAAATGATACGCTCATGTAAGACGCCCCCACTTGATTAGCCTATCGCCCAATAGAGGAGGTGAATGTTGGATGTGCCTTTAGTGGCTCGGTACTCCACCTCAAGAGTGCCCAAAGTAGGCTGGGTAACCACCCACAAGCAGATCCTCCCTTGAACAAATGCAGAGACATATACGGGATACTTCATTTTTATATTGTGTAAAAATAAAAATCGAGTATGGTTATTAATTTTTCTTGTTTTTGTTATTGTTAATAATTTATAAAATATATGTACGTTTGTTGTTGGACATGGACGGATCTATTAAGTTTGGACGGAAGTTATTCGGTGTTAATTTTATGTATATATACATTCCTTTTTTTTACCCAAAATCGATCATTCATGTATTATCGTTAGCCTAGAAGGCTAGAATAATCAAACAGTACTCATAAAGATAATAGTTTAGTTCATGCATATCAAAATAATTAAATAAATCATTAGTAAATGATAATCCTTGTGATGTGGTAATGCATAATTTTGAGCCTACACTTTTAAGTACTTGTTGAGATACCGTCTCCCCCAGGAAGGAAATTAAAATCCAGCTAGAATCCATTCCAAATCACTGCAAATTGATCGATTAGGGACCAATTTGAAATTTCAACCACACCATCAATTTTAGTAGGCAGCAGAAGTGACCTAAAAAATTTACTGCCTTGTTGGATTCGGCATCTCCTATTTTCAGTAGTTTGATAGTGAAAGGATCAACCATCCACCAAACTAAGATTTACGTTATTTTTGTTACGGTGTTTAAATCGTATGGATGACTCTTACCTCCGTTTATGTGTTAATTAATACATTTGTTATTAACAATATTTGTCATTTTTCTCGTTGTGGACCTCTTCGCACCTTACCCTAATCATCCCGAGTTATACTTATATGCTTACAATTATTTTGTGAGCACCATGCTCACAAGGGTTTCATGGTCATTTAAGAAATGTGAAAAAGTAACACCAAATATATTGCACTCCAAATTTATTACCATTTATTAACCAAAATAACACCCAAATCTGGAATCTTAATTATGAAATTTTACAAAATATACTCATAATATTAAACTTGAATACTTAACACATATAAACAATACAAATTTGATTGGTGTACTCGAATTAAATTTTTATTTTCTATTGTGATTTATATAATTTGGTTTGGTATTGCATTAAGTCTAGTCAAGACAAATTCAATTGGTATTTTAATTATTCCACCAATTTTGGTAGTAATCATATTACAATTTCTTAAGCGGTTAAAGTTAATTTTGTGTTTAGAGATAATGAGAGATACCAAAGTACATTTTAAGCATGAATAGTAAAGATATATAAATAAATTTTATGTGGTGTTATTGAAGAAATATGCAACACCAATGTATATTATTCGGTGGTGTTATTGAATAAGAACGGAACACCAGTGTGTATTAGTAAATGGTGTCACTAAAAATATATCTAAAATGAGATTAATACTAGAATTGTTTATTATTGAAGAAATATATCTAAAATGAGATTAATTGTAGTAAAGATATATAAATAAATTCTATATGGTGTTATTGAAGAAATATGCAACACCAATGTATATTATTCAGTGGTGTTATTGACATGAGACTGAGAAAATTCATTGGTTTTTGTATGAAATAATTAAAATTAGGAAAAAAAGTTATACTTCAATTTATTTTAAATGAGATTAATACTAGAATTCATATTTTCGACATTGGTGAGCTGAAGTAATCATTGCATTTAGCTTCTTCTCTCCAATCTCAATTAATTGCTAATTACTCTATCATTAATACCCAAAATACCACTATTATTGTTTTTCCACTTAAAGATGTAAGGACAAAAATACCCAATTAAATACTATGAACCATAGAATTAAAATATCACTTAAACTCTTAATCTAACGGCTCAGATGGTTGTGAGTACCATGTGAGCATGACCTCCAAAGCATACAACAAAATTCTCGTCACCTTAAATTGACGCAAAGTAAACTTTTGGATGACGATTGTGAGGATGGAAAATTGAATAGTGGCCAATTATATAACAACACGTGGCCTAAAATAAATAGTACTATGGGCCTAATAAAAGGAGTGTAGATTCCGACAAAGAAACAAGTTCACCTGCTTTAGTGGTACCACTTTCTATATGTGGTCAGTTGGCAAATCTGGACTCTTCAAATGTTGACTTTACCTTAATAACCTCGACATGTTGACCCACCCTGTTTTTCATCTTTTGGTCCACACGCACGATAACCCAATCTTGCACGATTTTACTTGATTTAGTTTTTTGTCCAATCGAATACAACTTTATTTTTCAAGTTTTATATTTCCTCCATTTTTTTAACCTATTATTTAAGTTAGAATTCTTATATTTTATAGAAATATAAAATAATTATCGAGTCAAATGTTGCATAGAAATGATTTTAGTTAAGTGTAATAATTATCGAGTCAGATTTTGCTTGATTCGAGAGGAATACTATTTGGTGACTAATATGTCCTCAATTTATTACAGATAAAAATTATTTTATAAGGGCAAAAAATATTTTACAGGGACAAAAAGAAAAAATAAGCTTAAAAATTTATTGTAAATATAAACAATCAAACATTTTGAAACATGACAAAAAGAAAAAGTTAAACAATCAAATATATTGAAATTGAAGAAGGGAGTACTATATTATACATATATTTGAAATGACAATTCAGTTGGAATTAAAATTATGTGTATATGTGAAATTAAAGAGTAGATAGTGAAGCAATCGATGACGAACATAGAATTCTTCATGCTAACGTTTGAAACGTGGATGCATGTGTATGCAACAAATATCTCAAAGTGACAGAATGCAACTTTTAAAAAGAATTAAAAGATGAATAAATATTGTCTGCTTCTTTGCATTGTAATCAAGTCCCCTGTGGGCGCCTAGGCGACACATACAGTTCAATTCCACTACACTAAAGTATTTCTAAAATTATTACAGTATATTAAAAGAAACAGGGGTTGAATTCAAGGGGTAAACTAACTAAGGGCTCAACAATAATCATAAAGCCAGACCAATGACATGGTACAATCATAACCACTTGTGTATTACACATATGTCATAATACGAAGTCCACGAGGCATAACTCAAATGGTAAGAAATTTTACTATAAGAATGTGCTTTTTCATAAATGTGTGGATTCGATTCACGGCAGGTACATGTGTAACTCTGCATTTGTTCAAGGGAGGATCTGCTTGTGGGTGGTTACTCAGCCTCTCTGGACACTCTTGAGGTGGAGTACCGAGCCGCTAGAGGCACATCCCGAATTCACCTCCTCTGTTGGGCGATGAACTAGCCAAGCGGGCACCTCAAATGAGCATATCATTTATATGTCATAATACGAAGTTGCTTTCAAATTAATTTATTGAGCTTGCATGTAACTATAAAGTTATAACTTCAATTTTTTATCGTATGATTTGTATAATATTTGTTTACTTAGCTGATATATATAATTTGTAACCTATAAAATTAACTCGAAGTCTATCCAACACACCTACTTAATAATATATATATATGGGGTCTTCTATTACAAAGAAAACTCCTATCTCCTTTGAAATATATTGACAATTTCTAAGTTTTTTTCTTTTTGACAATTTCAGGTTAAGAATACATATTTATTAGAAACTTCCCATAAAAAACTCCTTTATTAGTACTGAAAACCCTTTATTTCAAATGCCAATCTTTCATTTATACTCCATCTTTTTCTATGTAGCTGTCAACTTATCATTCTAGTTTAAGAATTTTGATTCAAATTAGTTGCTATGATTTCAATACATTCTATTACAACATTTTTTTTTATTCTTATGAATGTAACTAGCTAAATATTGTCAATGACTAATGACTGAATTGTTATACATACCCAAATATTGCTAGGTGTTTTTTGAGGAGTAAAATATTATTTTGTCTTTTATATATAAGTATAGTGTTTGAGAAAGTTTCATCCATAAGAAAAATGATAATTTCACTAAAAAAGTTCCCGACTAATAGATACCTTCTCCATCCTAAATTGTTTGACCACTTTCTATTTTGGGAGTCAAACATTAAAATTTTGACCATAAATTTGCACTACCCGATACTAAATGATATAGTTATTTGAGATGTTAGGTTTATTTTCAATGTATAGTTTTAAAATGACAACTTTTTACAATTTTTACACGTGTAAAAATTCGATATATTTACGTTTAAGTCATATATATCTCGGGAATGGTAAAAAGTCAAAACACTCCAAATATTTTGAAATGGAAGGGGTATACTCTATATAAAATTAAATATGTACTTTACTAATATGCATGACAAGTAAAGAAAAAAAAAACTATCGCAACATTTGTTGGTACAAATGATTCAATTCGATTAAAAAGAGGAAACAACTATTCTAGTGAAGCATAAAGGTCCCTCAGCTTATAAATAAGGGAACAACAAAACGCGTTTGCATTAGCTCTTCTCATATTCCATTTTGCTTATAAAAACACTCACTTTACACATCAATCAGACAACATTATTGAGAGCAGCCTAAGCTACAAGTAAAAGGAATATATATTGACTCAAAAAACCAAGAAAAATCTCAGAAAAAATTTAACAATGTCTTCTTCTTGCAACTCCGGTCTGAATATGAAAGAAACAGAGCTGAGTTTGAGCTTGCCTGGGCGACACAAACAAGGAACTAAGCGTAGATTTTTCGACACTGTTGATTTGAAGCTTGGACAGTTTGAAAATGATGAAGAAAGTGAAGATTCTCTTGTCGTAGATGAAAAGGCTACACCAAAGTAAGTAATTCATAATCAAGTTTTGATATATTACTATGTTTATATAGACGACAAATTAAAGTCGAGTAATCTTTGAATTTTCATCGTGATGAGAATATGCATTTTGATTTGGTATAGGGCACAAGTTGTGGGATGGCCACCGGTGAGAGCATACAGGAAGAATATAAAAATAACGAAGAATAGCAAGTACGTGAAGGTGGCTGTAGATGGAGCTCCTTACCTTAGAAAGGTTGATTTGGAAATGTTTAGCAGCTACCAACTCCTTCTAAATGCTTTTCAGAACATGTTTACGTGCCTAACAATCCGTGAGTATATTCATTTTATTAATACTTCAATTTGTCACATATATTATTAATGGGTATTAATAATTATTATAGATTAATTATATTTATAAGAGTTTTATTTCGATATGTTGTATATTTGCAGAAAATGTTTTGCATAAGAAGAAGCTTGTGGATTCAACAAATGGATCTGAATATGTGGCAACATATGAAGATAAAGATGGTGATTGGATGTTACTTGGAGATGTTCCATGGAAGTAAGTTTCCTTTCTATTTTTCTAATGATATACGTATATTACTCTCTTCGTCCTTAAAAATTATCACATTTTGATTTTTGATGGTTAAACATCACAAAATTTGATTATAAATTCTCATTAAACGATAAGAAATAATATAGTCTTGTGGGATCTTTTTAGATTCGTCTCAAAATATATTTTTGAAATATCAAATTTTTATAATTTTTTCGCATGTAGAATAAGAGATATTTACATTTCAATTTTGTTTTGTTGACTATGAAAAATCAAAATGTGACAATCATTTAGGAACGGAGGAAGTATTTATTGTTATTAATATTTTCTCGATCTTTTACTTGGTATAAATGTAAAAATTTTAAAATTATAAACATACAAATCTCCAAATTATATAGGTAAGATGAACTCATTTATATATTTATAATTGATTTACAGAATGTTCGTTGAATCATGCAAGAAAATTAGATTGATGACAAGTTTAAAGACAATTGGAATATCACCGAGGACATTATCATCAAAGAGTCCGACTGCTAGCTATGAATGAAAGTTTTCATTAATTTGCTTTATTAGATCAAATAGAAGCTACTCCATTATATATTCATGCTTAAGTAAAATATTGACATGTAGCAAATGTTAGTACTAAGTATTGACTATAGTTATTGTTTTTGTTATTCTCATAGACTCATGACCAGAGTCATTTTGTATTTTTGTTATTAAGCATCCCATATATATATACTCATATAATTATTATATTACGAGACACTTTTTTAGTTTTCGATTGTTTTTGTCTTTCCATAAAGAGACTGTTGAGCATTGTTAAGAGTCTATGGGAGTTTCACTCTAAAGGAGTAGTCCAAGATTTTATATATTGATCCAGGAGGACATTAACTTCAGATGTGGGAGATGCATCTTAACACTCCCCCTCACGTGTAGTCCAATCGTCGTTGAATATTCTTCGCCTGTATTAACTGCCGGAAACAACGTCTGCTGGTTACACTCGGGTCTGGCTCATGATACCATGTTAAGAGTCTATGGGATTTCACTCTAAAAACTAATTTGGCAATAGAAGAAGTAGCCCAAAATATTATATATTAAACTAGGAGGACACCAACTTCAATTATGGGAGATACATCTTAACAAGCATACATTGTTTAAAGTTTATACAAATTTTTTATACTGGTTTGATTTGATCGATGGTATAAATTTAGGAAGGCAAATTATGCATTGGATGACGATTGATAAATACCCAATAAACAACAGGAAATAAAATTCGGGTGTCATTGGAATTTGGTGTATAATGGACCGAGGTAGTGGACTAATACTCTAGTAGTAAGTCCCAAGAATTTGGCCCATTTTCCATCTACATCTGGTTCATCTAGGCATCCTACATTTCGAGTTTCAACTAAGACAAATGGAAGCATAAGGAGTTAGGACCCTTCTCTCTCAAATTTTTACTTATAATTCAAATTAAAATAAAACAAGGATGAAATTAAAAAAAAATTATATAAGGACGACAAAAATAAGAAAGAGAGAGTTCAAAACTTAAATAATAAATACTGCTCCTTTCTTTTTTATTTGTCTTTCTAGCAATTTGCACATAGATTAATGAGAATAAAAAGTAGTTTAAAAGTACATTGAAAATGTAAAATGACAATCAATTGAAACTACATACTTGGTTAGTTGAAAACTTCATAAGCAAAAAAATACATCAAAAATATAAATTTACAATTAATTATGCTACAAAAACAAATATTTAAAAACATAAAATTAAGACTAGAAGACAAATAAAAAAGAATGCATGGAATAACAGTTTACATAACAATTTGTTACGTATAACAAGGTTATGTTATTCATTTTTATTCATGTTACGACAGACTTACAAACTTATCAAATTTAATCTGGTTAACCACATATTTTTTCCTAATACATTTATATTTTAATTAATTTTAAAAAAATAACATATCGAAACATTCAAAAATGGGTGCCACGTCAATAACCAAATTCACCTAACTACTCAGATATTTTGAGTCAAAATGAAATAAAGCTTTGTTTATTCACTTGCATGATTGCATTGAGTCTTGAGTGAAGATAGATGTGAATAAGGATACGAAATTCGATATAGTGATTAAATTTTTATACATAAATCAATTTATAATTAGACATAGTTATAGATTATGAGCCCATTATATATTGTATCCAAAATATTACAATTATTTAAAATACTAAAAGCATAAATAATAACATCCTTGAAATCTCAATAATTCTACATTAGTAAAAAAAAGAGATACTTCCTTCATCCCTTAATGATTGTCACATTTTGATTTTTTGGTGGTCAACAAAACACGATTTAAAACGTAAATATCTATTATTCTACATGCGAAAAATTTATAAGAAGTTGATATTTCAAAACTATATATTGAGACGAATATAACAAGGTCTCACAAGGCTATATTATTTTTTATCGTTTAATAAAAATATATGATCAGATTTTATTATGCTTGACCAACAAAAGTCAAAATGTGACAATTCTTTAGGGACGAAGATAGTATAGTGGATGCATGGATGCACACTTGCAAGAGGAGGGCACAAATTTCCCATCCAAACATAGCCTCTGTCGAGTCACTGTCTTATCTTTGTGAATTAAGGCTCTGATTCCAATTTCAATCCCAATCCTAAATTCTCCTCAAACTGCCCGACTCTCTCATTGTTATAAGAACACTCACACCAGCTTCTCTATTAAAATTTATAAAATCTATTTTAAATATCAACTTTATTATTTTAAAATTTATCTTTTAATTTTTGAAATAAAACTAGATTCCTTATTTTTTACTTCTATATGTTACTACAGTATTTCGTTACATTTTCCCAAAATTTATGAGGGAAACAACCACTAAATAAAGTAATGCATTTGTTTTCCTATTGCATATCTAACTAACCAAGATGTATCTCAATATTAAAAAATATTTTAATCGGGACGAAATTAAAATGAAAGGGTCGGTTTTTTTTTTTTAAGAAATTGAGAGGACGAAATTTCAAAAGAAAGAAATATTTATAGTGAAAGAAAAGGTAAAATATAAGACAAAAATATTACTAAAAGGGCTTCATCCCACAACCTCGAGCATGTAAAAGGTTATGTCAACCAATTCAAGTAACTATTTTCTTGTGAAGTTAAGAATTTCAAAGAGCTCAATACATCTCTTATTATAAAAAAAGAGCTCAATACGTTTGTCTAAAGATAAACATGAATTTAAAAAAACTTACTAATCAAACCCTAATGTTCACGTGAATAAGTTATGTGGCTCAGCTGAGCTACAAACACATATGTTCTTTGCATCACATGTATTATATATAATTGATTTCAAAATTTTAGGGTGGACAATGGACCCCCACCTCTACGTACGCTCATGACTCCATCCATTTTTTTTAATTGTGGTTTTAGTTTACATTTTTATGTTTGAAAATAAGTATTATTTTAGTATAATAAATTGTACTTTTACATTTATGATGTTTTTTACTTACTTTTTCTATTGAAATTATCAACTAAGGAATAGTATAATATAATGACATTCAATTATCAGTGATCTAACGTTCTCTCAAGCTTTTGCTAGATGTTGTCGCGTTCTCACAAGATCGAAGGACTGGAAATCTTCTTGCATGGACATTGTATGAAGGATGTTGTTTTGGGTTGGTGAACAATTTTGTCGGATTTATCTACGAATGTATTTAAGTTCTCCTCATTTTGTAATAAGGCATCGAGTTACTATATTTTTTATAACAATTGTCATGTTTTTTGGCAAAAATATAATGGGAGAGACTTATACCTCCCATTATAGTTTTGCTTTTGTTTTCCTATCTATAAAAAAGAATAATGATCTGTTATATACATAAGAATAGTGAATTTTAGGTATGAAATGACCATTTTGTCTCCCTATTTGGAAGCGTAATAGTTGAGAGACTTAAGTGAAAGGTAAATTTGTCATTTTACTACTACATAGAACACTGTTATCGTGTGTATAGCGTTACCCGAATTTTAACTAACCTCACCCACCAAATCATATTTGTTGGAGTATACTTTATAGGGGTCTTGACTAATCTATTTATATTTATGATTTAATACATAGATATAAAAAATGACACTAACTCAACTAGTAGTATTATTTACTTTAAACTCGAAAATTTACCTGTCATTCACCCTTAAAAATAAGTTAGAAGCCAATATGGAATTTCAGTAATTTAGATGAGTTTGGACAGATGGTAGGTGGTTTTCTTGCTTCACCAAACTCTGGTAGAGTCAACAAAAAACCACCAAATAACCACTCCACCAGTAATAAATAATTATCAATCAAGATTATTAAGTATATGGTAAAATAATCACAAAAAAGACATACAATAATACAAAAGCTGTTAAACTTTTTCGTCAATTGTTGGAAAGTTTGGTTTTTTTTTTGTCATTTTATGTAATATAGTAATATACACATGCCGTAAACGCATCATCCGCTTAATTTCAGACGTGCCCCTTTTCTTATAATTGAATAAAACAAAAGATTTATAACACTTTTGTTGACATTGTTAAATTTGTTCAAAGATATAAGCTCTCTGTACTAATTTCATTTATAGCATTTGTCGTTGCAAGAACTCGAATAATCGAACGAGAACTTGTCATTGGCAGCTAGACTAACCCTTTTGGTAGCTAATTGAGTCAGTTCATTTTAGGCCTCGTAATAAGAATTTTTCAAGAGGGGGATCAAGAAAAATGGGTTCTTTTGGGATGCTTGCAAAGAGGGCTGTTTTGACAGAAACTCCAGTTATGGTTCAGGTATGTAATGATCTCTATGTGTCATTAATTGGGTTGTTTGTTTGTGTTTTGTTTGGTTGTTTGATGTTTGAAAAAATGTTGCTTAAAATTTGCAGATGCAGCAATTGATAGGGGGTGTTAAAGATTGTATATCTCTAGCTCAGGTTTGTTTACTTTCTCCAATGTTTATGTTCTGTAGAGCAACACCTTTTTCTTTGGGTATCAAATCTAGATATGTGGTATTCCAATATATATTGATAAATGAGCAATTATAAACTGTTTGTAGGTGAGTGGTTTGAGGGGGTATCATTTCAAGAACTTTTGGGAAAAGGAGATTTTATTATATTTATTATTGATATGTTTCGATTTGTTCAATATTGGCTTCTGTTGTTACTTAGATTGAAGCTTTTGCAAATCCAATGCGTGATTTGTTTAATTCAGTTTACGATACACTGGTCATTCTTTTTGTGCATTTCAACAATTAACTCCAATATGTTGTTTCTTTCCGCTGTCAAAAACACTAATATTTTTTGCATATCTATAAAATGTGATAACAATTTGGGAAAAAGGGAGTAGCAGTATCTTTCGAATTGGCCTTCCGATTATTTCGATGAGATGACAGAGTTTCAAATTTAAACTTTAGCTGATATAAACTGTGGCAGGGCATTGGATCCAAGAGGACTTTATAGGCTCTGTTTGTTGCAGTTATAGATTTCCACTCCTCATTTGATGATGATCACCTTCTTAGTGCTAAAATGAAAAAAATCAAAGACCTTGTACTTTCAGTTTTATTGACATTACTTACAATGTATGCTGCTATATGAGCTCTAAAAGTTATAGCTGTATTTAAACGTTTACTTGAGGGCAGCAGCCTGGGTTAAAAATGAAAATCGAGCTTGATAATTATTCTCTATGATGCTATATCTAGGGGGTCGTGCATTGGCAACCACCAAAACAAGCACTTGACAAGGTGAAAGAACTTGTATGGGAGCCATCAGTTAGTCGTTATGGTGCTGATGAAGGTCTTCCTGAACTCAGAGAGGCAATATTGAAAAAGGTGGGTCAATCAAGGTTCTAATGAATTATTTTAAGATTCTCCTCATCACTAATGCTGCATGATTTGATAAGGAATAATCAAATTGATGAGGCTCAATGTTCTGACTGACACCCCTTTGCAGTTATGCAACGAAAACAAGTTGCAGAAGTCATCAGTTATGGTCACAGCTGGAGCAAATCAGGTAATCAGATCAACAACTACCTCCTGTGGTTTCCTTCTTTCAAAGGGAGGGGCAGGTTCAGAGGCTTGCTATATAGTCTAATAATATTGTTAAAAGTTTTTGTTTTAAATCATGTCTCTTGAGTAGTGATGGAAGGGAGTGGGGTAAAAAAACTCGTCAACAAAAGAGACGGACAGGAAATCTCGTGAATATTTTCAAAGAGCTAGTTAAGATACCCTGTCCAACCAAAGTAAAAACATATTAATATATTATAAGACTTCTCCTTGCTGCTATAAACACAAAAAACCTGGTCTGTTAACTCGGCTCTTTGACCCACTCGTTTATAGATGAGTCGGAGTAAGGATACGCGAGTCGGTACTAACCGGATCGTGAAGATAGCAAATCGAGTACTCCAATACCTGACCAGGTTCTATAGTTTCTACTTTCGAGTACCATTTTTGGGGAATTTCCCTTTGCAGTTTGCTCCCTTCCATTTTTAAGTTTTCACCTTCATTAGTTATCTTTTCTATCCTAGGAAAAGTTCTGCCTGTCAATATGAATTAGTTGTGATTTCACATCAGAGATAATCGTTATTTTGTATTATAAATACACAGGTCAATTTCATCTGTATTACATGTTTCTCTTATTAGTTTCTTTTATTGCAGGCATTCGTGAATACTGTCCTCACATTGTGTGACGCTGGGGATTCTGTTGTAATGTTTGCACCATACTATTTCAATGCATTCATGTCATTCCAAATGACTGGTGTTACAGACATTCTTGTAGGTCCTGGTGACCCAAAGACTCTCCACCCAGATGCAGGTATTTGACACTTCCTTCTTTTTTTTTCCGAGAGGATGATTAATAGTTATATCAATAGAGATACATAATGCTTCTTACCATAACATCAAATGCACCTCATAAGTTATGGAGCATAATAATACCAATATCTGTTTCATGCACCTTGGCTAATATTGCTAAATATAGTATATAAAAAGAAATTCTCTATATTTTTCAGATTGGCTAGAGAGGACACTACGAGAAACAAAACCAACCCCTAAACTAGTAACTGTTGTAAATCCTGGCAACCCGTCTGGAACCTACATACCTGAGCCACTTCTTAAGGTTTCTATATCTACCCTTACGTCGTTTTCATGATGTGATACATTCGTGATATCAATATGTATCCAATCTGACTTTATTTATATTTTCTGTCTAGTAGAAAATATCTGATATATGTACAAAAGCTGGATGTTGGCTTGTCGTTGATAATACATATGAGTAAGTCTCATTCCTGGTGCTGGAGATTTTATTGCTGTTCAAATAGAGTTGTTAGCATGTCATCTGAACTTTCAAGATGTATTTATTTGGTATTCCTCTCGTGGAAAGATGAAGAGTATCAGAAACCACTAATAATTGATTAGGGATAATTAACAATATTGCAGATTCTTCTGCGTAACTTTATTGATGGCCTTGTTGGAAACGTGAATTGAAGGCAAGTTCCAAATGTATTCCTTTTGTCAAGTTTGAGTGAGTAACATGATAATTAACATTTTGCTACTTCGTACAATTGTGGAAAGTGTTCATTTTGAAAGATCAATTTTATCAATTATTTCGTTACTTTATGGAGTAAAAAATGTTTTATATTCTGTGAATCTTGGATATAAGTAAATAAATCAAAATGGCTCATTGCACTACATAAGCTTCTTATCTATTAGTGTGATTTGTAGATTTGCACCTCATGTTAGGTTAATTTGGAAATAGTATCTCTCTTAGCATAAGGGTAAGGTTGAATATAATCCGACCAGCCATACCCCACTTACGTAAGAGTCTCTTTGTAGGCATTGGGGCATGTAATTATATTGTTGTTATTGGTCAATTACATGTTTTGGGTACAAGAGAGGTGCTACTGACTGATTCTCATCTATAATACAGTCCACTATTCCACACTTCTCTTCTATTGCTTGTAACGAGTGTGAATAGTGCTAATGAATGTTTTTTACTGTACGATACCTATAGAGCTTTTCAGCAGAGTGACATATTCTTTTGCAGGTACTTCATGTATGATGGACGGAAACATACATGTGTAGAGGGCAACCACATTGTGAATTTATTTTCCTTTTCTAAAGCTTATGGGATGATGGGATGGCGTGTTGGTTATGTAAGTTAATCTCATTAACCATCCAGGGTCCTATGATGTTCGCTAGAAACTTCTGATACTTGTGCCTTTCTCAGAAATAGCCGTTGTATATTCTTTGTGCAACGGTTCTCCTATTTGTAAAGCGAAATCTACATGACAGGGGGATTGAGGATGATTGAATTTGTTAGATTATAATTTCTTAGTAATACTCTATGTTTGTGTTAAATTACATAATGGTATCCTTGCAGATTGCATACCCATCAGAAGTTGAAGGCCTAGCAAGTCAGCTTCTCAAAGTTCAAGATAACATACCCATATGTGCATCTATAATCTCACAGAGACTAGCTCTTCACTCATTGGAAGCGGGGCCTCAGTGGGTGCTTGATCAAGTTAAAGACCTCGTGAAGAACCGAGAACTTGTTAAAGAAGCACTATCACCATTAGGTGAAGATGCAGTTCAAGGAGGAGAAGGAGCAATATACTTGTGGGCTAAGCTTCCTGATAAATATGGAGATGACTTTGAAGTCGTTCGCTGGCTAGCTCAGAAGCATAAAATAGCTTTAATCCCAGGGAGTGCCAGTGGCTGCCCAGGCCATGTTCGGATTGCATTTGGTGGTTTGGTCGAGGATGACTGTCGGCGCGCTTCAGAGAGGCTGAGGAGAGGGTTGGAAGAACTGGTGAAAGATGGACTGGCCTAGTGAAGTTTGGCAAGGGGGATTCAATAGGATACAGACCATTCTATATTGAATGGAGTTTTTCAAAATATTGTTATGAATTAGAAAACTAACCTTCTCTTATTCACAATATTATTTACTTCTCATCATGTTGCATGGAAGTATGGAACCAAATTGTGTAGAATAACTCTTATTGTCGCACAATTGCTAAATTGACAAAATAATTTGATGTGTTGTTCGTTCTACGGAACACACAGAGTAGTTATAAGTTAAGAAGTAAGAACATTTCAAGTGTACCAACTTGTCCTAAAAGAAATCGAAAAGTGTAAACGTCAATTGAAAAATAGGAGGGCGTATTCATAATGGGAAGATATCCAGTAATTAGAAAATCAAGAAACATTCATTGATTAATAGCAAAAAGTCTATATCAGGGAGAAAAGAAAGGGAACTTCTAATTTGTTTAACTTTGAGACTAACAAATCTGTTAACAAGGTATCTGAATATGCACTAATAACCAAAACTCTATCGCCTTTGGAAGTTGAAGGCCTTAATAGAGAAGGCAAAAATGAAAGCAAAAAGAACTACAAAAAGAAGAACAATGGCTGCACATACTTCAACAAAATCTTGCTTGTATCCGAAATAGTCCTCCAAGACTTGTTGAACTGTGTCGTTTGTATCACTTAGCCGTTCTTGCACATCTCCGAACTGGGATGCAAGCATACCGTAAAGTGTCCATGCAACAGGACATGCATAGTAATACCATTTCCACCAAATAGGTATCCTCTGTGATCAACAAACAAAATGCAGAAATTTTAAGGTGCTTTGTGTTCAATGACAGAAATAAGATTTAATGATGGTATATGAACGCCATGCCAATGAACTTACAGGTCTTGGGATGAGAAATCCTGAGAAGACGTTCCATATTCCATAAAACATGGAAGCAACAATTGCAGCAATGTGTTGGTTTGGAGTCACAGCGACAGTCATCATGCCATAGAGAGTGAAATACATCAAGGTGAAGAACATAAAAAAGGTGTACCACAGGAACTTTTCAGCAGTCCAGCTGAATTCAATCATTGCATAAACAATGACACCATATGACAATGCCTGGGCAAATATGTAGGGAACCTCAATGGCGACCTACAAATGGAGGAATGTTGGTTTAGGAACTTTTATCATGTTTCATGTAACAAAGACTTTTCTCTCAAGATACATACCTGCCCGAACGCATATGGCAAAGCTGAATACATCCCAGCTGCCTTTTCTCTGTAGAAAACTGTCCGCTCGACAGCAACTACAGGTTGCACTGATGAGGCGTTTTGGACTCCAAGGAAAAGTACAGCAGCATACATCGAACCCATGGCATTGAACAAATCTTGTCTACTCGTCCTGATATATATGACATTTCAGAAGACTTTAAAACACCATTTTCAAGAACTAGCATCATTTTACTCTATCTGATTACTTCACTACTTACATTTTTTGACCCAGTTTCCAGAACATGGTTCCAAACACTAATGCAATGAATGTTGTGAACCAAAATCTAACTGCAGTGTAAGATGTGTTGCGCCAGTATGATCGGTGTTGTTTCCACAAGCAAGCAATGCACTGGGTCATAAAAGGTTGTGAATATTGAGTCTCAAAATAAAGATCTTGTGAGCCAGGTCGTGGTACGCCTAATTCATTAATCAGTGCTTTGTTTCTCCTGAAATCAAATTTGGTGCAATGAATAAATATAACTAAGGATAATGATGATTCAGAAGCAAGATGTGAAGGTCTTCCTATATGGACTGACAAATAGACTGAATAACGGAGAAACTGACCTGTACAGTTCTGAGTTTTTGTAAATGTCCGCAAAATTGACCCCCAACATCAGTTCTTGTGCTGAAGAAGAAACTTCTAACATCCACGTTGCAGGATTATAACCGTCCGTGATTGTGCTTACTCCATCAATACTCTGATTATAGAAAATAAATATAGGAGAATATAAAGATATAGATAATCTTTGTTTGGATGTTGTGAGATCATTCAGGCAATCAACTATACAACTTACCTCAAAGTACTTGACCAGTTGGTTAGAATGACGGCCTAATGGCCCGACATATATCTCTTGACCTCCACGTTTCATAAGAAAGAGCTGCAATGGCTCGATTAGTTAAGATCTTAATATCTCATGAGTAATAAATTGATCACCATAACTTGTTATCTCTCACATAAGCTACTTACCTCATCAAATGCCTCAAAAATGTCAATGCTTGGTTGATGGATTGTGCATACAACTGTTCTTCCAGTATCTACAGTGTTCCTGACAGTTCTCATCACAATTGCAGCTGCTCTGGCATCTAATCCCGATGTTGGCTCATCCATGAAAATAATAGACGGGTTAGCCACAAGCTCAACGGCAATCGTCAGCCTCTTGCGTTGTTCAGTTGAGAGACCATTAACCCCAGGCAAGCCAACTAGCGCTCCTCTTAATGGAGAAAGTTCCACAAGTTCCATGACCTCCTCAACAAACATCTGGAAATACTTAAAGAGCTCAGTTAAGAACTTGATAACTTAATCATCAACATTTCACATTAGCCACAAAAGTACCATGTTTTGGTGAATTAATAGAAAGTGAAAAATGAATATGCACACAGCTTTTACAGGTTGCAGAATAATCAAGACCTTCACTAATGTCAAACAATGCAATTATACTTAACTAGGAAAGAAGGAGAAGTAATCTTAAGCTATACATACCTTTCTAGTAGCAGAATTCACTTCTGGAGGCAGTCGAAGCCAAGCAGAATAGACAAGAGACTCGTACACGGTGACATGGGGAGAGTGAATGTCATTCTGCTCACAGTATCCTGAAATACGGGCAAAAGTTTCTTGTTTCTTTGGATACCCAGATATTTTGATATCGCCTTCAATATACCCACCGGTTTTTCTTCCAGCCAATACATCCATCAGAGTGGTTTTCCCAGCTCCACTTACACCCATCAAAGCTGTAAGGACACCTGGCCTGAATGCTCCACTTACATCATTCAGGAGCATCAACCTGTCTACTTCAGCACCTTGCTCTTTCATTTCCTAAAATGTTATTAGAAGGAACTCATAAGTGTGTATTGTAGTATGGTGCAACTACCTCAACAGGGAAACTGCCTTCACATAAATATCAGAAGATTATTTTGCATGTTTACCACTGGCATTTCTACGGAGTATTTGACATTGTCAAATGTGAGAGAATGAGGTTCAAATGGTAGAATCATCCCCTTCTTCTTGTTATCTATCACCTCAGTGATGGCGTTGCTTTTAGTTGATGAAGATCCAGATGAGACGATTCTCCTTCTAAGTTGATCCCCTCCTGCAAAACAAAATCTATATCAATAAAATGAAGTGACAAAGAAGGAAAAGACCAATTCAAAAGATCGATCACCTTGAGATGAAACGTCTGTAGTTCTTTCTGTCATTTCAACATGATTTTTTCCATCATCATCTTCAACTACAACAGCTTGAGACTTGCCAAATGCTGTAACATTTTTGAGAATTAATATTATGGAATTAAGATAAAGTAGAGAAAAATGAGAACAGGTGGTAACTCACGATTGAGGTAAGTAAGAGCAAAACTGAAGGAAATGTTGAACACTATAGTGAATCCAAATAATGCCCCTGCTCCCAGCCAATACCAGTAAGTATCCGGGAATGATCCTCGAGATTTCAGTACTGTAACCCCTAGTGTCTCATTTGGAACTGGCCCAGGCTTCAGGAAATATCACCATCAAGGAACCGAGAATTAGTAATAGTTCAGTGAGATCTTTTCATGATAGAGACAATTGGTGGTAGAAAAATAAATCGAAAACTTATCATATATAATACACTTACTTTGTTCCAGCGGTGCCCTGTAAACTCATTCACGATTATTGCATTTTGTGCATACATCAATGGTGAAGCCCAGTAACCCCATAACCACCAACTCTTTACATCCTCTACAATTTCAATCAGAAGAAGGAAGAAAGAGCAATCAACCATTTAGTATGAGAATAGTTATCTAATTATTTGTACCTCTATAATATTAGTCAAGGGAAGTTGTACCTCTTGACAAAACAAAACCACCTAGTGCAACTAGTATAAGCAACGAGAATGATCCAAATGTGTTAGCAACAATCATGTCCCTGCCCATTCCACCAATAAAACGGAACAACCCTGATGCCATTTGTTGCTCAAGCAGTAGTAACAAGTAGTGCTTCAAGAATCTGCAGAAAAAAATTTAGAACCCTCAATGTTATGAGGCAGACTCGATTACTTAAGTACTAACCATATCTCGAATTCGTACCTAATAATGTTTGGATCTAAACCTATTTCATAGTATGTGAGAGCTATCCAGAGAGCCACTTCAACAAAAGAGATAGGGATCTTCAATATCCACGTAGGAAGTGCATAGGCCCAAGCAGGATAGAATAGAAGGTCCCTTTGCTTATAGAAGACAGGAAGCTTAAAGATTGTTAAGGCCATCTCTGACATTCCATTAAACATCATAGTCATAACTGTGAAGAACAATGCTCCGACATATACTTGCCCATCATCCACGCTGTTCTGATGCATCTTGGTCCTTAGGAAGAGTGACATAGCAATTAACGCCAAGGTTGTGAGCTAAAACCATTCACAACAAAAAAGACCAATTGTTAGTTATTGTGTATTAAATATTAGAAAAATGTGAAATATACAGAAGAAAAAAATCTGGAATGCTCACCTGAAAGAGCTTGAAGTAATAAACAAACGAGTTTCTCTTCATTAACAAGAATTCCCTTGAAGTGCAAGCCTTCAGAAGCTCCCTTTTGTTCACACCATATCTTTCAGTTGTTAACGCAGCTGGATGACTTTTGCTTTTGTCATATGGCATACCAAGTTCATCCCCCAGTTTGCGTCCAGCATGGAATGACTGAAATGCCTCAGCGAATTCACTCACTGGGATGAATTGGTAGAGTTCATCTTTCTTTGCCCAGTACTGCTTCTGGTCTTTCTTTGAAGTCACCTTCACATGATTTGGATATTACTATTAGAAAGAAATGTACTGAAGATTTCAATATGCCAATGCTTTTGATTATTATTTTTCACGGACTTACTTCTTGCAGAAAGTCAGCCACACCTTTCCTCTCAGGGCATTTGAACCCCATGGATTCGAAAAACTCAAGGACATGCTCTCTAGGACCTTGATAGACAATTTGGCCATCAGAAATGAGAACGATGTCATCAAAGAGATTATATGTTTCGGGTGCTGGCTGCAGAAGTGAAATGAATGCAGTTCCCTTCAAAATATGTACATATTGCCTAAGAGAATTGACAATGGAATAAGTTGTAGAGCTATCCAATCCAGTTGATATCTCATCCATGAAAAGGGCACTTGCGGGTCCAACAAGCAGCTCGCCTGTGAATTGCAAGAACTTATTTTATTTTGAGAAAAAGAGTGTTTAGTTTAAAAGCCACATCACGTCTTCATCTCCCTATAAGCTAAAAACTCTGATTGAAACAGATGGAGGTTATTATACCAGTTGTTACACGCTTCTTCTGACCTCCGGAAATTCCTCTAACCATGTCATCTCCTACCATTGTGTCTGCACATACTTCAAGTCCTAATATCTTCAGAACATAATCCGTGACAACACTTGCTTCTTGGCCTTGGGTTGCTGCTGCCTTAATAGCGCAAAAAAAAAGGTAAACATTAGTTGGATATGAAGAATGAACCTTACAAGTTAAGTTTCAGAATATAAACACACCAGAAAATTCTGGAAAATAAAATTCTTTAGTTCAAGCGAAGGCAGAAAGAAGGTTGTCCAACTTGAAGACCCAAGCACAACCCTCTTTTTTTACCTTTACACTCTACATGAAGATGACAGCTTTCGACTTAAATCATATTCACTATTTCTGGCTTAGGACAATGTCAATAGATCAAGACTTTCCATTCATTGACAAATACAATTAGATAAAGCAAATGTTTACCACAATCACAATGACTGTTATGAACACGAAGGAAAGTATTGAAATTATTCACTACTGCGGTCTCTGAGCTCTCACCTTCATATAGATATCAACGTCAGGATCAGGCTTTATATTAGCTGCCTTCTCTCTTCTTGACAACTCTGCCAGCATCTCTGCAATTTAATTGAAAAATTATTCCACAATATTCAGACCGTCTTATAAGGTTGAATTTCAATAGCACAGACACATGAGTCAGGACTAACCATAACGAGTACCAACACCTTGGCATCGACCCGCGAATTCCAGTGTCTCTCTAACAGTCATCTCTCCCATGTGGAGATCATGTTGACTAATGTAGGCGGCAGTCCTCTGAGGAACGAACTCTTCCAAATCGTGTCCATTGTAGGTCACAGTTCCGGATTTCTAGTGTCAAATCGTGAAAACAACAATTAAAGAAACCTTACAACTACTTTTTAACTCGTATTAGTTGAAGAATGAGGTGGCCATAACAGGTGAATCTGCCTTTACCTTTAACTCTTCATCGAGTCTACCGGCCAACGCCAACAACAAAGTAGTTTTACCAGAAGCAGGTGGACCTAAAAGTAATGTCAATCTGCAAAACAAAAATCAAATATTCATGTCCAATTGAAATTAATAAGAATCTACAATTACACCAAGTTTCAAGAGCCTAACAACTATATGTATCTTGATATTTCGATAAATAATTCATTTATTACCTGCAAGGTTTGATGATTCCACTGACATCTCGAAGTATATTTATTTTCTTCTTTCTGCTCGCAAGAATATGGAGAGAGTTCAACAACCCCTATCGAGTAAGAAACATTATTTAGACCTGCTTATCGTAAGACAAAAGTTAACACAAATCAATGTGATTAAAGAAAGTATATCAAATTCATTACCTCTAATATATTTATAGTGAAGTTAGTAAAAGAGGGCAGAGCTCTACTTCCCACATAAGCTTCTGCTTCAATACTCAGATGGTCATATCTCACTTCAATTGTAGGCAATTCTATACCAACTCTGGAAATTGAACACAACACCATATGAACAATCCCAAAATCTCGACCAAACCAAGCCAAAACGAAACAGAGAAATTTCGTAAATCTTAAAATAACCATCAAACCTTTACCTATCAAGCCTGTCCCTAAGCTTCAACAAGAACGACTCGTTATCTTCTTCAGCAGACTTGATCAATCTCTCGAGCAACATTCTCCTCTCCTGATATCCAAGATCATCCACATCAACTTCTTGGGCAGCCCCTTGTGAACCGAAAAGTAAACCTCTCCTCAACCTGTCGAAAGTGGGCAATTTCTCAAGTGCAGCCCATTTGAGAGCTTCTTCATCATCTTCATCTCTTCCTGAACGTGAGAACACATCCGTGCCAGTGTTCCTCCACAATGAAGAACTATTCCTTCTCATACTAGCCCTCATGCTAGCACTAGCTCTATAAATATCTCCAGCATCCATTTTCAACACTCAAGAAAACAACCTACCAAGATCAAATTTAGTACCAATGCACTAAAATTTTGTTTAAATAAACAACAAAAAGTTGCCAACAAATTAAATCGAAGTTATTTTCTTCAATGCATGAGCATTATAAAGGCAGTGTACATATATACAAACTATGAGGTGGTATGCAGAGTGTAACATTATTATTTATTTGTACTATAAATAACACTTTTGGTAAAAAATCACAAATTTCTCCCAAATTAACATGCTCCGTTGTTGACCTTCGCTCACAAGACATATGATGTTCTAGAAGGAAGTTAATGCTTTATTCTTTCCATATTGTAGTAAGTTTTGACTGTCTATTAAGGTGTAATGACATAAATAAGTTCTAGAAAAATTCCAAAAAAGTTCAAAATTTTTGGGGCACAAAACTAATTTTCAAATTTAGGTAAAACATAAACGCGAGTTAATAAAATACCTTCAAGACTCGCAAAAATCAAGTTAAAAGGGTAGTTAATTGCATAAAGCTAACTAGCCAAGACCATGCAATGTTGAGTCCTACCAAGTATCAACTCAAGATGGGCAAAATATAAATCCGAGTTCAACCCAAGAATCGAGTTAAATACGGAGTAGTTAATAGCATAACGACCAAAAACATATACATATAATGTTAAGTCCATTCAACTCAAAACCGAAGAATTAGAAAGATTTCCAAACCTGTGTCAAAACTCATTTCTAGCCCGTGGGTTGCACAACATAAATACGTGTTCAAGAAAGACCTCCCAAGATCACGATCTAACAAAGCCGACCATGTTCAGCATCTGTTAAAATAATATAAACTGCAAATTCGATTAAAATGTGAAGTGTATATTGCAAATTTATGAAAATAATGGTGAAAAAGAAGCAAATTATGATGCAGAAACACTGGAAAAACAATGTATATAAACTATAAGGTGGCCAGTTGTATACACACAAGTTACAAATCGGCACATTTTGGTCGATAATTATTTGTACAAAAAATTGGCGCTTTTGAAAGATACAGTACGTGAAATTAATATAAAATTGGGTGAGGTACTGAAACATCCCAAATTAGAGGTCCATTTGAAGCAGTTCGATATTGACCTTCAAAGACCATATCTTTGCCGTCTTTGATATCTTCAATTTTCTTGGGATCATAAAATGAGTCCAAGCTCTCATGACTATAGCGTAACCAAAACTGAGGATCATATAGTAATAATTTTATGTAATGTCACAAATATATTTATTTATATCTCATTATTCTAAATCAACTTGAACGTTAGACTGTTTTAGATGATGTTGTATTCCAGTCTAGCCACATAATGCCAAGAATTCAACACAACTGGAACGAGTCCGGAATGATTCTAACGGTAGCAAGCAATAGCATTTTCCATTAGACTATTCGATTAACTCTATAATATTATTGGTTTGAGTACAATATACTCAATTAACAATGTCATCTACATAAATAATGTTATCAATACTTGAAAATTAATGAATTAATCTAAGTATACAGTATACTTCACCTAATCAACCATGCATGCTGCAAAATGCTTCCAAAAGAGTTAAAACGAATACTTCGAAATCACACCCCCTCCCCACCCCTTGATGCAGAGAATCTTGAGCTTCTAGATGCAACAATAAACAAATTCAGTAATAAACGAGTATTTAGTATATTTGGAGAGCAGATAGAAATATAGGATGAGTCCAAACATCAAAGGACAAAAAATGGAGTATGTACGATTTATAATTTAAAATCAGACGTTTAAAAACCCAACAACATTATAGTAATATATTCGATGTTCAGGTTAGTGGCTAGTGGGCACACACTCAAACATGTGTTACAAAACATTTTACTTATTCGTTCGTGCAATTAAATTTGGTACATTATAGTATTATGTACTAAAAATTGGATATCAAATTCGTTCCTAAAAGATTGTCACATTTTGACATTTGTTGGTCAAACATAACAAAATTTGATCATGAATTTCCGTTTAACGATAAGAAATAATATAGTCTTGTAGGACCTTGTTAGATTCGTCTCAATATATATTTTTAAAATATCAACTTGTTATAATTTTTTTGCATACTCCCGTGTCTGGACTGTGCACAAACAACTAATTGACTAATACTCCCTCCGTCCCTAAAAGATTGGTACATTTTGACTTCCGTGGTCAACAAAACACAATTTAAAACGTAAATATCTCTTATTTTACATTCGAAAAAGTTATAAGAAGTTGTTATTCCAAAAATATATATTGAGACGAATCTAACAAGATCCTACATGAATATATTATTTCTTATTGTGTAATGAGAACATTTGATCAAACTTTTTAAAGTTTGACCACAAAAGTCAAAATGTACCAATCGTTTAGGGACGGAGGGAGTAACTAATAAGAGCATTCACACTAGTCACCTTAAATTAATCTCTAAAATATTCTCTATTTATTACCTTTATCAATTTTGGGAATGTGTTTTAATGTTATTACTTTTTCAACTTTCTTACTTGACACCCTATTTAATACACATAAAAGTAAAAGGGTGAAAAAAGAATTTGTGAGGAATAAAAAATAGACTTGATTGGTGATGGTGCATGAGAAAGAATAAAGTAAATTTTGATAAAGGTAGTTTTGGGAATGATTTCAATACTCATATATTGACACATCTAATTGAATCCTCAAAAATTTGGTGTGGACCATTTTCTTATAGAGAGTCTAGAAAAGAAGTTGTTTAACATTTTTTTGAGTTAATCGAATAGCCTAGTGGAAAAGGCTCTCGCTACTAACCAGAAGGCCCTGGGTTCGAATCTCACCTCATCGCTAATTTACAAAAAAAAAAAACATTTTTTTGAACTCTCTTCCTTTTATTGAGATAAAAATGTTTTTAGAGGGACTACTACAATTACAAATGCTCTAAGGAAACTACTATCAGTCTATCATAGGCCCATTGAAAACTGTACATGGCCCTATTTGGTTCGAGCCTTATTGGGCCTATTTGGTTATATACAAACATAGGCCGATTGAATACTGTACATGGCCCTATTTGGTTAGAGCCTTATTGGGCCTGCCCTATTCGACCCAGTTCGTTAGAAATGTTTAGTTCCAGAGTCGAGCCAAGTCACTTGTAAATTGTAATTTGTAAAGCCGAGGCTTAAATGCTCGGCCCAACTCGGTTGTTTGGCACTAGAACTGTTTGCTAGCCGGGTAACGTGTGGCTCGACCCACGAAGTCGGCTCAATGGCCCGCATGAAAGACTTTCGATTCTTATTCTTGTTCAAAACTTGGAGTCGAAATCGAACCAAGTATACGGGAAAAGACACATAGTTTGGTGTTGTCCTTAAGATCCAATATTATCATCTACTTATATTACATAAAGTTAGTTCGAGCAAAGTTAGAGTAGGCTTCTAGTCCATTTTGAGTCTCCGAGTGTCCATTTCGAGTCGAGTATATGATTGCTGTTCGATCCTGAATCAAATAATCATTGAATTTTCCTATTTCAAGCTCGTTCCAAGTTTGAGTTTGAACCCGAATCCTTAGAACCGAGTGTTGGCGCACCTATATTCTAATCCAGCAAGACGCCAACAGGCAACACCCACCGTATAATATCTAGCTCCCCTGATACACAAAAGCGTATATACAGTCTTCTTCAAAGTTAGGAGTGTTGCAAGGAACTTTCATGAACCAATTTGGACGAAGTTGAGATGAGCTACTATTGATGAAGAGAAATGCAGTGTTCGCAAGTATGATTGGCTACTTTAATGTTTTCTATCTTGGGGTGAAAACAAAACACCTTTTACTATTAAATCACTTCCATTTCTTAAAATTCGTACTACCAATTGAATTTTTTCAAATATAGGCATGTGATGATGATAGGAGAACCTTGTACTAGTACTTATATTAACAGTGAGCACTATTTCTGAATATAAGTAACCAATAATAAAGTTGGTGCAATAGAGAGCGAGATATTTTATTACAAACAAAAATTATAAAAAAGTAAAATAAAATGTTTTAAATTCTGTCGGTGAGTATACCTTAGTAGAAAACTCACCGATAAGGCAGCGAAAATCGTATTTAGGTCTCAAGAACAGATAATTTCTGATACCATGTAGAAATAAAGAGATATATTTTATTGATAATAATTATTTTTCTTCATACAATATAAAGATTATCTATATTTATAGATAAATATTAACCTAAACCTAATACTTATGCGGGCTTATGAGCTAGTCACCCGTAACCCTAACATATCATCATTACTATTAGAAAAGATTCAAGTTTAGTTGTACTTTGAGTTTCTACAACCAAACAAATTGATGTTTTTGTTGCATGATATGGTTGTATGGTATGCATAGTTGCATACCCGAAAACAAGCAACATGGTTTTCTGTTGTTTTCCTCCTAGTACTTTGCTGTGGGTTTTTATTTTGTTGTCAATTCAGCCAATTCTTGATAAATTGCTAGGGCCAATATCACTATAATAATCCATAATTGTGGGGTTGTTTTCTCAATTTTGTGTTCTTCTGTTTGTCCTTTCACCTTCATTGGTCATAAAATAATTTCAAGAAAACATAACATCTTATCATGTCATGTGGATCCTACATGGACATATTACTATTTATGTGGTATCTCAATAGTTTCTTCTTTCTATCTTATCATTTCAGACCATTATGTTTGTCGTATGGTAAGCAATCAAAATACTATTGATGAAGTGAATAATGTTTGCTACTGTATATGTATTATGTTTGTTTTCAAACTTTTTTGTTTTGTCTCTTCGAAAGGAATGAATTTACAATCATATTCTACTGTATAGTACTTATCAGATGGATGGTTGTTCGGAGTACAAGGAATCAGGTATAGTTCCGCGCGATCCCTTAGGTTGTGTTGGACGCAACCCACTCGGTGGCTGCCATGGCGAAACTTTATCTGGTCGATAAGTGCATCAGGAAGGCTCGATATATGGAACAGAACCAAATAACGTTTCATCGAATAACACAAGGGAAGGTTAGAAAAAGATGAAAACTGTGATGTTCTGTCACATTCACCCTACGGTTGGCGAGTTCATATGCCAATTATAATAATTTCCGTGATGAAATTGATGTTGGATAATATTTACAGTAATATTTTTTCAATTTAATAGATGTTGTTTATAAATAATGATGGAAAACTCATTTACACCACTAATAAAAAGCATACCATTGATGGCTATGTTGAGGAATTAAGGACTCAACTCTGAGGTATAGAAATCTTGATTTTGTAATAGCTAAAAATGTATTCGTTCTAAATATCATATTTGATACAGACGATATAACTTGGTTACAAGTCGATATTTTTCAATGTGACATGTCGACAGAAATATAATTCTTTCTTACATACATTAAGTTTCAATTTGGACGAATCTACGAAATAAATCACAATGTTTTGAAGAAATCTTAGCCCTACCATGTAAATTTAGTACACTATTGTTCGATGAGGCAAACTAGTTGAGAGAAACTCTTTCGTCCGTATGTAGTACCTGGTCCAACATAAAACTAGTACCTCATATGGCATAACCCACTATTATTTTTGAAGATCGATCTCCTACATTGACAGTTATTCGCATGTAGTCTGTAGTCATTATTGAAGGCAAGTAGTCCAACCACTATATTATTACTTCATCCAGACTTATATTATCATTTTCAATAATTGATCTAATTTTTTCAAGTAATAGCTCGTCGATATAATAACTTTGAGTAGTTTTAACAATTATACAAAAGCACACTATGTTTCCTCGATATTGGGTACTCATCGTCCGTCCGATCGAACACCTGATGGCATTTTTGGGGCTGTGTAGTTGTTCAGAGGTAAATTACACATTTTGGTCCCAAATAGTGGGACACAGTTTTACTCTAGTTTCGGATAGTTGTAACATTATATATTAGTCCCTAAAATGATACAAGTAGTGTTGCAGTATAGTCTCCGAAAGTGACAAATATTGCAGTATGGTCCTCGAGAAAATAGGGATTAGTGTGTTACGATTGTTACTTTTCAGGACTATATCGCAGCACTTAGACCACTTTTGGGGACCAATTTACAGTAATGTAACTATCTGGGACCAAAGTACAACTTCTTCTCATTATCGAGGACCAAATTTGGCTAAGACCCGATCAAGCCCATTTTTTACATGCCCTCTGATGATCGGGTAGTATCGAGCCTTGTTCAAGGCCCGAACACCATCCGATCTTAGCGTATTTTCGAGCGATTTCGAACCTTTTATGTTTGAGGTTGATTTTAAGAGGGTTAATTGATTCTTTACATATTTTCTTTTCAAGAATATTAAAAACTCTTAATTATTCATCACATTTAATAGATTGAGTTCTCTTGATTGTTTTGTATAATAACAAGGTGGGCTTGAAGATTCTGTTTATTGTATGTATTTCTATTTGTTGTTTATTAAAATTGATCCTAAAAATCTACATTTAATTCATATTTATTTATTTATTAAAACTTCAAAAATGTGTCATTTTTAAGGCAAAATTTTTCAAAATAATCAGTTCAAAAGACAGATAAACCAATTTTAATAGTTTGAAAAATAAACTGATCAAATTGTCAATATAAAGAGGCGAGATGAATTTTAGCCTTAAAAAATGGGAAAGTAATATGATGAAGCTCAAAGTGTCCATTTCCATAATGACAAAGTTGCGAGTTGCATTGGATGGGCCTTGCCGCCTTGGTGAAGTTCCTATCCAGCAAGATTCTTGCTCATTGCTCAATCATATATTCATAATCCATGCACTACAATACAATATTGGTTTTTATTTAATTTGTTTGTAATCAACAATCATACATTCATACTCAGCTCTGCCAATTATTTGAAGTGCCGATTATTATGTCTTACGAAGATAAAGTGTAAATAAAGAAATGACATATACAGAGATGATAATAATAATAATAATAAACTAAAATTGAATGCTTATTCTACCATTTATTGAATGTGCTTTACTGAGATCATACTGCCGACATTCATCAACTTAATTGGACCATATATATAAGCTTATATATCTGCAGTTGTGATTTATGATGATTATATATTGCTATTTTTTCAATTATACTAATATTGACATTCATCAATTTAATTGGTAGTTATTTCATAAAAAGTTTTGATTTTGATAGTTGTTTCGAAAAAAAGTTAAAAACTGAACATTTTTGCTAAAACAACTATCAAAATCCAATTTTTTTATCAAAAAGAATACGAAAACCGAACTTTTCTATCAAACAACTATCAAAATTGGACCTTTTTGCCAAAAACTACGAAACCCAAATTTTTGTCAAAATTGAAACTTTTAGCTAAAAGAACTACCAAAATCGAACCATTTTTACTAGGAAAAAAATCAAAAAAGAAAAGGAATCGACAAAAATTGAAAAGAAATCGAAAAAAGCCGAAAAAAATCAAAAAGAGACGAAGAAGAAAATTAAGAAAAAATCGACAAAGAAATCGAAAAAAAGTTAAAGAAAAAAACAAAGAAAAATTCAATTTCTATCCAAATTTGCGTTTTCACCTTGACTTTATGCTAAAACTTCAATTTTGCCCCAAAGTTACTAGTTTCTGTCTATATTTAACGGTTAGGGATTAATGTACCAAATGTATCAATTACTGGGACCATTTCGACAAATCAACAACTAGTTGAAACCAAACTAGAACGGACACATATTTGTTGGGACCATTAATTCCAACATATCTCTACTCGAGCCTTATTTGCTAACAAATTTCAAGGCATAATAAGTTTATATTGCTTCATTCTCTCTCACATGTTATTACCTTCACAATCACCAGAACTGATGCATCGCCGACCAAGGATATATATATGGTAAGAACTGCGAGTCTGCGACTTCTTGCACAGCTTTATACAATACATACATATTGCATACTCATTTTCTTATAAATATCAACAATGGACCAAAAGTTATTGTCAGGCTTATTTATTTTTATTATCACTCCACACTCTTCTATTCTCCTCAATTATTTTAAGGCACAATCATGAATTTGTACTAAGAATGTTGCCTAAGTGCATGCATGATGGTACCTGTAGTTAACAAATTGTTAATCAATTCATTTTTCTAAATATAATTTTAATAAAGTTTAGATTAATTTCAACAAGGATTGATTTAGGATTTTTCAATTTAACATGATATATTCATTTTTATAATTTCAAGAAATATATAAAAATTCAATATGAGAATACATTTTGCAGATTATAGATGGACCTTGCATAAGTTATTCGAAGTCTTAACAAAATTAAGAGCTATTAGTCTTAACAAGTACCGGTGCACAGTCGACCATGTGCACTTTAATATTTTGTTTAGTTAATATCCTTTTATTTAAAAAATAATGGACATAATAAATGTCGTCAATGATTTGCATTAAACCAACAACAAATAAATGGAAGTAATTAAACGAATTTAATTGATATTTTTTCTAAAAAATGTCAAAAATGAGATATGAGAATAACTTTTTATTTATCTCATATAATTTTTAATTTATCTTATATAATTAAGAATATTTTTACTATAAATATTTATAAAAGTAACCACACCAACTAAAATAAACTATAAAATGAAAACATAACTACCATTCAAAATAAATGAAAAATGACAAAAAGAGAATGCGTCACCTGGCTTCTTAAGCCCTTAGCCATTATGTAGTAATAGATTAAGGTAGGATAATCTGGTAAATAAACTCCTTAGGCTCTAACACCAAATAAATTAGATTAACGCATAATAAGAGATGGCTCCCTGTGTACAACTAACACCCAAAATAAAGTAGTAATAAGTAGAGTTAATCGGATAGTCTAGTAAAAAAGTCTCTCGCTAGTGACCAAAAGATCCTGGGTTCGATTCTCAACTCATCGCTAAATGGAGATTTTGATTTGAGGAAAATGTGGGGAGTACATATTAATGCTCATCTGCATGATCGTATATACTCCCTCCGTCTCTAAAAGATTGTCACATTTTGACTTTTGGTAGTTAAACATTACAAAATTTGATCATGAATTCCCATTAAATGATAAGAAATAATATAGTGTTAGGGTTATGGGTTTATGGGCTAGCCACCCATACCCTAACAACCTAACCCTAGTCTCTATTATGTGGGTTTATGGGCTAGTCACCATAGGTTTAGGTTATATTTTACCTATAAATATAGGTTTGTGTGGGTTTATGGGCTGCCACTCATACCCTAACAACCTAACCCTAGTCTCTACTATGTGGGCTTATGGGCTAGTCACTCATAACCCTAACATATATATAGTCTTGTATGTGGGACCTTGTTAGATTCGTCTCAATATATATTTTTGAAATATTAACTTTTTATAATTTTTTCGCATGTAGAATAATAGATATTTATGTTTTAAATCGTGTTTTGTTGACCATCAAAAGTCAATATGTGACAATCTTTTAGGAACGGAGGGAGTATATTTTACATAATTTGAATGACTAATTTATCGGAAGTTAAGTCTTTAAGGTTTATCAAATTTAATGATATTTGTACAATATTTACATATAGACAATAGTTGCCTATTTCTGATTAACTGTTGTTTCTATAATCCAACAAAATGATGAATTTGCCGCCCATCCAATTACAGCAACTTTAGATTCTATGTTTTTCGGACGTTACTATTGTTTCTTGATTTTCGTTCACATACCTAATATCTTAACTTCAAATACTGTCCGTATTACTATACATGTAAATCATGCATGAATGAAAATCATATATGCATTCATGCATGATGCATGCAAGTTGCATGGAGTAGTACATACACACAATATATTTATTTTCACTTATTATTATTTCCAATTGACCTCTCTAATTAAGGAAATGTTTCAATAATATATATATATATATATATATATATATATATATATATATATATATATATTTGTTTAGCTTCTTTATTGTTTTATATCTTTGGATGTCAATTGATATCATCAATAATGTGACATGCGTTGAAAGATGATTCATCCAATAATGTTATGTGTTAAAATCTAAATCATATAAGGTGGCTAATATATATGGTCTTAAACTTTGTCTATATATATGTTCAATTAATTCTTTTTTTTTATATATATAAATTAGCAATGATAATTATGGGTACAATGGTTTTACAAATAATTACTACAGAAATTCCTAACTAGAGAGATAGAGTATAACATGAGACAAATTTGTCTCCAACAAGCTAAGGTTCGAACCTATAACCTCTTACATGAAAGGTTGGATCGGATGCCACTAGGCTATTGAGCCATCGACATATGTTCAATTGATTTTAGTGTAAATCTCATAAATTTTGAATATGATATCAGGGTTAACATCTGGACTTTGACCACATTGAAGCAAGGACGAAATCAATAAAATTTGAACGGGAGCAAAATCTAACAAACTTAACTAAAAATCAATGCTTTTGGCAAATGTAGTACACTACATATTATTAATTTATGTAGAATGTATATCTATGTCCTTAATTCTCAAGAATTCAGAAAAGTACATAATTACTACTCCCTCCGTCCAAAAATAGTTAATGTTTTGACACTATTTTTGTCCTAAAATAGTTGACGTTTTAACATTGAAAATTATACTTTTACATTCTCAATGAATTTTTTGACTACCTTTTCTATTGAAATTGGCAATCAACGACCAATGATATAGTTCCAAATAATTGTAGTTTTACTTTTTCAATGTACTTTTTAACTATTTTTAATTTTTCTTAATCTATGTGCAAATTTCTAAAACGTCAACTATTTTTACACGGAGGAAGTATTACATAGCCCTACTGGTTCCATCCCATTATATGTCATAAAGCATATAATGTTATATATTTGGCCTTGGATTTTATCCATCCATAATCATGAATATGCCAAAGCATGTAATACTCCATCCGTCTCTATAATATTGTCATATTTAAATTTTTGTTGGTCAAACATTATAAAATTTGACCATGAAGTCCCGTTAAACGATAAGAAATAATATAGTCTTGTGGGACCTTGTTTGATTCATCTCAATATATACTTTTGAAATATCAATTTTTTTATAATTTTTCGCATGTAAAATAATAGATATTATTACTTTTAAATCGTGTATGTTGACCAAAAAAAGTCAAAATATGACAATCGTTTAAAAACGAAATGGAGTATTATTTGGTATTAGATTTTATCCATTCATTATCAATTAGTTTTAACATCGATCTCATTAATTCTCAACAAACGAAATAGAAAGCAATGCCAATAAGTGTCACTTAGTATATATAATTGACTGTGTCTATGAAGTATATATAATATATTGGATCAATAGAGTATTGAAGTCTAATATGTTGACAGGTCGGACCGAACTATTTCGCACCGTTCGGTCGAATATCCATTTCTAATGTTTGCGTATACGTTTGCATATGCGCACTGAACCGCGAGTTGAACGTGTTCGAGCCAAATAATAGGAACCAAATCAAAAACTTTACGTTCACTCACAACCCTAATCAAACATATGTTTGATACAAACAAAATCTTAGAAGATCATCAATTACACTTCATATAAACTATACTTAATCCATCCACAAAAGTTCGTTCAGTTCCATTTCTAATTATAATGGGTTAACTTTAAACTTTTTACTTTAACTATTTAGTACTCCCTCCATTTTTTAAATGGATCTTTAGTCGTTTTACGTGTCTAACTTTGATGAACAATCACTTATTATTCTTTAATTCAAAAAATATAAAATTTATATTGAAGAGGATTTTCATTAAAGCACCTTTTTATAATTGTTCATATTATATTATATTAATTAGCTCTTGTTAATCAAAGTTAAACACGCAAAAATGAATATTATATCTTTTGAGATTTTATCAACATGTAATATTTTTCGTAATTTGTTATTAATATTATAATATATATCAAATTTATGTGAGTCAAATAATGAGATAATTCTTAAAATGGTCCGAGATAGTTCATTCGAGTTGCACTTTCATCCCCCTAAATATGAGGTCTGTGTATACATGCCCGTCATTTGACGTGAAGATGAGTTACATTATTGTGTACCTGTTGGTCATAAACTTAATGGATATAATTTCTATTTCGAAAGACATGAAAAATACATAACCATGAAATTAAAATGGTTTTGAAAAGAAAGTTGAACATGAAAATCATTAAGGATAAATAAATGTGAAAATTTAATGTGGAAAAATGAAAAATAGTGGAAGAGATAAATATGGAAAGGAGGGGGGAAATGGGGGAGAAAGAAAAAAAAAAGGAAAAAGAGGCAGTAAAATATAAAAAGAATGAAAAAGGGAAATATGTTAATACTCGTCATTCCAGCATAAAAAAACTGTAGTAGTTTTAATATTGAAAATTATACATCTACTTTTTATTTGACATTATATTTTCAATATATCTTTTGGACATTTTTAGGTGCAAATTGTTAAAACGACAATGAAAAAGGAACATAAAGACTATATAATAATTTTTGTATTACACATGTGATTAGTTACAATCACTATTGAGCTTCTACATACGCATTGTTTGATACGAAAAGGAGAGTACATGTACTTGTTGGTCATATATAACTTAATGGATATATATTTTTGTTTCAAAATGAATGAAGAATAAGTAGTTATAAAATTGCAATGGGGAAAAAGAAAGTTGGTAATGAAAATTGAGGTGGATAAATAAACGTGAAAAAAGTCAATGTGGGAAAATGAAAAGAAGAAGAAGAAGGGGTAAATGTAGAAAAGAGGGGAAAAAAGAGGGCGAAAGAAGAAAGAAAAAGAAAAAATGGGGTAAAGTGTAAACAGAAAGGAAAAAGAGGGAAACAGTAAGGCGTGACGTGCGAGTGGATTTAGTACCTCGCGCGTTCAAGCATTTTTGGTTTTTAATATACTGTAACTAGGAGTAATTGCTTTCCGTATATTCCTATGTATTGTGTACAAATTAAATATGCGCAATTGTGAAAAATGATGATATCTTTTTCATCTAACTAATTGACATCTCTGTGTTTTTTAATCACATTAAATAGTGCATAGTTTATTAATTATTTTCCATATATTCCTATGTATTGTGGACAAATTAAATACGCGCAATTGTAAAAGATGATGATATCTTTTTCACCTAACTAATTGACATCTCTGTGTTTTTTAATCACATTAAATAGTGCATAGTTTATTCTGTCAAGGTGAAATCAGAATGAAAATGAATTAGAGAAGACCAGTTTTAAAAATGTAGAAGAGGGAGAGGTCAAATCTAAAACTAAAACAATTAAGCTAGGAGACCATTAATAAATTTGCAAAGCAAAATGATACTCCAGAGTCTATATATATTACACTATGAAATTCATAATATTAGACTTTTTTGTTTTTCAAGTGTTGAGTTTTGATTAAAAGTAATTAATTAATTATATTATAAAAATTATAATAAGTTATTTTTATGAAAATACATTTTAATATAAATTTATCGATGTTAACTTATACTTTTTGAACTGAAAAACAACAAGTAATTGATTATCAAAATTAGACATCCATAATTAAAAACGACATGTAATTTAAATTGGAGCGAAGGAACACTAAAAAACATAGGGCCCTACCCGTAGGTTAATCCCATGTTTCTTCGTTTAAAATCTTTAGCAAGATATAGTTTAATTTTTTTATAATTTACTATAAGCAAAAATCACTACTAAATTTCATAAGACTACCCAAATTATTGACAATTGTTTAAATAAGAGAGCGCATTGCACAAATAATCTTCAATAGTGTCACCAAGTTAAAGTTTAGTCCCCAATAGTGTTATCGTTGCAGTTTAGTCCCGAAAGTAGCCAAAAGTTGCATAACAGCCCCGCGTTAACAATTCCGTTAACTTTTAACATCAACACGCTATGAGAGGTTAAATTTGGACCAAAAACTGAATTTGTAAGACTTAAACTCATTTTTGGTGTCTCATGAAAATTCATTATGAAGCTGAAATGCAAAACTTCATTAAAATCTAACACAAAAAATGAGTTTATGTCTTCAAAAATATCATTTTTAGTCACAAATGTAATCTCTCATCGCGTGCTGATGTTAAAGTTACCGGAATAATTAACGTGGGGACTAATCTGCAACTTTTGGCCACTTTAAGGGACTAAACTGCAACTTGGTTACATCATTGGGGATCATTTGTGCAATTCACTCTTAAATAAGAGATTGAACTTTTTAGTAGGTCAATTTATCTCCTATACATTTTTTAGATGAGTTTGTACCCTAAACAATTATTTTGGATCACGTTACCCTCTGTCATGATATTTCATTAAAAGTAAAATAAGACTATCATAAATATTTAACTTTTCGGCACTAATCTAAATAAAGAAAAAATACAATCTCCTTTAACAATATCAATTATCTAATTTAAATAAAATAAAACAAAAAAAATAAATGAATCATTTTCATCATCTTCAACCCAACCCTAATAGCTACCTACCCTCTATCATCTCCCACCTGCGACCACCACCCAGTTAAACCCCACAACTGCAGCACGTCCCAACTATTTTTTTACTGAGCCTAGCTGATTTCCGGCCCAGCTATTTTCTTTTGATTTTTTATCGATTTCTTTTTTTGATTTCTTTTTTGATTTTTTCTCCTTTTCTCGATTTTTTCTCAATTTCTTTTTTTGATTTTTTTTCAATTATTTTCGATCTCTTTTTCGATTTTTTCTCAATTTCTTTTTTCGATATTTTTTTTCATTTTTCTATTTTTTCAGTTTCTTTGTCGATATTTTTTCCATTTCTTATTTGATTTCTTTTCGATTTCTTTTTCAATTTAATATCGATTTCTTTTTTCAATTTTTTCTGGAATTCTTTTTACCGTTTTTTCCTATTTTGGCTAAAAGTTTTGATTTGGTAAAAAAATTTGGTTTTCTAAATGACTATCAACACCGAACACCTTTGCGAAAAACCTATCAAAATCCAATTTTTTTTGACAAAAATGAAAGTTTTAGCCAAAACAACTAATAAAATCGAATCATTTAGCCAAAACAACTATCAAACATTTGTTAACTAATCAAAAAAAATTATTAGGGATATCGAATAAAAGTAAACAAACAAATAAAAAAATCAAAAAACAAATCGAAAAAGAAATCCTAAAAAATTAAAAAAAAATCGAGTAAAAAGTGAAAAATAAAAAATTGGAAAAAACCGAAAAACATTGGAAAAAGAAAATTGAAAGTTTAAATTGAAAAAAAAAAGTAACCAAAAAGTAAGTTTAAGAGAATAAATTGGAGAAATAGTTGGGGTCAATGTGTTAATAAATATGGAGTAAATATGTTGTAAATATGGGGTTAATGTGTTAATTAGACTTATTTAGGGGTGACTAAGAGTTAACTTAGGGTGTATTATGTATATAAGAGAAAATATGTGTTTGGACAAAAATCTCTTTTCAAAAACTAACATGTTGACCTGAATGAGTGAGGTTTTAAACGTAGTGATCCGTTTTTGAAACATGAGTGATTTAATTGCCTTTTTTTTTTTCCAAACGTGAGTGTCTGAGTGATGTCAAAAGCCATTTGCCCACAATGTAATGATATCGTTAAAGTAATTTATACATTTTCTTTATTTAAAATTGTATCAAAAAATTTACTATGAGATAAATCAATAACAACCTATATATACTACATGCACAATCTAACAAATAACTTCACGCCTAGCAAGATACCTCATCAATTTAGTCGAGAACTTTATGAATAATAGACTGCCAAGTTATGTATATCTACACGGTTAGCGATGCAGTTGTATAATAATACTACTATATACGTACATTGACATGATGAAATTTAAATTCTATAAAGGTAAAATAACATACGGGAAACTTTACTATATATAATGGAGCAACATATATAAAAAGTAGTACTGTAGTATGATAGGGTAAGGATTTTCTAGATCAAATCTGGATTCCAAAATAACAAATTACAAAGACAAATCTAATCACTTAATAGAAAAAACAACTATACTACAACCATAAAACACAATTGTCCAAACAATAACATAAAGTTAAACAACAATTTACCTTCTGAAAGGACACGATTGTCCCTGTATGCCAAATTGTAAGTCTTTTAGTGTCGGCTTTATCAAACACTGTTAAGAGCAATCTTAACAAGCTTTTCATATTTGATTCTCATCTCAAATTATTACAAGTCCAATAACGTCGTTTGGCTTAACTTTTATGATATTATTACCGTATTTTTTACAATATTATTAGTTATAAATTGATCAATCGTTAGTGACATGTTTGGAAATTGTACACATTAGAAGATAATATTATTTTGTGTAAATTGCACAAATAGTCCCTGATAGTATCACTAAGTTACAATTTAGTTCCTAATAGAAGTATCATTGCAGTTTAGTTCCCGATAGAGGCTAAAAAATTACAAATTAGTCCCCACGTTAACTATTCTGTTAATTTTAAACAACAACACGCAATGAGATGTCAAATTTAGAACAAAAAAAAGATGAATTTTTAAGATTTAAATTCATATTTGTTGTCTCATAAAAATTCATTACGAAACTGAAATGAAAAACTTCATTAATTTCTAACACCAATAACGAGTTCATGTCTTAAAAATAATCATTTTTTGCCCTCAAATTTAACATTTCATCGTGTGTTTAAGCTTTTATCAAAATTGTAAAAATGACCAAAAAGTAAATATATATATATAATTGTTAACTTTTAACCGTAATGTTAATTTAGAGACCGTTTGTGCACACGATACACACTTACAGGGACCATTTGCGCATCGCAGCATCGCTACCACTTATTGAGACCAAATTGTAACAGTAATCACCCACTTATTGAGATAATTTCAACATTTACTTCTAATAATTAACATTTTTTTTCAAACACGAAAAAAGAGGGAGACAAGGACGGACGTAGGGATCAAGGGGCAAAGCCACCCCACCCCCACCGTCACAAATTAAAGCCAATATTGAAAAATTAAAAATTTTAGTGAATTTTCTCCCTTACTAGTTGTAAAGATCGTACCCCCTACCCTCCCCCACATTCAAAATCTAGATATATATAGTTGTTACACATTGGTTGCGGCGACAGAACCAAGTATTAACAATCTTTTGAGTCTCTCCAGCTTGGCTGTCATAGCCCACAATAGGGCGAAAGGGCAAGGACAAATTGGTCATAAAAGATTTATTAACTACTACACCACCAGGGTGGGAAGCTAAGATATTGTCTTGTATCTAAAGAGGAAGGTGAGCCAAGTAGGGAAATTATTCAATAGTGATGATGTTGACGTTTTTCTACAAGAGGACAAGACCTTAGCACATGGAGGAAACTCATCAGGGAAGAAATATATAGTACACTCTCACCCTATCATGAAACCTCTACTCCATGATTTCTTGAGGTTGAGATTTTTTATTTCTTAGTTGAGTTGGTAATTTTTGTAAAGGACAAGATGGTCCTTTCATATATCCTTGTTTTTTCCCTTGTCTAATTATGATACTAATATATATAAGGAGTATATTTTCTCCACTGTTCCATTATACAACACCACACTAAAGCAAAGACAATTGAAATTGCTTACAAGTGTTTCAATACTCAAATTGATTTATTTTCTATTGACTCTTATCTTTGAACTAAAATGGGTAGAAAGGTTATATGAAACGCATTGACAACCATTTTCAAAGTGAATGTTAAACCACATTGGAGAGTTGAGAGCGAAAACATTACTTAATAAGAAGGTTCCCTCAAAAGCTTACCAAGTGTGTACTATAATTATGCTAAGGCCTCTCGTACGAACGGTGTAGATCCTGAGATTGAGTTTCGAAGACTAGCAAGCCCAGGTGCATCTCGTGGACACAGATGCTCGGGTTTTGCACCTTAAATGTGCTGAAATAATCCTTAGCAATTGAAATAATATGATTACAATTTATTTAAAATATGACTCTATAGTAGATTGTTTTTTCTTAAAATTCAAATCACTTTGGAGTTCATATCTCTAATTTTTCTTATTGCATCCATTAGTTCCGGTGTTTTTTTTCATTCCAACGATATGATTGCATAAAGATGCCATTCCGCCTCCATAGCTCCTCTATGGTCCCAATGCGCAATCAAGTGTACCACATTGTTGATCTCGCGCTTAACATACTTGAACTTGATTTATAAGTGGGCAGTCAAGTAAAGAATGTCTCCAATGATTGGTTCAATCTCCGTTTGCACCCTCTGTTCTCCTCGCAAGATAAGGATGAGTTGTCTCGAGTCACTCTCAACCTCGACTCTTCGGTATCCCATCTTCCACGCATAGTGTAGTCCTTCCCGAAGAGCAGACGTCTCTGCTATAAGGGCATTATTCACCCAACATAGACGTCTAAATTGTGCGCCAATGAACTGTTTTCTAGGGGTACGATTGGATATGGATTTAAACCGAACCGGGACCGAACCGATCCAAGACCGGCGATTTTTTTCGGTTTTAAAACCGATCGGATCGGTTTCGGTTATTTGGATTAAAAAAACCGATCGGATCAGATCGGATCGGTCTTACAAAAAATAACCGGCGGACAAAAACCGATCCAATTGATATTGTTATTATGTATTTGGACTTTGAACAATATTTTTATTTTTTTATATTCTAAACATTTGAATGATATTGTTATTAATTTATATTGAGGTTGTGACTTGTGAGTATTGTTTTTTGTGTTGATGGTAGATTTAGACAAAAAAAATCCAAGTAGAAAGCACAAAATATGAATATAAATATGAATTTGTAGTTGTAAAGCCCATCAATCAGTAAAAAAAATTGGCCCAAAAAGTGCTCAAACTTGATCCAGAAGCGGGCCAGTATTTGAAGCCCATAACCGGCCCAAAAAACCGAACCTGTCCGAAACCGGCGGTTTTAACCAAACTCGGTTTTTTTCGATTTTCGGACCGGTTTCGGTTTTAGTTTTGTAAGAAAACCGAAAAATCGGATCGGTTTTTTTTAGGCAAAAAACCGCAAAAACCGGTCTGATCGTACCCCTACTATTTTCTGTGATATCTACATATAGCACCCAGTGTAGCATCTTTCTCATGCGATTTCCAGCCTGCATCCGTGTTAACTTTCACCCACCCACGTTCCGGAGCTTGCCACTCTCTCTGATCAGCTGCACTCGGTCCTGGTACAGCAGCTCTCGGACAGCTTGGTTCGTCCGGTGTTGTTGCTAGCTCGTAGCTTTGTGCCAGTTGGAGCCCTTGCGAAATGATAGTTTCCAGCTCCACCTTCTCGTCTTCGAAATAAGCCCTGTTCCGAGCCTTCCAAATATGCCACAGAATGCAAGCCACCCCAATAACTCCAGCTTCATTGTCGCAATCCGCCAACTTGCTGCTTGTAACATAAAATTGCTGAAATGGTCCCAGTAAGTGGGGGTCTGGTGTTGTGTTTTAGAATAGTGAATTGAACTCTTCGCAATTTTATGTTACAATTCGAAAACACAACACCAGAACTAATAGATGCAATAAGAAAAATTAGAGATATGAACTCCAAAGTGATTTGAACTTTAAGAAAAAATAATCTACTATAGAGTCATATTTTAAATAAATTGTAATAATATTATTTTAATTTCTAAGGATTATTAATTTATAATTTTCGTGGGACCTTATATTATAAAGGAATTTTTCTTGAAAAGTATTATCTTATTATTTTATCAATGTTTTCAATTTATTAACTAGCCCAAGTCGAGACCAAACAAATTTATTATTTTAGAGAGATTATTAATTTATAAAATATTAATTTATAGACGTTTTACTGGACATTATAAGATCGATTTTCTTATAAATAAGTATACTAGATAGTGTTATACTCTCTATATACCATTTGTCGATCTTCTCATAATTTGACTCTTGAGACAACAAATCTACGTATATCACTGTATATGAACTTTTATTCTGAACTTGAAAATGGTCATTCTATTATCCCAAAGGACACATATACTATATTCTACATTTCTCACTATAGATACATACAGAAGCTAGACTTTTCTAGGCTGATAATAAGTTTGTCCTCATAGTGTCATTGTTTGCGTACAGTTGTATGTGTAAATATTACCAACCATTGGTAGTAATATAAAACTAGTATTTTCTTCGTTTCTAAATCATTGGTACATTTTAATTTTTATGGTTAAATTTTCAAAAATTTGATAAAAAATTCTCATCAAACGATAAGAACAATATAATCATGTGGGACCTTGTTAGATTCGTCTCAATATATATTTTTGGAATATCAACTTTTTATAATTTTTTCGCATATAAAATAACAGATATTTATATTTCAAATTGTGTTTTATTGACCATAGAAATTAAAATGTACCAATTATTTAGAATGGAGGGAGTACTTAATTTAGAGGAGATAGCTAATTGGTGAAAATTATTAGTTAGAATGTTTTTTTTTTTCTTTTTTGATAATTAGCGATGAATTGTGACTACAATGATATTACAAACATGATTACAGAAATTGCTAACTAATAGAAAGTTAGAGTATAATATGAGACAAATATGTCTCCAAGTGTCCAAATTAAAAAAGCTCACTTTAAAATCCAAACTATTATACCTCATTTTATAAATGTGTTCTTAAAAAGTATTCTATTGTCATGAATGTATTTTTATTTTTGTTTTATGACTTCATGCGGACGTGTGGACTCTATTCAATTTGAAATTAGTCGAACCGACCCGAACAGATTTTGCCTCAAAACTCACATCAACCGAGCCGATACGAATCAAATTAATTTTTAACCCGAATCGATTCATATAGTTAAAAAATAGATAGGATCGGTTTACACATATTGAAACTTGGGAAGAACCTACCGAACCCAACCAAAAAGATCTATAGCTACAATTTACCTCCGTTGTATATTTCGAGAAAATCTCTACTTGTTAAACATGGCCAACAAAAGTTAAAAACAAAGACTGCTTGTGTTCCGTAGGTTACTAAATATAAAACTCATTTTACTTTTACGGTCTTTAAAAGACAACTTAAACTGGTCTAAATACTGCTAATTTTATACATATACGAATTAAATAGAATTGATATTTAAAAAAAATATATTAAAACAAATCGAACAAGATGTTACATGGCGAGTGCTATTTTATTCTTATCAGCTAATGATGAAAATCTAGAGTTAATTGTTGGAATGGTCCCAATAAGTGGGAGTCTGGTGCACTTTGGTCCCCGAAAGTGGTACCGTTGTTGAAATCGTCCTTGAAAGTATGTATATTGGTGCAATTTGGTACCCATTCCTTTAGGTCCGATAATTTATGCATTTATAGCAATTTTTGGAGTAAAAACAACACTTTTTATAACTTAATAGCCCCACTTATGGTCTAAAATGTAAATCACAAAAAGTTAAAGGTAAAAGTGACAATTAAATACATTAAAATTAAAAAATCAATCTAGTTTAATCATTTTCGATTTCTTTTCGATGTTGTTTTTCAATTTCTCTTTTCGATTTTGTCTTTTCGATTTTTTTTTTTTCGATTTTTTTTCGATTTTTTTTGTTCGATTCTTGACTTTTCAAAACTATTACCCAAATCAGAATTTTTTGCGAATAAACTACCAAAATCGAACATTTTTGGCAAAACAATTATCAAAATTTAACCTTTTGTCAAAAATTATGAAAACCGAACCTTTTTGCCAAACAACTACGAAAATCAAATTTTTTGCCAAAACCGAAAGTTTTAGCTAAAACAAGTACCAAAATTGAACTATTTTCACTAAGGAAAAAAAGTGAAAAAATCGAAAGAAAATTCAAGAAGAAATCAATAAAAAATGAAGAATTTGAAGAAGCAACAAAAATCTTGGTCAATTAGGAGTATATTAGGCAGTCACAAATAGATGAAGGTCACTAAGTTATAATAAGTTTCGTTTTCGCCCCAAAATGCTATTCACGCTTAAATTTAACGGAGCTAACGGAACGGGGACCAAATTGCACCAATATACACATTTTCAGGAACCATTTCTGCAATGGTATCACTTTCGAGGATCAAAATACAACAGACCTCCACTTAATAGGACCATTCTAGCAATTAAGTCTAGAGAATAATAAGGAATATTTATATCAAGGGATCGGAAAGTCCGTGTCACCATCCAATCAATCCACTATAAATATTGGTACCCACATCTCACATTCCATATTTTATAGTGTCAAGCTATTCATAGATAATAACACTACAGCATACTTAAAAATCATTTCCACCCACTCTGCTCATCTAATATATATATAAATCTCTTCATTTCAATCCCTCATATACCAAATTACCTTTCATTTTCTCCATCAATTTCTTACATAACTCATACTATTGTATTATCACAAGAGAAAACGTACGTTACGTTTAACTATGCCTGCAAGAATCGAGGACGCCTTTCAAGCCTACCCACAAAAATGCTTAGACTTAAACTCAATGCAAGAATTGCCTGAATCTCATGCATGGACTCCGTCGGACAACCACCCCTCTGTCGGAACAGGGTCTCCGGAGGTTCCCGTTATCGATTTAAATGACGAAAATGCCCTTGAACTCATAGGACATGCATGCAAAACGTGGGGAGTCTTCCAAGTTGTGAATCACAACATCAAAAAGAGCTTACTAGATGAAATTGAGGCAGCCACGAAAGGCCTATTTTCCCTCCCCATGCAACAAAAGCTCAAGGCTGCTCGTTCACCGGACGGTGTGGCCGGCTACGGCACCGCTCGTATCTCGTCGTTCTTCCCCAAACGAATGTGGTCGGAAGGGTTCACCATTCGCGGCTCTCCACTTCAACATGCTCGTCAACTTTGGCCTAGAGATTACAAGGCATTCTGGTACTATATAACACATTTTATGGTCATGTACTAATAATGTCCACAAAATATGATGTATATAATAATTAATCGAACCTATGACACATTAAATGAGACATAGACTATTATAATTAATTATATAAAGGGTAGAATCTGGATTATTCTGGAACATAGTTAATTATATTGTTAGTTGCTTATTGTTTAGGAAATATATTATGCATGTTGGTCAAACATGGGTGTTGAATATGACAAAATATCATCTTTTTGGCAACCGGACGGATGAAGTGAGCCTTATGGTTTGTTTTCTTCATCACTTCTGATTTTTCAGAAATGTGTGTGTCCGGTTTTTATATTGAAACCGTTGTATTTTTGTGATCCAACAACAATTTTTCGGGAAACTTGAATTGATAAACCGATTCATCATTTTGCTACATACTTGTTAGTTTACTTGGGTAGAGAGAGGGGGCTAGCTAGACTAAAGTTATTGTTGATGTGATTTTAGATTATTGTACCAATTTTCATCATCATAAAAAAGAAAATTATCCAAACTGATTTTTAACGATTAAAGTTAATAAATTTTAATTGACTCGCATAGCTGTTTGATTTTAATTAAGGTTTGATTTGTTTTTTTATGATTATTCTTAATTGGTTATTTATGGTGTAATAATTGATTAATTTATATTATAATTAATTTTATATATTTGATTAAGTATTAGTTTAATTTTTTTAACCTTAATTAATTATATTATAATAATTGATAAACTCATCTTTTACTAGTACTTAATTTTTATGTATGGTTAAATATTAATTTAATTTATATATTATTTATTAACTGATTATATTTTAATTTATTTTCTAAAGTAATAATCACAAGATAGAATTATATTAGACTTTTTTAAAATCAAATCTCTCAAATCATACTTTACTATCACTTATTCTGTTTAAAAAATATACGCAACACAAGAAAAAAGAAGAGTATCAAAATGGACCTAAATAAATATAGCTCTTAGCCTATAACGAGCGATGAATTAAGTGGTGCCTACAAAGAAAAAATGAAGAAACAATACCCATAAAAGGATATCCACTAAATGTTGTTTTCTTTTGTTTTTTTACTGTCCATAGAAACAGTATCTAATACATGTGGAAACCCATTCAACAACTCTGATTTGTTATTTCTATTTTTGATATTTTCAGTGATGTGATTGAGAAATACGACAACGAATTGAATAATCTAGCTGGAAGGCTGATGTGGCTTATACTTGGCTCACTTAACATATCTAAACATGAGGTCAAATGGGGCGGGTCAAATGGTCATTTCGAAGGCGGGTGCTCCGCAATTCAATTGAACTCGTACCCGGTTTGTCCGGATCCGGATCGGGCGATGGGTCTTGCTGCCCACACCGATTCAACCATACTTACGATCCTCCATCAGAACAACACGAGTGGACTACAAGTGCTTCGAGAGGGGTTCGGGTGGGTTACCGTCCCTCCACTTCCGGGTGCATTGGTTGTCAATGTAGGCGATCTCTTACACATACTATCTAATGGCTTGTACCAGAGTGTTCTCCACCGGGCTATTGTGAACCGGACCCAACATCGATTTTCCGTAGCTTATTTATTCGGACCACCATCGAGTGTTAAAGTTTCACCTATATCGAAATTGGTTGATAATTCTCATCCTCCACTCTATAGACCAATAACTTGGAGTGAGTATCTTGGCACCAAAGCTAAGTATTTCAACAAAGCCCTCTCGACTCTTAGGGTTTGGCCGTCAATGGGGAATGAATTTGTTAACGTTGATGCCAATGATCATCACAAGAGTATACGAGTTAGCTAGTTATGAGAAAAATATATATATTAGTTAGTAGCGAATATATTATCAAAAGGCAACTTAAGTTCTTTGCCTCTCGAATAATAATTTCTAGAAGAACAAGTGTAATTATACTGCAAGATATATATCGAGTAAATAATATAAGCGGCTGTTTTTAATTTGAAATTTTATGTGTTCATTTCTCCTCTTCAAAGAAAATTATGAGGATCATTCAAATGATAAGGTTCTATGTGAGAAAATTGTCGAAATAGTCCCTGATAGTGGGATCGAATTGCACTTTAGCCCCCAATAGTTACACGGTTGCATTTTAGTCCTCGAAAGTGGCCAAAATGTTGCACTTTAGTCCCCAGGTCATGTTTTTCAATAAATTTGGGGTCAAAACACGATTTTTGATGGTTGTTTTCCAATAAAGTCTACAATTATGAGTTAGCTAATGGACAAACTATAATATAATGGTTGCCGAAATAGTCCCCGATAGTGAGACCGAATTGTTAAAAATCGTGTTTTGACACCATAATTATTAAAAATCGTGTTTTGACCCCAACATTATTGAAAAACATGACTTGAGGACTAAAGTGCAACCTTTTGGCCACTTTTGAGGACTAAAATGCAACCGTGTAACTATTTGGGACTAAAGTGCAATTCGATCCCACTATCGGGGACTATTTCGGCAATTCTCTCCTATATATGTAGACTGTAGTGACTATATATGATTTTACATAACCAAAACGAAGTGGAAACCGGGTGATTCTTTCATCTTTCCTTTTTCCAACTTGTTAGACAACAAAAATTACAAGACGATGTCTTATGAACTTATTGTTCAAATATCAATATATCATGGAATTTAATTGTATGTAAACTATAATGGAATTTCTAATAAAAGTATATTAACTTACCCTTGTATAGAATATAGAATAAACAAATCCTAACATTAGGCTTAACCAATAAAATCCATTCCAAATTTGGGATTAACAAGAGATGGTGGAGGTGCATTATTGATTAAACCAATAAAGTTAAAAAATGACTAAATTAAAATTGAAAGGGTTTAATTTATTGAATCCAAGATTACAGACAATAAGAAGCCGAATACGTACAATGAGAATCGTATCAATTCATAGATATCCAAACAAACAGTGACCATTGAAATATTTTGTCTTCCAAGAAGAGGAAATAACAATTGGGAAATAAACTACAATTTTAAAATGTATAGGTAGCTACTAAGCGACATGCCAACATCTGATCATATTGCTCAAAGATATGAATCAAAGATCTCCTCCAAACAATAAGACACCATACAAGATAAAAATTGATATTTGAGCAAATTATTATTTCTAGTTACAAATATGACTACCTCTACCTATATATTCTAGCTGAATATTGTGATGGAGACGAGATGTAAAACAATCTACAAAATACATGTAGTACAATCAATAAAACAATAGGGCAAGTTCCCCACCCATATACAAGATATTATCAACTTGACTCTTTCAATAAAACAAGGGAATTAAAAATATATATATATATATGATACTTTAATTTTAAATAGCATTTTATGATGGGTTATATATATAATATAAGACGATGTTTGTGCACAGTTCAATATGTGATAATTGTTCATCATATTTATAATATATGATTTCGATCGAGTTTTATATAAAACTATGATGATAAAACGTTCTTTGTGAACTCTAAAAATACTTGTTCATAATAATAAATACAATATTTCTACGCTATTTTATTCAATTCATCTTAATTAAACTTAACTTTAATGTTAAAATAATATTTCTATGTAAAATCACATTTTATATATGAAAATAAAAATAATTAATTATCCTCCTTAATTGTAAGAGAACGTGCTACTTCAAATAAAACATCTAATTCCCCATTGTGGACATTGAATATAGTGTAAATATTGTCATTTTACTTGGGGAATACTATTACTTCCTCCGTTCTTTTTTTGTTATCTTTTGTAACTTTCTTTTTATCACTTTCAGTGACTAATCTACAACAACGTAACTATACGGAACTAAAGTAGAGCTGTTAACGAGCCGATCCGATCCGGTTTTGGGCCAAACCTGTTCCACTTGCTAATTGGTTTGCTAACGAACCCATATGAATGTTCAATCCATAATCAGTTCGAAATAAGATCGTGTAAAAACCGGTTCGTGAATTGATTCGTATAAAATCAAAAAAAAAGTCTGCTTGTTAATCGGTTCAAAATAAAAATTATATGATTCATCTTGCTAATTATTTCAGTCGTAGTTCATTTTCCAAATTAAAATTGTCTAGTTAGGAGAAGTTTGGTATATTTTCTAAATAAAAACGAATATTATAAACGGTTGCAACAACAACTAACAAGCGATTTTCAATGAATTACGAGTTATAAAAAGGAATCATAACCGATTAGAAGTAAAACTATATTTTAATAAAATGAGTTAAAAAGGGATTTAATGAAAGATTAAAGAACAAGTACAAGCGATTAAACGAACAGATTTTAATGATCCTATTTACGAATGAACCTGTTTGCTAGCATGCATAGCAAGCCTAAGTAAAACTTCATTTCACTATGTGAGATCAAATCAACCATTACCATCTTAATAATACTCCCAATCATCTGCATTAGTATCCCAAGCCAGAATTTGGTGATTCCTTTTTCCAACAGTGTTTGCTATACGAGGAATCTCGACCAACGGTCAATATTCTGCTAAATTACTGAGTAAAAGGAGAGGTAAATGTGACAACATTTTGACATATGGGGCAAATAATTTGGGAAGCAACATTCAAAGCAATGCCAGATCCTAGCTAAGCGTAGGATCTACATAGGAGTCAAAATAGCATAATTATTGTGTCATGTGTCCACTATTACTCAATCGCATTTCAAATAGTATCTATAATTAAGCATGTGACTGAATATCAAGATTCGAAAAATTCACATTAAAATTAAAATTGAAATGGTTCTCCTCGAAGTTCGACTCGACTATTCAAACCTCAAATCAAACTTCAAAAATAGGTATTCTTCGAATCAAGCCGAACGTTCGCCGAAAAAGGTCGGTTCGATTTAGATTCACCCAATCCTTTGACCTTTGGTCCATTTAATTCTTTGGTTCGTTTTAGTCCTTTAAGGCTTTAACTCCTTAACCCAGAATATAAATCTCGACTTTCTTCTCTTTCTACGTTTCATCTCTCAAACTCGTTAAGAATAGCAAAAGTCTCGCCTCCTTTATTTATAATCGTTAACTATTTGTTAAACAAAATTAAGTGCCCTCTAAAATTTTTACTGTCTAGTAGCTAGGTAAAGGAAACATTTGGTAGGTACATTAAAATGCAGCTTTGTGTTCTTGCTTGAAAGATTTGACAACTCTATTGGCCTGCTGGTAGTCAATATGGACGGTGATAAATATGTACGCCCTCTGCTTCAACAAGGTTGATTACTATGTTACTGTTCGAGTGAGGTGTACATTTCAGCTGTGAAAAACATAATCATCAGTCCACTTGAATTGGAGGTGTTATTATGAGATTGTAATTATATTTTCCGCTACCATCAATAGGAGTAACACATAATATGAGGATTTTGTATCAGGTGATCGAAATGAAAATTATAAATTTCAATCATGATTGTCAGTTTTTCTACAATGTAGTTTTAAGTTACGGTTTAACATACTAATAAAGGAAAATATTTGGTTGGAGATTAAAATTTGAATTTATTGTGAAAATATATTTTAGGCCAAATGATCACAACAAGTTCAAAACTCATGTTTCAAAACGTTTTCAGTTCATAATTCATGTTTCAAAATGTCATTGTTAATCACTTATGTTTAGCAATATTTCAGTCTATCACATATTTTTCCAATTTGTATTTAATAATATCATTTGAGAGGCACGTGGCTTATCGATAAGGTTACTTTTGTCATTGCAACTTATATAATTTGGGATAAAAAAAGTGGAAAGAAAATTTTGAAATAGTTCACCCTAATTTGGAGTTTGGCTTAACAAAAATATTTAATGTGCCACTCCAAGCAAAATATATTTTGAAATATGGATGATTGACAATGAGGTTTTGAAATAGGTGATCGACTGAACATATTTTCTAAATATAGGTGATTGTCACGGCCATTTGCCCTACATTTTGAACATGTATTTTGAACATGTTCCCTTATATGATTATATACTAGTATACTTTACTGTCATTTTTAATTCTTATTAACATGTCCTCTAAGAACATATTGTAAAAAAATTGCTATCATAAAATCGTACTTATTATTCACGCATACAGAAAAACATCTTTGTAAACGATAAGATCAATTAGTCATGAACAATTTATCATTATTGACAGAATTTGTACCATGGTCTCCTTCTCACTTATTATCATCTCATTCATGCATCAACTATATCAAACTAAACAAAAACCAAAACTTTAGATAAGATTAAACTCATTTATTTCCTAGTTGGGCAAACATTTACGAAAAAAACACTAGTGGTTTAACAGTAACTCCCACTTGGGAGACATTAGGAATTGTTGACAACAAATTAATCTATAGATAAATTTTGCCCCTCCATATCTTAACCTTGTATCTTTTTTAACTTCCTTTTTGCACTAGTGCAAGAAATCTCTAATCACTTGTCAAATGTCTAATCTTAAAAAAAAACTTTCAATTTTACCCCTCTTCAGCAGTATTTGTTAATTCATATAGTACCAAATAACATGGCTCTTTTGTAATACTGATTATTGTAAAGAAATTCATTAGATTGTAGATCAAGATGATTAGATATACTCCCTCCGTCCCTTATTTTAAGACTTTTTTATTTATTTTCGGAGCCAAATTTTATCAAGTTTGATCATGAATTCCCATTAACTGATAAAAAATAAAATAATTATATGAGATCTTGTTAGATAAATTCGTTTCAACATATATTTTTAAAATATCAACATTTTATAATTTTTACCCAATTAGAATTAGAGATATTTACGATTTAAGTCATGACTCGATAACTGTAATCGTTCAAATGATCATTAGAAAAAAGGACGAAAGGAGTAGTAAAAGATATAAAAGAGGAAAATAACAGCTAACTTTTCAAAATTCCTACCAAGTCCTTTATTGAGCATGTATCTTAAAATGAATTAAGATTTAATAAGAAAGTCTATCGCCTTTGGAAGTTGAAGGCCTTAATCGAGTAGCCAAAAGTGACACCAAAAACTACTACAAAGGCAAGAATTATGGCCGCACATACTCCTACGAAATCATGCTTGAATCCAAAGTAGTCCTCCAACACTTGTTGAACTGTGGCATTTGAATCCTCCATCTTGTCTTGCACGTCTCCGAATTGCGACGCAAGGAGACCGTAAAGTGTCCATGCAACAGGACATACATAGTAATACCACCTCCACCAGATAGGTATCCTCTGTGAAACATAGAGAAGAGAAAAGGAGGGTTAAGCTATTATCTTGCATTCAGCTCGAGAGTAACGGAGCACATAATAAAACAATCATAATATAAAATGTATGATACTGGTATAATAGTTGATCAAGCACATCAACTTACAGGTCTTGGGATGAGAAATCCTGAGAAGATGTTCCATATTCCATAAAACATGGAAGCAATAATGGCAGCAATGTTTGCGTCTGGAGATATTGCCACGGACATCATACCGTAGAGAGTGAAATACATCAATGAGAAGTACATGAAAAAGATGTACCATAGGAACTTTGTAAGAGCCCAGTCAAATCCGAACATTGAGTAAACAATGACACCATATACCACTGTCTGAGCGAATACATAAGGAAGTTCGATCACTGCCTGCAAACAGAGGAAGACTGGTTTATTAACTTTGCTCAGAGATGTTTCATGTAATGAACAATTTTCTCGTGAGATACATACTTGTCCGAATGCATATGGAAAAGCCGAGTACATTCCAGCCGCTCTTTCTCTGTAGAAAACTGTTCGTTCGACAGCCACTACAGGTTGCACAGAGGAGGCATTTTGGACTCCGAGGAAAAGTACAGCAATGTACATTGAACCCATAGCATTGAACAAATCTTGCATACTCGACCTGTTACATATGACATTTTTCGAAGAATTAAGAGTGTCACTTTTAAGAATTATCTTCATTTTCTTCTTTCTGAAAACCGCATTACTTACATTTTATTACCCAATTTCCAATACATGCTTCCGAATACCAATCCAATGAATGTTGTGAACCAAAATCTAACTGCTGTGTAGGATGTGTTGCGCCAGTATGATCGGTGTTGTTTCCACAAACAAGCAATGCACTGGGTCATGAATGATTGTGAATACCGAGTCTCAAAATACAGGTCTTGTGAGCCCGAGCGTGGCACACCTAATTCACTATTCAATGCTTTGTTTCTCCTGAAATTTTGTGCATTGTAGAAATTGAGTAAGAAGCTTGATATGAACATTCCTCGTTCAATAATGTTATTTGGATAAAGGAACCACAATAATTTATCGAGTACCAACTAAATGGAGAAATGAAGAATACTAACCTGAATTGTTCCGAGTTCTTGTAGATGTCTGCAAAATCAACCCCCAACATCTTTTCTTGTATAGAGGAAGAAACTTCCAACATCCATGTTGCAGGGTTATAACCTTCGGTGATTTTTCTTACTCCATCGATACTCTTATATTACATAATAAAATAAGATATTTATTGTCATTATGATGCCGTAAGATCATGCAGGTAATTAACCACACAACTTACCTCGTAGTACTTGATCACTTGGCTAGAATGGCGGCCTAGTGGCCCGACATATATCTCTTGACCTCCAAGTTTCATAAGAAAAAGCTACAGTTAAGTAATTAGTTAAGATTCTCCTCATCTCATGAGCAATTAATCAATGACACTTTCATAGAAATTTCTTACCTCATCAAATGCCTCAAAAATGTCGATGCTTGGTTGATGGATTGTGCATACAACTGTTCTTCCAGTGTCGACGGTGTTCCTGACAGTTCTCATCACAATTGCAGCTGCTCTGGCATCTAGTCCTGATGTTGGCTCATCCATGAAAATGATAGACGGGTTGGCTACTAGTTCAACAGCGATAGTCAGCCTCTTGCGCTGTTCAGTTGAGAGACCATTGAGCCCAGGAAAACCAACTAGTGCTCCTCTTAATGGAGTAAGTTCAACAAGTTCCATGACCTCTTCAACAAACATCTGCACACATGTAAAATCTAACATTAGAACTCAAAAGACAAACTCTGCAATTATGAATGATTATGCCACACGGATAAGTAATCTTAAGCTACACACACCTTTCTGGTTGCAGAATCGACTTCTGAAGGCAGTCGAAGCCAAGCAGAATAGACAAGGGACTCATACACGGTAACATGGGGAGAGTGAATATCATTTTGCTCACAGTATCCTGAAATACGAGCGAAAGTTTCTTGTTTTTTTGGATATCCAGATATTTTGATGTCTCCTTCAATATACCCACCGGTTTTTCTACCCGCCAATACATCCATCAGAGTGGTTTTTCCAGCTCCACTAACACCCATCAAAGCTGTAAGGACCCCTGGCCTGAATGCTCCACTTACACTATTCAGGAGCACCAGTTTATCCTCTTCAATACCCTGATATTTCATTTCCTGCAACGTGGTTGGAAGAAATGTCAATAGGAAACTTGATTTGCATAAATATCACAAGATTATTATGCTTTCTTTACCGCTGGCATGTCTACGGAGTATTTGAGATTATCAAAGGTAAGAGAATGAGGTTCAAATGGAAGTATCATCCCCTTCTTCTTGTTCTCATTCACCTCATTGCTTCTCCTTCGAAGTTGGTCACCTCCTGCAACCAAAATTAATTTAGTACAGTAACATGAAGGAAAAAAGGAAAAAAAGAACAATTTTACAATATATGTCACCTTGACATGCAACACCATTACCTCTTTTGGTCATTTCAACACTAGCTTTTGAGTTTACATCTTCACTTACTGGAGCATGAGACTTCCCAAATGCTGCAGAGAGTAATTGAGAATCGATTTCATGGAAATTAAGAAAATATAGAGAAGAAATAAATCATGTAGTCTCTTACGATTGAGGTAAGTTAGAGCAACGGTGAATGTTATGTTGAAGAGTATAGTGAATCCAATCAATGCTCCTGCTCCCAACCAATACCAGTAAGTATCCGGAAATGATCCTCGCGATTTTACAACTGTAGCCCCTAGTGTCTCATTTGGAATTGGCCCAGGCTTCAGGAAAGATCATCAGTGAAGAACATACAATTAGCAAAAATACAGTGAGCTCTATTTATGATACATAAACCTCATTGTGAAAACCAACATATCGAAAAGAAATCATTCATAATAAGTTTTACTTTGTTCCAATTGTGCCCTGCGAATTCATTCACGAGTAATGCATTTTGCGCATACATCAAAGGTGAAGCCCAGTAACCCCATATCCACCAACTCTTTATATCCTCTACAATGATAATCAGATATAGGAAGAAAGAGCAATCAGTCATGTCGCTATAAGAATTGTTATTCGTTATTTGGGAAAAGAGTTACCTCTTGACAAAATGATGCCACTCATAGCAACAAGTATAAGCATCACAAATGATCCAAATGTGTTGGCAACAATCATGTCCCTGCCGAGTGTTCCAACAAAGCGGAACAATCCTGATGCCATCTGTTGCACAAGCAAGAGTAACAAGTAGTGTTTCAAGAATCTGCAACAAATATTGATCAATCATCAGATACCCAATATAATGAATGAGACTTACTTTTTAACAACTAAAATATTTTTACTGTACCTGCTAATGTCTGGGTCTAGACCGATTTCGTAGTATGTGAGAAGTATCCAGACAAGTGCTTCAACGAAAGCAATAGGGATTTTCAAAATCCACATAGGAAGTGCATATACCCAAGAAGGATAGAATAGAAGGTCCCTTTGTTTGAAGAAGACTGGAAGCTTAAAGATTGTTAGGGCCATCTCAGACATTCCATTAAACATCATAATCATGATGGTGAAAAATATTGCCCCAACATATATTTGCCCATCATTCACACCATTATGATGCATCTTGGTCCTTATGAAGAGTGACATCTCAAGCAATGCTAAGATTATGAGCTGCACCCGATCAACAAAAAAACATCATTCGTCAATATGTACCAATTAAAATTAACAAAACTACTCGAATAAAATTTCATATGCGCACCTGAAAGAGCTTAAAGTAATACACAAATGAGTTTCTCTTCATTAACAACAATTCCCTTGAAGTGCAGGCCTTCAAAAGTTCCTTTTTGTTCACACCATATCTTTCAGTTGTTATGGCAGCTGGATGACTTTTACTTTTGTCAAATGGCATAGCAAGTTCATCCCCCAGTCTGCGCCCAACACGAAATGACTGAAATGCCTCAGCAAATTCACTCACTGGGATGAAATGATAGGGTTCATCCCTACGTGCCCAATATTGATTTTGGTCTTTCTTTGAGGTTACCTGCACAGGATTCAGACATTGTTATTAGAAAAAGAATATTGCATATTTCCTTATGACAATACTTACAATAACTTTTTTCACTAATTTACTTCTTGTAGGAAGTCAGCCACGCCTTTCCTCTCAGGGCATCTAAAACCCATGAATTCAAAAAACTCCAGGACATGCTCTCTAGGACCCTGATAGATAATTTGGCCATCGGATATGAGAACGATGTCGTCAAAGAGGTTATATGTTTCGGGTGCTGGTTGCAGAAGGGAAACGAATGCAGTTCCCTTCAAAATATGAACATATTGCCGAAGAGAATTGACAATAGAAAATGTCGTAGAACTGTCCAGTCCAGTGGATATTTCATCCATGAAAAGGGCAGTTGCTGGTCCAACAAGCAGCTCTCCTGTGCATTGAAGAAATTTAATTATAAAAACAATTGATTGGTTCAAAGCTCTTATCAAGTATTCATCTCTGTGTAATTTTAAAAAACGAGTTGAAAGAAATGGAAGCTGTCATACCAGTTGTAACACGTTTCTTCTGACCTCCGGAGATTCCTCTAATCATCTGATCTCCTACCATTGTGTCTGCACATACTTCCAGGCCTAATATCTTCAGAACATAATCTGTGACAACACTTGCCTCTTGGTCTTGTGTTGCTGCTGCCTAGATAATACAAGAGAGGTAACAAAAAGATTCACATATCACAATATCCTTCTATTTTTAATCAGTTTCAAAGCATTGGTTACATATGAGCCTTACAAATATATTATCAGACATAAACACATCATAACATTAATATTTAAAAATTCTTCTCTTAAAGTGGAGGCACAAATAGATTGGTAAATCTGTTAGTTAATCTATGTAAGAACATATAGAAGACGGCACTACTGGCAGATCCAATTCTTTTAATGCAAATCTTTTACCTTTACACTTCACATGGAGACGACAACTTCTGGCTCAAAATAGATGTAGCGTGGACACATTTCTTATGTTTGTTCTCTTTTTCTAATTCACTGTTTATTGAGTTATGATAGCAACGTTATGATTACCACCCATTCAACAAATAACAGAACAAATTTGTGATACAATCACAATGACTACTACGAACATGGAGGAATGTATATAAACTATTTAATGAACAACTACAGAGCAATAGTTTTGTTATAGTTGCCTCACCTTCATAAAGATATCAATGTCAGGATCAGGTTTTACATTGGCGGCCTTCTCTCTTCTAGCCAACTCCGAAAGCATCTCTGCAATTAAATTTGGAATCGCTCTACAAATTTCAGACCGTGTCTAGAAGCATAAAAATCCAACAGCACATTCTATCACGCTCTTAACTAACCATAACGAGTACCAACACCTTGGCACCGAGCAGAGAATTCCAATGTCTCTCTTACAGTCATCTCTCCTATGTGGAGATCATGTTGGCTAATGTAGGCTGCAGTCCTCTGAGGAATAAACTCTTCCAAAGTATGCCCATTGTAAGTCACATTCCCAGTTTTCTAGTGTCAAATTATGAAAACAACAATTATAAGAAAACAAAGAGAAGACCCTACACCTACTTTCCACTCGTATTGGCTAAATAATGTGTTTGATGTAACAGATGAAGCTGCATTTACCTTTAACTCTTTTTCGAGTCTACCAGCCAACGCCAGCAACAATGTCGTTTTACCAGAAGCCGGAGGACCTAAAAGTAATGTCAATCTGCAAACCAATATGAAATTTCCGGTGAAATTTACTAATTAAGAACTACATTTCACCAAATTTCAAGCACGTAACAACTCAATATCTCGTAATTTGGTCAATAAACCATGTTACCTGCAAGGTTTGATGATTCCACTGACATCTCGAAGAATATTTACTTTCCTCTTTCTACTAGATAGAATATGGAGAGAGTTGAACAACCCCTATTGAGTAAAAAACACCGGTCAAACTATATTTGCTTATTAAAGGACAATAACTGGCAACATATATTAATATGATTAAAGACACCATCAAATTCATCACCTCTAATATATTTATAGTGAAGTTAGTAAAAGAGGGCAGAGCTCTACTTCCCACATAAGCTTCTGCTTCAATACTCAGATGGTCATATCTCACTTCAATTGTAGGCAGTTCTATACCAACTCTGGAAATTAAACACGACACCATATAAACAGGCCGAAAGTCTCATCAAGCCATAATATACAAACAAAATTCAAGAATCTTGAACTAACTACCAATTCATTTACCTATCAAGCCTGTTCCTAAGCTTTAACAAGAATGCCTCATTATCATCTTTTGTCTTGATTAACCTCTCAAGCAACATTTTCCTCTGCTGATATCCAAGATCACCCACATCAACTTCTTGAGACGCACCCTGTGAACCGAAAAGCAAACCTTTCCTCAACCTATCGAAAGTGGGCAATTTCTCAAGTGCAGCCCATTTAAGAGCTTCTTCGTCATCTTCATCTCGTCCCGAACGTGAAAACACATCCATGCTAGTGTTCCTCCACATTGAAGAACTATTCCTTCTCGTACTAGCCATCATGCTAGCACTAGCTCCACCATCCATTTTCAAGAAACCAACCTACAAAGATCAAATTTAATACCAATACACTAAATTGTTCAAAAATAACAAAAAAGTTGGCAAAACCAAATTAAATTCAAGTTCTTTTCTTCAATGCATGAGCTTTAGAAAGGAGTGTACGTATATATACTACTCCATGAGTTGGTATGCAGCAGAGTAACATTATTTGTGCTAAAATGACGCTTTTGGTAAGAAATCACTAAGATCTCCCAAATTAATACTCCAATTAATTGCTTCGTTGTTGACCTTGGAGACATAATCTTTTTGGTGTTTACTGTTTTATAAAAAATCATAATTCATTGAAATGGATGATATAAATGATTCTCAAATATTGTTACTCCCTCCATTTCAAATTATTTATCTCACTTATACTTTCACGGTCACCGAGACACAGCTTACAATATAAATATCTCGAATTTTACATTTATAAAAAATATACAAATTTGATATTTATAAAATATACATTGAAACGAATCTAACCACATTTCCTCAAAATTAGTAATATAAATGATTCTCAAATATTATTATTTTCACGACATATGGTATTTAATTTGGGTATTAAACGATCAAGGAGAACTCATGACACAAGGTTCGTTTTCTATAGAAATCGAACTTAGATAGTATGAAGAGGCGAGTTTGCTAGTACTTTGCATTCTAGTTGTTCAACAAGTTGAAATATATATGTCTATAATCACCCTTCTTTTATCCTCTCACTTAACTACTTTCCTAATCCTCTCGCTTAAGTACTTCCCGAAATTAATTGCCATACTGAATGAGATTAATGCTTCACTGTGACTGCTGATAAGAAGTATGATGTTCTAGAAGGAAGTTAATGCTTTGTTCTTACCAATTAGTACCAAGTTTTGACTGTGTATTAACGTTTAATGACATATCTATGTTCTAGAAGCATGCAATCAATTTATTAAAAATACGATTTTGGGGTCCTCTGAACTCAAAATAAAAGAATTGAAAAGGTTCATCGAAGTTTTGAGATGCAAAACTAGTTTACATAGTACATACTTATGGAGTGCAAACATAATTCGAGTTAATATACTCCCGACAATCAAATTATAATAGACTTTAGTACCATAACATGCAAGAACATGAAGGCACATGTAATGTTGAATCCTTTTAACCACAAATGTACACGAGTCGAGTCCGAGCTCGAGAACTTTATACTCATCTTATCATTAAACGAGTCTTATGTTGAGCTTGTCGAAAGCTCACTGAACCGAGCGAGCTCATTTAAATTATTTCAATAGTCAAATTTAAAAGTCACAACAATCAATGCTAATTTACAATAGGGCAAAAGGTTGCAACCATCATACATGTTTTACCCAAATCCCTGTTCGCTCACATATGTTTCAAATGGACCCATTCCCTCACTGAAGTTTTAAAAAAGACCACTTTTACCACTGATGTCATAAATAAAGTCAACAACCACTCACGTGCCCACCACGTGGCATTAATGGGTGCAAATTAGTCATTTACTATGTTAATTTGAATGCTATGATTGTAATCGATTCGAGAAAATGATATGATTGTAATTGATTGTAATCGATTCGAGCAAATGATAGAAATTGATTCTAACTGATTTGGAGGGTTTTCGCGCAATCAGAGTGTTTGATTGTGAGAAATTTAGCCCTAATCGAATTAGCCAAACATTATTAAACCCCTAATTTGTCTTCTTTACAAAAAATTAAAATATACATAGTAAATGACTAATTTGCCCCCAATAATGCCACGTGGTAGGCACGTGTGTGGTTGTTGACTTTATTTATGACATCAGTGGTAAAAGTGGCCTTTTTTGATACTTCAGTGAGCGAATGGGTCCATTTAAAACATAGGTGAACGAACAGTGATTTGGGTAAAACATGTATGATAGTTGCAGTCTTTTGCCCTTTACAATATGAATATAAAAAATGAAGAGATAATTGTCTATTTACCTTGATATATAAACCTTGGAAAATAAAGGAGTAGTCGAGAATATGAAATACTAGTATCATATATATAAAGAACTAAAATACTACAATAAAGATATAATTAATTTCTTATTTTATTTTATTTTTTTAAATAATATATACACTATCGAGCTACCTAGCCGACTCGGCGAGCTGACTCTAAGGACTCACGAGATGGGAACCTAGCTTGCGGGCTTCGAGCCTCGGCTCCTCCCAGCCCAGCATGCACACACTACTTTCAACTTATTATGACGGAAGAATTCAAAAACTTTCCAAACCTATGATCTAAACTTAATTTACAATATTTAGGGTGCAAAATATAGATTTGACTTAAATACCTCTCCGGCCTCCCAATAATCAAATTAAAGTAGTACTTCCTTCGTTTTTTAATTGTTGTTTTAGCTCAAATTTTTTGTTTGAAAATAATTATTATTTTAG
>CM016566.1:14020060-14122479 GCA_003412495.2 Echium plantagineum | reverse complement strand
GGCGCTATCTTTATATTACTTCGATTCACATTTATACGAGAAACATGCCATTATCAACGCAAAGAGTGACGAGATCATTGAATTTTCCCATTAATTCTTCCTTGCTCGTTTTGACCAAACAGAGAGTTACACTAGTGAAGAGCAACACTGACATGGAAGGATTAAAATAAGCATAAACATAAGAGAAGATGATAATTCAACACTGAAGTGTTCCAACACCCAAAGCACAACTCTTACATATAAACAACTGTTTAAAATCCAAATAACACGGTACTCGTCCGACACCCAAATGCAGACAGATTCATACTAGATTCAAGACTGCAAGTTAGTCTGGCAAAAGAAGTCAGTTTGGTCCCCTTGAAAGAGCCTTAGATTCAAACAAGAGAGTATATGACATGAACAAAAGCTAGACATGGAACATCCCATCAAGCCAAATAACTCGTCGTCCTTCTGCAATGCGAGCTGACTGGGAAATAACAGAAAGCAACGAAGCCTGCATGAACACTTACCATAATTGCAGCCTTTTCCTCCAGCAATGAAGTAGAACGACCTATCATCTTGACTTCTATGCAGTTGACGCGAGACTTAACCTGCAGAAAATAAAGAAACCAAAAACAACCAACAAAGAGTAGCAGAATGACGAATATGATTTTGACAGCATTCAATAAGAAAATAAGTCTGAATTGCAGTTTCACATGCCTCATCACACTCTCCTGAGCAGGTTCCGAGCCATTATCCTCTGCAGACTCTGTCAGTGTATTATAGCCATCAGCAACAATTGGCTACAGTATACCAAAAAAAGAGGGAAAAACATCAAGTGAGTGAAAACACAAATATTCTCAATAAAGTCGACATTTCTACAAACAACTTTTGTTTTTTCCCAAAATAAGACCAGGCAAAGATACATAAAAAACAAAAGGCGACAGAAGAAGATGGAACAGATAAGGAACAAGACTTAAACAAAAAAACCTCTAACTGCTCTTGCCCGACATCTTCAAATCTACTTTGACAGTTAATGCTCAACTTATCGCAAAGCAATGCCCCCTTACAAGAATCAGCTAACAGAACACCAAGTCCCATCTCTTCCTTCCCACCAAAGTTCCCGCCATGACCATCATCAGTAGTATTGAGAGATTCAGGTGCACTATCCTCGACTGCACTACCCGCACTTGACAGCTGAGCTAAAATACTTGAATTTGACGAACACCTGGCATCACCATTATCAGCATGAGATGCAGCTATTTCTGGTTCCGGTGCATCAAGTTTGCTCCCACAAAATTCATGACGCTCTAAGTTGTTAACTGGATATTTCCGATTCACATCAATATGAGCTTGCTCTCCTACCCCGTTGGCACACACATTTGTTATGTCGCTTCTTTGACTAACAAGTTCAGGTGTTAAAGGACTCCAGTTATGGGGGCTTATACATTGCCTCTTTAAAGGGCTGCCTTGCTTCCCCTCCACACCACCAGGTGACATTGTTCGTTTAGGACATTGTTCAGCAGATGCAGATGACCGTCTTCTCTTATGACCTTCTGGAAAGACATAGGACGGAATCTGCTTTCTTCGTACATGAGAAACATATATTTCCATTCCAGGTCTCCAGTAATTATATGAATTTATTTGGTGCTTAAACTCATCAACTGTCCCACGAATATCAAATTGTTGGCCTTCTTGAATGACCTCCCCTGCCTTCCTTTGCAAACCCATAAAAAATGCACAGTGGGAGCACTGCTTTGAAAAGTCTGTGTACTCATGGGGATAAGGATGGCATTGCAGCTTTCCAAGAGTATCACGCTCTATCTGCATATTAAACAAATACAACTATTAAAGAAATGGTCACACCCAACACAACTAGAGTAGTATGCTAAAACACTTGAATAGAGCATAATTATCATTCAACACAGTAAGCTTCAAAGCCGCTCTGACGAAAAATATAGGGTCAATATTACCATCAATGTCAATTGCCTAAACCGCGATTCTACCCAGCCCCTCCAAGCTCGCAAGTCATCAGCATCAGGAGCTATCAGATCAACTTGAAGATAGTTCTTATAACTTTCAAAAAAATGGTATGGCTCAAATAAAGCACCCCACTGAGTTCTGTTCAGCTCAATCTCCTGTATAAAATATACATGATTAAGTTCAAGTACAAATACATAATACTCGTCAACAGCAGGAAACTCTGAAACTTACATCACATATTGTTTTGGCAAATTGGAATTGTTCCATCATGACACGTAGGGTACTTGTTGAAACATTGTAGCTCGAATTCATACACGGATAGGCAGGTGTAATGATGGGCATAAGATGAGCACGGTCCCATGGGTTTTTTCGAGGATCCCATATGATAAGTCCAAGCTCATTATCTTCTATTTCGCAGAGCATCACTGGATTGGGCCAGCGCCACAAGGTGTAGACACGGAAAAAGCGAGAAACCAGCATGCTAGGTACAGCATTGGGGTAAAATTGGCACACACGAGCCACTAACAAAGCCCAGTTAACACCACCAAGAAACCCGGTCACCTAAAAATGAATAATGGAAGAGCATATAGCTAGAGCAAAGATGGAAGTTGAAAAATCCCCTGCCAGAAAGATATTGCAAAATGGCGGTAGGGGAATTTTAATATGCATAGAAGAATGGCACTTCTCAGATACAGAACTTACATTAGAATAGACACCACGTCTCTTAGCCCAGAATTTCAAACATCGCAGTGTTGTTCTAAAATACTACAATGTAAATGACAAGGAATAAGAAAACAACTGAAGTTGAAGTTACCTTCACATGTAAGAGGTGTAAGGGTAAGAGCGAACTATAAACTAAACTAAGGCAGCAGAAAGAATCACCTCAACATTCGGAACAAGCTTGAGAATTTGATCTGCAACTCTGCATCCATTAAGACTCCGTACAGTTGCCTCATCAATATTGTACAAGACAGACACATCAGATATATCCAAGTCCTGTAGATTACAGAAGCATTTCATCAGTAACTCATCTAAATATATGCCCACTAATATTAAGTTAATGAAATACTTACTTGCAATTAAGGAGTGCATGTGTTTTCATATAGACGATTTTTTTTTACAAAGTTGCAATACAGTAGATCGAAAGTAACAATATGCATACTTTCAAATTGCAACTAGGTGTCAATGTTCAATGAAACAAAAAAAATTCACAGGCAAGCTAACAACATAGAAGATAGATAAAAAAGAATGTAGAACTTATGTAACAAGAACAGCGCATCAGGCACCCCCAGAATTCAAATTCATCAATTTATTGGATAACATATAACCTCCAGATAACCTACTAAGTAAAACAATTTATCCCAAAGAAACTCATTGAACAACCACTTAAAACATCTGTTCCAAGCCCAGCATTCAGAAGATATAAGGTAGTACTAACCCAGCGAACTTAAATAAAACCAAGTATGGTATCCATAGATTTCGATTTTACCTCAATAAACACATTCGAACAGGTATTCATTAGAACCCTGAGCATAAAACAGGACAGGTCAAATAGCATCTCACGAAGAAACACAAGGAAAAACAGTGAGCTGATTCTCAAGTTAACACTCTTCCGATCAACAAGGAAAAATAGGCAAACTGCATCCTTTCAGTATAGTTAAAATGGTTCATAAATAAAGCTCCCTAAACGTCCCAGCTAATGCCTCTGTTATGTTAAGACACTATGAGATGGGTACATGATCTTAAAAGTTGCAACCTCAAGGCATTTATACTTCAATCAGCACTTACATCTGGGACAACTAGAACAGAGATACTTGCATAAAGGAGATCAATTGATATCCCATCTAGCTTAAATCTCATAACTGGGACATGGGCGTCTGGAACAGGCTGCAACTCAGTCACCCCTTCCATCTCGGACAATATATTATGGAAACCATAGAAGAAATCCTCCTGCCAAACGATTGAAAGAATAAGATTAATTGTTATACAAAACCATACATTAAAACCTAAGATCCATGTCCCTTATCTTAGTGAAACCAAAAATCCATTTCACTCCTTCACTTACCTCCCTATTTACATAGGATGGCCCAACACATAGTGTATCTATATCAGACCCAGGACCATGGACCTGACAAAAAGGCCAAATCTTAGATAAATTTGTTAAATAACCTTACCATGTTAAAAACAATGCTTGTTAGAGCATCAGTAGCTTGGCACTAGGCACCACCAGTAAAGTATATTAATCGCTAACTACTAAGCACAAAGCATCCTCCTATCTATGTGCTTCTTTTACAAGCCATGAGTTCAAATGGTTCCAGAAAAGAAGGGAAAGATATACGCGCTATACATACCCCAAGTCTGTAAGAACCAAAAGTAAGTATAACAGCATTGGCATCATCCACCATCTGCTCAGTGTATCCCCTCAGACGGGTTAGTTCTTTGACCCATTCTTTCACAATCTACAAGAAGAGATCATGTCATAATTTTATATAATACGCAAAAAAGGAGAAAAATGATGGAACAGTAGAAGGCAACAAAGAGCAAGCCAAAGAATTAGACTTCAAGAAAAAACTGCCACTGGTACTAACATACTCACGAAACAAAGAACAGGTTGAAACTTCAGTTATTTATAATTTACTTATTGAAAAATAAAAACAAAAATGTTAGTTCCCTGATTAGTATATGATTGCACTCACTGCCAATGACACCTAAAAGAAACTGTTATGATGTGTTGTTGTAACTACCAAGAAAGGAGTGCATTCAGAGAATACCACAGATTCAATGAATAATAAACTGCGACAATAAGTACACATTAACCTTAACCACCATCATTATAACAATGTAGTTCTTTAGATACATTAATCTATTAAATGAAATATTACACGAGCAATTGACTACAAAAGACGGAAACTTGAGCATGACTGTATCATTCTGCATATCTAAACAACAACTCTAAAAAATTAATTGCATTTGAAATATCTTCAATTAAGTTCAGAACAGCCATAATTTACTCACTTATTGATCGTACAAAACAAAAGTATATAGTAAGGGTGTTTGACACCATACTCTCACGAAAACTTTCCATGAAGAGTCTATATTTGAAGTATATACCCTATGAACACATTCTACATTTTAGATATTAACATGTTAACTAGCTGTTCCGATAAAGGTGATGCCAAGAATGATCAAATGAATGAAAGCAGCATAAAATTAGCTATAACATGCATTCTATCTCATCCATCCTTCACTCCATATGTTTCAAGTTATCCTAGCATTCCAGAAAAAGGCGACAGTATGATATATAGAACATGTAAAAAGAGAGGCAGGGACCTATAGAAGCATTCATTAATAACATATAGAAGAATATGGTAAAGAGGGAGAGATTTACTACACCATAGTGAGAATATGTAAAAAGAAGCATGTTAACACTTTCCAATAGACAATCAATGGTTAACTATATCCTAAACATAAAATATGAGATAGTGACATTATCATTCCCAATATTGTTTGATATAAAACATTCTTACTAAAACTAAAGGTGTGGGCAGAATAGTCCTATCCTATTCACGAACATTAAGAGTGAAAATATCACTAGCCATAGGATGATGGCTTGTCTACATTCATATCAGGCTTTCCATCTTTTGTCGATTTTATGGAAGTTTATCATCAGACTACCACACTTTTTTTATCAAATGCAACCAGTTCCCAATACAGCCTACTCAAAAGGCCAAGAAAGACACTAATAATAGAAAGCCACAACCAGCTTCAATAGAAGAGAGAGTATTGATAATAGTTGAGATATTGACAATATTTGAGCATCACTCAAGGCAACCAGCAATTAAATATTCCAAGCTAATAGTTTTTCTCTATCTACGAAGTACGAACAAGAAAAATCATATGCTACAAGCCTCAAAAGATGCAGCTACATAAACAAACCACACAAGCACATGAACTATCCATGAAAACTAAAACGTGAAATCTTTATTTCCAAGTAGTGGCACGTTGTAGGCATTACGAACAAGAAAAATAATTTTCCTCAAGTCTCTGCAAAGGTGATATAATTATCTCTTGAACATACTTAGAAATGTATATACATCTTACATGCTTAAGTCGAGCAAGAACTTCTATTCTCTTCTCAGCTTCCTCAGCACTCTCATATAGCCCGGAATCTTCCAAAAACTTCACATACCAAACAACAAAATAATGAACAAAACAATGGTTCGATTGAATCAAAAAACGACAGAGTGAAACATAGACCAGTGTAAGGAATCATGGGTTCCACCACAAAATTATCGGCAATAGGGAAATAACCCATGATCTTATAAATTGACCCTAAAGGTCTTAATCTGTGATTGGTCTCCTTCAATATATGATCTCCAAAAACTACCTTTTCCAAATCTAAAGTCCTCTGAAGATCAACATCCATGGGCCCCGCTACTGATAACGGTTTGGTCACCCCAAATTGCCTCTCCGGCGAGACCATTGAATCATCAGGACCCATAAAACCCTAACCAGAATTTACTCAAAATTTAGAAAAACTAAAGCAAATCAACCTTGAATTGTATTTTTAACAAAAAAGAACCCGTTTTTTCTTCTCAATTCAGAGGAAGTTTAAGCTCTAGAGCAAATTGACTGAAATTTGAGGAGAAGTACAATCAAACTAACCTCAAATAAAAATATTTTGATAAAAAAAAACACCCTTTTTTACTCTCAATTCAAAGAAAGTTTCAGCTCTTAAGAAAATTTACTGCAAATTTCATAAAAGTAAACAAAACCAACCTTAAATAAAGATATTTTGGAATAATATTTAAGCTCTTGAGGAAATGTACTGAAAGTTAAACAAAGTAATCAAAACAACCTCATATAAATATATTTTGAGCAAATTTACTGAAATCAAGAAAAAAAAAAACAAAACCAACCTCAAATAAATATATCTTGAACACGAAGAAGCCTTTTTACACTCAATTTAAAGGAATTTTACGCTGTTGAGCAAATTGAAACATATTGGAACTCAAAATTGGAGTTCAAAAACAGATCAAGATGAAAATTGAGGAATTTGATAGAAACAATTAAGGGTCTAAATTTTTTATGTGAAAAAACAAAAATAAAAAGTAAAAGAAAATAAAATAGGGAAAATAAACAGACCCTATAAACTAGAATTGAGTGCCTCTAAACACGGAGGAGAAGGGTAGTGAGGGAAAGTGAGTATTAGGCGTATTTAGATGCTGATATTTGGATTTCGATTTCGATTTCGATTTCGATTTTGCTAGATATTTTATTAAGAAAAAATATGTGATTGTACAAAATTATTTTGTATTTATTTTAATCTTTGTTTTAAGATTAAATTGTGTTGTTTACTAGTATGAGGTTGGATTTAAGATTATAGATTAGTGCATAAGTATGACGAAATACCCGTCTTAGTAGGAAAATACGCTTTACCTTTTATTTATAAAATTATAAAATTGTTACATTAACGTCGTGCATCTATGTGTCTCACCTGATCATCGCACTGTAATTTTATTTTTAGTCACTTTAACACGAAATTTACTCCTTGTGACAGATCCATATTGTGTGAAGAAGCGAAGATTAGTATCTAACACTCTTGTTCTTTACCAGTTGAGCTATGTTTTAGGGGCTATTACGATCACTTACGTATTAACAAAGGGGTACATATATTTCCATTATAGGAGATTCCAAGGTAATAAGTTCTGTCGATTTTATCCTCACCTAACATATGTTCAGTATTTCATCCGTTCGATAATATACTCATAATGGTTTGATTAACCGAAAGCATGATGCATGCCTTAGGCACACATAAATACATAATGAATGAGGATTGTGTGCACATGATATATGTTCCAATTGCACAGCATATTTATGTCACATACGCTTGTTAAGAATAAAATGAGGAAAACTTATTGTCTTGAAAATTGACTTTATCCTACCTAACGTACTTCTACTAATTGTTTTTCAAAATCTAGTTTTGACAAAATTTGGTTTTGACGGAGTACAAAAATTGATATTTAAAATAGATTCTAAAGAGTTAAAAGTATTTGTACATTATGTACGGTCTCTAACTGTAATGAAAATTTAAACTACACAAAAGGCTTAAACTTCGGAACAACTTGTCTTATATTTGAAATTTGTTGGATGAATATTATTTTTGTGTGGATACTACACCAACAAAATTGGTGTGAACAACCTATCTTCTCTCTCAAGTTTACTCGATCCACTTTTATCCTTTTCACTTGAATATTGTACCAAATTCATATGTCGAAACCCATTAAATATGAGAGCGAAAATCTATTAGAGGGATAAAAACCTACACCTCTTATACAAAAGTTCGGATTAAATACCAGTACTCTAAATGTATTTTGGCGAGAAATGATAGGTTGAACCCATATATCATGGAGTATCAAATATATTGAACATAACCAGAGCCGAGTCAAATCGAATAATAATGGAGTAGTGATTGGTTATCTACTTCCTTTATCAATCTAAAAAGGAGAATCATCTCCCACGATGCTCTTGAAGAGTCATCAACAACTATCATCCTCCTATGGAATTTTTAAGAAATCAAGTTGTTGTCCTCTTAATTTATCCATCAATTTACTAAATAATGTAAATTATAAATACATACATCGATAATTATAAATAATGTAATAACATGGTTAATGTAAATTTGTCGAGTAGAATTATTATTAACCCAAAAATAACAATAATAAGTCATTACAATCATACCCTAACAGCCAACTTCATTATTTGGCATACCATCAATATACTTGAGTAAAACAAAAACAAAAATGAAAACAAACATCCTACGAAATTGCCAAATCCTTGAAGCTTATTCTCACAAAAGCTCCTACTGACTTATTAACATAATAAATGAATTTATCAAGAAAAAAATCTGCACCACTTCAACTTATTAGCAGATCATTATTTAAGCATAGAAACTACATCCCCTGATCCAAGAGATAGTCACCAAGCTTCTCAACAACCAGGTTACACTGCCCGGGAGTCACCGGCTCGTCGTAGATCCCGATCAGGAGGGCTTGTCCAGTTTTTTTCACGGTTACACCACCAGGACCCTAACACATTGCATATAAAATGCTAGTAAGCAATTTAATAAAGTGTTCAACCATCTAAGCCGAGTAAGGTTATCACTAACGCAATATGTGGTTAATTAACGTCGAAACAATATCAAAAATAAACATTAAAAAGAATGTTAGTCCTCGGACCTTCTTTCCGCGGATGACAGCTCCGGGCTCTCCTTGGATAACCATGTATTTCGTGCCATCGAGGAGCATTCCGGTAGGAGCTAGGCTCCCGGGTTCATCAAAATCTTTCATGATGTTGGTAATCTCCACAGGCTTAATCTGAAATTGCAATGTAGGAAATATATTATGATAAATCACATATTTCTGTTCGAATGCCTAAATTAAACAGTGAAATTGTACGACTCTCTATTGCCATATTATGAGTACAACATCGAATCATATGAAAGCATGAATCACAACATCGAAATAAACATGCAATTTTTCGGATCCAAACTCGATGTCATCATTATATAACATGTGTACATTCTTAATGTACTCATAGGTTTAAATCGTCGTTACATATGATTGATTGTTATGAAACAAATCATATGTAACAATATTACAAATTTTAAAACTGTGAGTACGAGTTATACACATCGTATACACACCAAATCAAACTAGAGCCGATTGATTCAAGATTAGATCAAATTTAGAACAACCATATTTCAAATTAAACAAATCATATGTAACAACGAGTATTAAAAAAATTTAAAAGTGTGATTACAAGTTATACACATTTTATACACACGTAATCAAACTCGAGTCGATTGATTCAAGATTAGATCAAATTAGAAGAATCATTTTCCGAATTAAACAAACATAGATCTATATAGATGATCTCAAAATAATAATAATGTGAACGATATCGAAAATGATATGATAATACATTGGGGAATTTGGCGCTCTTAGCCCAAATGGAGCCATCGTGACCGAGGATAGCGGCGGCGGTGAGGAAGTGACCGGTGCCTTCAATGTCGCACATCAAATGCTCATCAACGTATGTTTGCCACGACATTTTCGATTCTGTTAGGTTTGTTTTTTTCTCTACAAGATTCAGTTTTGTGTAATATGTGAATTGTAAACAAGATGATTTGATGTGAAGGGAGGGTATATATAGAGATAGGATGCGTGACAATTGCCGATCACTATTATTGCACTAATATAAAAGCGGACGTGATTGCATGTCTAAGAAAAAGGAAAATAAAAAATTGAATTTTATATTTATGTGGATAATAATGCTCACAATAATTGCAGCATTGTTTTTGTGGAAAAATATAAGTAATTGTAGTATTAATGATTTTTTATAAATTTTTTAATTTTGGAATGAAAAAATATAGAAGAATAACGCCGTCTGTGGGGATCGAACCCACGACCACGTGGTTAAAAGCCACGCGCTCTACCACTGAGCTAAGACGGCTTCGATGACATGATGACTTGAGAATCAGATACCAATCGTCTCCGTATTGTGATAATATGTTATCTCGCTCATAATTATTGAAAAGTATTCCCATTTCGACGTTCATCTTGTCTCAACGGTTTTAGACTTTTAAATTTTAACTAAACACTTACATCATATGTAAGAATTCAACTTTATTTGTGTTGATTGAAAGTATATCACAAACTTATTTTTTGACAAATTATCATTGGAATTCTTTCAAAATCTTGGCTTATATCATTGTTTCTTTTCAGTTGCTAAAATATCATTTCTCCAAAAATTGATATTACTACTGCTAAAATAAAGTGTTGATACAATGATATGATATCAATTATACTTCCTCTATCCCTAAATGATCGACACATTTTGACTTTTATGATCAACATACCACGATTTAAAACGTAAATATTTCTTAGTCTACATGCATAAAATTATAAAAAGTTAATATTTCAAAAATATATATTGAGACGAATCTAACAAGATCTCACATGACTATATTATTTCTTATCGTTTAATGATAATTCTTGATCAAATTTTCTAAAATTTGACCACAAAAATCAAACGGATGGAGTATTTGTTTATGGAACCGTTTCAGCAATATAACATCCGAACGAAAGAAATTTCTTTGACTATGACTAATCGAAGTTTTTATATTGGTACTTTTTTGTTGATAGATAAGAGCAGTTGAGAAGACTCTCACTATTAGACTTATTACAAAACATGAAAAGGCATGATAGAAAATGAAAGTATTTGATGCCTATTACAAAAAGTGGTCAAACTAAAACCATCGGAAGCTATACTAGACAAAATTGTTCTCCAGGTGAGATAGGTGTTGCCAATTTGATCTATCCAAAATGATTTTCATGCACTTTTTTTACTGAAACCAGGGCAACAACATATCAGTGAAAAGATGAATAGACGTAAGATGGTTGTTTTTAGCCAGGATGATTCTTAGTAGCAGAACATGCATAATAATTTCATCCGAATTCCTGGAACATGGGGCGTCATCTCTTGGTCGCGAATGACAAGCAGAAGACAAAGTATCCGATAAGTCGGAGACGGAGGTAAGAGGCACACCAAATGATCAAAAAAGTTAAACCCTCAAACTAGTTCTAAAGGTACCTGCAAAGGAGAACACCACCGAGAACCTACCAAACTGCAGTAACACATTACAAGAAAAAGGCTGCAAAGATATGGGCAAAGGTGCAACCAAGAACTTCTCCACTTGTGGATTATTCTCAATCTTCTTCCACAAATTAAAAAATGAAATTACTCATAATGATAATCACTTGCAAATTTAAGACAACCGCATTAAACACCACGTTATTTCTGTGGAGCCAAATACTTCAAAGAATACTAATAAGTAAGAATGATAATTATACTTTTCTATCACGAGTTCTTTCAAGATTTTACGTTCTATCTATAAGTTTATATACACCATCAACATCAACAATCCAAGTGCCATGTTATTGTACAAGAGATTCAAGCATTGCACGAATACATAGTCAACTTCTCAAACTCCAGAGAGCTTGGAGCCAGATTGATAGAATTTTAACAGAACCCATAACTTGGGTCTCCGACGTCGAGCCACTGATCTTTGCCAATGTCAATAAGTGTCTCAATCGATGACACATCAATCATTGATCTTCACCAATGTCGATAAGTGTCTCAATAGATGACACATCAATAAATAAATACCACATGTACAATTTTTGAAAAATAAAAATAGTTTGTGAACCAATATAAGTATCACATTTAAACAGAAGATAGTAGTGTGTCAAACAGAGTATATGATAATAACCATCATACAAAGTAGATGCTCATAATTATACAAATTTATAAAGCAAATGCCCTTGAATTTCTTTTACAAAAAATACTCGTACTATTGAAATTCTATGAGTCACAGTATTTAATAATATCATCCTACAAAAAATTATAGTTAAAAGAGGTTAACAAGCTTCTCCACCTACAAGTTAAAGAGCAGAGCCTTCTGAGGAGAAATATCTCTGAGCAAAAACTACATTGCCACAAAACTGAAGGCGGCATTTAGAACATCCTTCTCCGGAGAGCAAAAACCATATTTCTTTCGCATCTTTTACTTACTACCCAATATATTAAAACAGATTCATATCCATTGGAGAATAGGGTAAACAATAAGAGGAATAGCGGGTGAAGCAAAACAAGGAAGGAGTCTCTACCAGTGATGTAGTCATTGACCGGACATTTGAAAGTGAATTACAGAGCACTGTGTTAGCAAGAATGGGCCATTTCGAGTAGCACCTCATAATCTTGCCCAGGTGAAGATTGTTCAGATCCTTCACGCATAATACATATACAAGCTATTGGCAGCAGCACAGGCAATTGAGTTCTCGGTTGGGTGCCATGCCAGGTGGAGCAACTTTGTAGTAGAGTCGAATGAATTTCCATTCGCATCAGGATTTTCGGATCCTGCAAAAAGCATGAATCCCTTTCATAACAAATACTACACTTATGAGAGAGACCAAATATGGTGATTCACAGTACAGAAACGAGAAGGAGTGGGGAGAGAGGGAGGAATAGATTACCTCCACGCACAGCCCTCGTTAGACTGCTGCCTAGTCTTGAAGGAGTCTGAACTTGCTTTCTGAAAACGTGAATCAAAATAATTATCCTCACCGGCTGTTACAATTACAGTTGCATAATATGAGTAACAATTGATACCTCATGGGATTTTTACTAGCCTCCAGGGTAGTTGCTTCTGTGCTACCAGGAGCCTGCCCAAAAACACGAAACAAGTTGCTGCAAAGAACGCCATTAATTATATTAGATAATGTCCAGAGTCCAAACTTGGAGACACCAAATCCAAAATGTTTGATTACCTATATGAACCAGTTGCCACACGATGACCGTCTCCGCTCAGGCAACACTCAAATTTGTCAAAAATAGAATCATTTTCATATAGATCACAAAGCTGAGCAGCACCGAACAAACATGAAGAGTAATCATACATGTCAGAATTGATAAAACAGATGTACCTTAAGACACTTGGTAAAGAAAGTAAACTACCTTGGGTCTTAGATATTCATGAACCTGAAAGGTCGATACTGGACCAGAATCCATGTTAATGTCCCATAACTGAAAGAAAAGGGAGAGATTTATCAAAATACTAAACTAAATATTCTAACGTTCGATAAGTGTGCTAATTGACCAGGCATATTCGCAAGTCCTAATACAATAAAAGTCAAAACCAAACTCTAATATTCTCGTCTCTAGATGATTATCTTTAGATACCAAAATATAAACCAGTTTTAACCTGATATTGTGACGTTGTCATTCATATTCCTCTTGTACAGTTAAAACCAGACTCTGATGACTTGTTCAGAATTCACAACATTTCACAATGCGATGGGGAATTACTCTACAGAGGTGAGCTCTAATCATTGGCACCACAAAAAGGAACACAAGCATGAATATCCAACAAATTATGATGAATCTCCACAAGGTCTCAGCAATTCATCCACTTTGCAGGAGGATACTATGTGCGATATTGACTTGGTATTTATTCCAACAGATTTTAACATTGCAGTTAGAAAACTGCAATGAAGCATACAACCACTCTATAGTGCTTAATGTACAACGGAGTTCTTTTAATCACAAAATTTAGAAGGGGTGATATTTATTTCCAAGCTCCAAGCTATATTCTCATCATCACTATAGTCTATACCATAATGATACAATAAAAAACTTACAAAAGAAAATACATCACTAACATTGCTTCTCACAAGTCAAGTTTGAAAGAAACACATATATGTTACCTTTAGAGTCATGTAATCACGACTTAGTATGTATCTTCCATCCCTGGCAAACTTAATATCTGAGATTGATGCAATTATCTCAGTGAAAAACGATCTGGATCCAGGTGCCTCCTGTTCCTCAAATCTGTACACATAATTTTTCTCGAGCTAAGTAATAGAAATTGAGCCACTAATAGAAATTCCAGCTCATATACTGGGTGATATTATACAAATTGACAAATTATGCATTGGGAAACATTTACTGCAGTCCTGCTACTGCCATATTGACAGGAGCGGTTAATATGAGCAGTCTAGAAAAGGATACTCACAATTTAGAATGTGAATCACAAAGAGCTGATTGCCGCAAATCAATGAGACGTATTGATCCTTTTGAACTACTATATGCTAACATGTTACAGTGAGAAGGGTGAAATTCGGCAGATGTTATCACCTCTGCAATAAGTACCAATTGGGATAAGAATAACAGCATTATGCATCAAGAATTCATTACTAATACTACCTACATACTCAACAAGAGTACATATTGAGGTAGTTTTACTTGTACTAAGGATACATTTGAATCCTTGAAAAATTATGTAGTTGGGCATCATGAGGTCCCACATTATGTTGGTGTTTGTTAACATTCGTCATTCGGAGAGAGAACAGTAAAGGTATAAAATGATTTGATGGCGCGAAAGACAAGGACCCACAGAGAAGGATAAAGTTGGAAAGAAAGTGATAAACAAGAAAAGGTGCCAGAAGTTGAAAACATCTATCAACGAAAGCCATCCAATTAAAAGGAAGGAGGTATCATTTTATTATATCAAATTCCAGCATAGCATACACAATTTTATCTGAGAGACAAGAAAATGACCAATCCAAATACTATAACTCAAAAGTAACTTACCAGTTAAATCTTCCATATTTTTAGGCTTCACGTCAACAATATTGAAACTTTGATTGCTTATTTCCAGGTTCCATAAGTTTATTCTCAAGTCATCAGCTGATATAAACGTTTCACCGTCACTGAAAGAAACAAAAAACTAATCAATAAAAGCCTGCACCCAACTTTAAAAAAAAAAGCTCCCTAAACAGTTAAATTAACCACATTTGAGAATTCTTTCTCCTTTAATATCGTAACACATGAGCAAAGACAAAGATTACTGCTTCACAACTTTAATCCAAAAAAAGTTCAATGAGGGAGATGAAACAATGATACAGTTCATTGTTGCACGAGTATTATGGAGGTAGAACTGACGTGTTTACCATTCTGATGTAAATCAATAACCTAGCTCTACTAAACAGAAACAAATAACAAATGAGGTTGTAAATAGGCACCTGTTGTTTGAAATTGAGTTTATATGGTAGTCATGTGCATGTGCATACGTCCTTCTGCATCTTGCAACAAGGCTTGTTTCATTGGTCGTAACCTACAAAAGAACAAGCAAGCATGAGAGAACAAAAGCTAAGTAAAATAACAAAAGATACACACAGAGAAAAAGCAATACCATCTAAAAAGCACGACAAGGCTAAGATTTGAGTACGACCTAACCCACCCCCACCCCTTGCTTAGGAGCGAACCTATTTAGGGAATTATTGTTGATGAGGAAAAGAGAGAGGCAGAGATCATAAATTTCTAAGCTTTTACGAGACTCATTTTTTCTTATATGATCGAATTGAAGTAACATAAGGTAATGTACAATGCAACTACAGGCACGCCAATAGACAACAAGAACAATACAAGTCTATACAACTACCACAGGTAAACGAAGCGAAGGAACTCCCCCAGGAGGAAATGACAAGTCATTAGCCAAAGAAATATGTCCTCCATTTGCAAGATAAGGCTTAGAACTGGAAGAGACACTTGTACTAGCTTCTGAACTACTCCCAGTTCCTTTTGCCGTATCAACATTCATATCTGAAATTTTCTTGATTTTCTTTTCTTGCACCTGTTCATTTGAAGAAACAAGAAAGTAACTCAGAAAACCATAAAAGTGTATTTAGAGAAAGGGAAAGTTCTCAGGTAGTTCCAATGAAGATTACAGGTTAGGGACTAAGCACTAAGTGTCCACAACTTTTTTCCAACATGTCATAAGTCATAACATAATAATCTATTTTTAATGTTGCATAGTAGATTAGTAGGTATTATAAAGGATTATGGTGATTGATTATAACACCCGAAGGAGTTCATACCTTCCAAGTCTTGATTGTTTTATCGTTAGTAGAAAGGAGAAATAGAGCACCATTGGCTGTCTGGCACCACCGTATCTTGTTTATCTTCTCCTCAATTTCCAAACTCTTGAGATAGTCAAACTGAACGGAATTTTACACAAATTGGTATACAGAAGGAAAAATGATAAGAAAAGAACACAGATATAACAGGAATAGAGGAGAAATCGAAAAGACAGAAATGTATATAGGGATAAGAAACATAGAGTTGTTAAATGTTCTTTCTTCTAACGTAAGTGGATATGCTTGTGTTTAACAATGGGCAAGGTCACAGTGTATAGTTCACAACCTCCCTACAAAAAAATACTCTAGTTACCTAAATGCTCAGCAAGTAATTATGTCTAACACTCATGCACAGCAAAAAAGTACTCAAATGAATACCTCAGGTTCGTGGCTCTGGAACTCTGTCTTGTAACGGAATTCTGGATGTCGACTAGCAGTATAATCCATCCTCTCAAGATCTCTCCGGTTGCCTCCATGCTATATAGTAAATTTTTTAGAAGATAAAGATACGTCGATATGCCACATAAAATATGGAAACCTAATGAATCGCGCAACCTACCTCTCTAGTATCCGTCCTTTCAAACAAAACCACCCTGCCTCCACGATCACCAGTAGCAAGATGGTCACCAGTTTTATCAAACTCAATAGCAGATATTATATCAACTGAAAAACCAAAGGTAGGCAAAACTGTTATAAAAAATCTAGTCAATAGCTCTCAACATGCATTAACAGAAGAAGAAATGGTATATGTGACATAAGATACAACGCAATTTAGTTCAGTGCATTCTAATCACTCTAATCAGGTTAATAGACTTCAAGAGTTCCTGACTTGGACTTGATTTGACACAGTGAATAAAATATCTAAAAAAATTAAAAACTATTTGGACAAATTATTATAATTAAAGTGGGAGTACATATACAATCTCAAATATAAAGATCAGTTGTTGCGTGGAACACCACCATCTACTAATAAACTGTTGATAAGGTTGTGGAGAGGTCACTAGTTCACACTTCGGAACACGTTGCATTCAAACAACAAGTGATTCCAAATAATTACCATTTAATCATCATATCAATCCTTTCGAGGAACTTTGCCGCAACAGTTAGATATCAAACATTTATAGGAACTGTAAAATTTACTCGAACTTACAAATGCGAAAACATAAAAATTTGGTAGATTTCTCCCAACCCACAATCCCGAAACCAATAGAACCTCTTCTTCACGAAAATAATTTTCCAATAATCAGCCATAAAATTCACATAACTGCAGTTTATAAACCAAAAGGACTTGCTTAAACATCAATCAAGATCCAAATTTAGCTCAACGTCTCTGAAGAGATCTCATCTTTTTATCAAACCAGATCAATATAAGCTAATCAAACTCTCACTACTAGAAACAATTTACTCATCCAAATCATTAAATAATTAATAAGAACATAATAAATAAACAAATAAATAAATAGATATAATCGAACCTTCCTGAACTTCTTCTCCAGCAGTGCGTTCGCCGAACACCTGGGAGAATTTCCACTCCAGAGGCGGTGGTGGTCCCGCCGGAGCTGCCACGTCATCACCACCTTTCATCTTCTTCACTTTTTTATCAATAATATATGTAATCTAGTATTGCGATAATATGTATATATATATTTAAATCTCACTCAATAAATCCAAAAAACAAAAACAAAAATATTAAAAGAAGGGAATTGATCGGGTTTAGGTTTAGGTGATGTTAAGACAAGATCGGAGAGTTATTACAAGAAAAGACATGAACAATAATAATGTGGGATTAAGATTTAATCGATTGATCAGAGCATAAATAGAACAACGTTGGATTTTATTGCTTGTTTTATTGTTTGGGTGTTTTCAGATTCCTCAATTACACAACACTCTCCCACTTTCTCTCTCATTCGAGATTCGGCAAAGAGAAACGGGAGCAAACTCAACAATGTTCTTTTACAAGGACTAATTGACAAATCACTACATAATTGATAATCCGATGGTGTAATTGTTCAACTAGCACTCTGGAACTTTTTCAATTCACCAAAGGTACCCGGCCTCAGCTCTTTCCAAGAGGTTTCGGATTATATTTAAACGTACCTCCTCTGTTTTGAGTGTTGCAATCTCACGTTTTCGGGATGGCCTTTATAGCATTTTAGCACCTAGCCACCTACTATGTGGGATTTACCGGCTTTTTACACTAATCTCCTTGTTACGTGTGACCGTTGCTAATAGACTAGGTAATTCAGAACTCACTCGTTGTCAGACTCAACAAACCCGCTTCAGTTACTCGCTCGAATCCTTATTGAATGATACTAGCTTAATATTCTTTCATTTCGATAAGTTATCGAGTAAACTTGAAATTGCTAGACATGTCACTCGATAAAAATAAATAAGAATATCACATTTTTCCTATATATTCTAGATTTAAATCAGAATTAATTTACTTGGGTCAAACAAATACTCAACATACTAATATAATTCATATCCAATTATACGATCCATTCTTTGATTTAAAATCCTAAATAAACTATTTTCCCTATATATCAGTCTAAAAATGTTGCTAAACGAGTAATTCGACACCGCTCGTGATCCGATTCAAAAAATGCGGCTCGATGACCCACTCGTACCTAGTGTTGTTAACGAGCAGGTTTTGGCACAAATCGGCTCGAACAGTTAATCTAACTGGTTGACTACCAAATCGGTTCGCTAATAAACCGATTTGAATGTTCAATTCTTAATGGGTTCGAAATGAAATCATATAAAACCGGTTCCTTAACCCGAATCATTTAAAATCTCAAAACATTGGCTCCAAATAAAAATCGTCGCTCGGCTCGTTAGTTGTTTCGATTGTAATCCGTTTTCCACTCGCAAATCGTATAGTTAGGCTATGTTTAGTATATTTTGTAAAAATAGAAACGAATGTTATAACCAGTTGTAACGTGCGGATGAACGATTAACAAGCGATTTGCAATGACTTACAAACGGAACGTAACTAGTTCGTATTAAAACTATATTTTAATAAATTAATTTTGTAAATGGTTTTAACAAGTGATAAATGAACAAGTTTACAGCTTATAGAAACAAATCTTAACTAGTTCGAAAATCGAATTGAACGAACAAAAGAACCAGTTTGCGAGCGACAAGCGAGGTGACCTGTGCCATAACAGGCCTACTCCAATGTAACATTATCCACGACATAGAAAAAGCAAAAAGAAAAAATGTGAATCTTAAGAAGTCAATGCCTCTTTGACTTAGCTAAGGGCCACCTAAGCCCACTTCTTAAAGCATACGTTCAATTGATTAATGTTTTCCTAAAGAATTTGGTCCGGATTCGGGATATAAGTTTGGGCTCAAGATGAAGCATAAACTATGACCCAGTTGACCCGTTTTTTAAAATCATATTATCAAATTAATATGAATTGAAGATGAAGATGCATAGTAGTAGTTGTCTAGTTGATGGTGATGATATAGATTGAAGATGAAAATAGATGGTGGTAAGTTTTAGAAGGACAATCTTGACATTTAAGGCAAGAAAATTAACTGGATGGTCACATTCTAAATTAAATAGTTGACCAAAATATGTTGTCAATTTCCTCTACTTTTAATTTGATTTATTAAATTTGGAAAAAAAATTTCAAATGATAAAGGTTACAAATAGTCAAATGATAGAAAATACATTACAATTACATGAAATCGTAAGTTGGTGAGACATGACATCAATCAAGAATAGTAAGGCATCTAAGTATGAGTCCAATCAAAACAAATTGATAAGAATAATGAACAACAATGAAGCATTACACAATAATTAAGAATGTAAGATAGCTGTTTCCACTAAATCTTGCCTTGACAATTGCCATCCATAATCTTCTTTATTTAGTGCCCTTCCATCATACTCGTAAATGTGACGGCAGAGTTCATCAACATTAGGGGACTAATTTTACTTCCAATAAATACGTATTACTTCCTCAATATCATTTTTATATATTAAATTTGAATGATTGATTTTTTAAATTATATACTCAATTTTTAATGTGTTACTGAAATACTAGATAAAAAAATTATTGTCTTGAATCACAAGGGACTTACCAAATAAGTTAAATTAGTTTCTATAATTATTATTTTCGTATTACGGTGAGATTTACTTTTTTCTTAAGAAAGTTTAGCTCATTGTACGTAACACACTATGTAAATCATAATTGATAAATTAATAATAAAAAGTAATTTTTTAATAATAAAATTATAAGTTAACAAAATTTCATCAGTCCCTATATATAGTACATAACTTTTATTGTAAAATTAATTATTTGTGATAATGTATATTTGTAAATAAATTAACTAGAAAGGCACCAGAAATTGTAGGATTTATAGCTAGAACAAACATCGAATATTCTACACTGATAACAACTTCCACTCATTTTTGCAAAACAAATGCTACTCTTACTACTCACTTTATACTCGAATAATTAAATCCCGCAGAATATTCTAACTATCACCGCATTATGAGTTAATCCTAACTCATATTCCTTCAAGTGGAGGAATATTCATGAATAGTATTTTTTGTGAGGCTATATAATACCCCATCGTCTATGCTAAGGTTTCTCATTCAAAATATTTGCTAGTCTATTAGTTGTTGAATTATATATAGATCGGAAAATGGCCGGAGTTGTGGTTTTGTTCGATTTCGATAACACAATAATCGATGCCGATAGCGATAATTGGGTGGTGGATGAGCTAGGCGCCACCGATTTGTACAATTTACTTCTCCCTACCATGCCCTTTAACACTCTTATGGTTAGTATCTTCGATCAACTTATTTCCATGATGTTCAACTACCTTAATTTAACTTAAGCATTTAAGTAAAAGAGTCATAAAAAAAGATAGAAGTTAAACTAGAATAATCGAATTAAGATTTTTAACAAACATGAATATATATTTTGTGTAATAATTGCTCTTATGTTGTATAATTATATTAGAACAAAACATGACGAATATAGCGAGCGATTATTTGCTATTAATTGTGATTAATTATTGAGTATAATTTTCTTGAAATGTAACAGGATACAATGATGAAAGAGCTCCATGCAAGAGGGAAAACTATCAATGATATAAAAGAGGTGCTCAAAAGGATTCCGGTTCATCCCCGGATTGTTCAGGCCATCAAAACAGCTCATGCTTTAGGGTATAAATTTGTTTGTTACTTTAAAAAATACGATTATCATTATTATTATTTTTTATTATTTGGTCGATAATATGATAGTGTCTTGCATTCACGAATCAATTGGGAATTTAGTACACGTTATTATTTAATGAAAAACTTCGAGGTGTCTCAAGTTAAGTTATGAATACACTAGTATTCCATTCTTATTTAGTACTTTATCTCAATAAACATCCCTCCCTATTCCTCTGTTTCATGTCTTGATTTATAAAAATCATTACACAAAGTAATGGGGAAATTTTCAGGTGTGATTTGAGGATAGTGAGTGATGCTAATACCTTCTTCATCAACACGATATTGAACCATCTTGGTATAAGGGAATGCTTTTCAGAAATCAATACAAATGCAGGGATTTTCGACGACGAAGGTCGTTTAAGAATTTTCCCTTTCCATGATTTTCGCTTGTCATCTCATGGTTGTGAGCGTTGCCCTCCAAATATGTGCAAGGTGAGGTCTATTAATTTCTACATGTAGGTGACAAATGCTTCAAGTTATTTCGGAGAAATAATATCGAAACAAACTTGTTTTCCAGGGCTTAATTGTCGAGAGGATTCAGGCATCTTTAACGAAGGAAGGGAAGAAGAGAATGATATATATTGGAGACGGAAGCAATGATTTTTGTCCCAGTTTAAAGCTTAACGAAAATGACTTCATGATGCCAAGGAAAGATTTCCCAGTTTGGGAATTAATTTGCAAAAATAGGGCTCTTTTGAAACCCGGAATCCATGAATGGTCTAATGGTAACGATTTTGAACGTATTTTGCTTCAAATTATTAACTCGATCATCGTTGAGGAAGACATCTATATGTTGCCATCAATGGAATCCAACAAGTTTGAGAAGATCACAATGGCCACTCATCATGAAGTCTTCAGTCAAGCTCTCCGTGTCCCTCTTTAGTTTCGGAGAAATGATATACAAAATTAAATATATATTTTTAGTGTAAGAGAAATGATATACAAAATTAGATAAGATATGTATTCGTATGGTAGCTTAATGAACTATAATTTCTCGTGAGAAATCTATCATCATTTGTGTGTCCTTGCTTTACCTTCAAAGTAAGGAATTTAGTTTTAGCGTCCAATAGAGATTGTTGCCTATCCTTATAGGCAAAGATCAAAGTTGGTCATATATTGTTAGGGCTTAGGAGTATAAACCTTTTCCCCCAAAAGAAGAAGGGAGATGTAAGTTGATTCTTCCAAAGAACGGGAAGCGAAGCGCTCTGCCGAGGCGGGCGCTGCACCTTTCTCGCTCGAAGAATTTATGAAAAGAACGTCCCACTACCTTCTAACTTGACTAATTGCTGGTAGCATTCCTTTAGTTCAAAAGTTTAGGAGTGGGAGTGTAATTTTAGTAAAATCCGATATGACATGTGTTTTTGTTCAGTGAGCATTATCTCTTTGTTATAACCGGGCTGATAACAAAGCCAAGGGAGAGGAAGCTAAAGTAGACCTCCAGCTCTGGGATCCTTCTTCGAAGCGGCGGGGAAGCGTCTTCCTCTAGATCTTCGCGATCCCTTTTTATTTCCGCCGAATCTTCTTCGTGAAAGTGAAAAAAGTAAATCGAAAGCACATACAAAAATAAATAAATCAAGGGATACATAAAAAGATAAACATAATATAGGGGCAGCCAACTAAAAAAAACCTTCTATATAATACACAATCACTAGTTTCCTACGTAGTATGATGCATGATGTACATTATAAATATGATGCATTGATGTACATTATAAATTGGTTAACTTGAATGGTTATCATAGCGTGAGGACATAGATATGATGTCAATAACATCAGACCTGATTTTGAAGGCAAAGTATTTCAAATGCTGATATTGACGAGTTATATTGTGCTAAACGAGAACCAAAGAAAGATGCTTCTTGTAGCTTATGTATAAAAAGTGTTTTTGCACTAGAAAACATATCGCACTAGAAAACATATCATACTCTGAAGATAAACTTTGCATTACTAACACTTGAGAAATGGATAAATCAACACAAACTTCACTATCCTCATTATCACCACTAAAAAGACAAATGAGTCGGATCAAACATTAAACTTCACTACTAATATGTTAGCTAACATTGAACATTTATGTATACTAGTAATATGTTACGTGCGTTGCACGTGAAAAATAATGAAATAAAAGATGAACCACGGGAATGTGAAGATGAATCCCGGCGACGAGGTGGATGGAGATGTGGGTGGTGTGGGCGGTGTAACTTACGGGAGAGAGGATAGAGAGAAAAGGGAGAGGAGAGAGAATGTACTTGTGATAAGAGGAGACAGGTTTTATATTGGATGAAAAAGGAGAAATTTTGCAAAATACCATGGTCAACACATGGTATTTGCAAAAATAACCATAAATTATTTTTATTGTAAAATACCACAAAGTTAGGGTAAATTGACTAAACTACCCTTCAATAAACCTACTATAAATACTATCATTCTATCTTCTTCGTCACACTATTTCTCTTCATTTCACACTATATTCATCTCAGTCTCTATTCATCTCACTCCATGTCTCTTTCTCTCTTCTTCTCACCGCGCACTCCACCGACCACCTCTTCACCGGAATCGTCATCTTCACTTTCTACTTATTTGTTTTTGTTCCTTTAAAGTTGTTTTTTTTTTACAAAAGTTTGAATATTTTTCAATTTAGTTGGGTTAAAATCCCGTTTTTTTAATAGAGTCGATTTAAAATCACGTTTTCAATTAGTTATATATTTTATGGGGGGTGGGGGGTTACGGGGAAGATGAATGAGGGGATTGGGTAGGGGTGGGGTGGGGAAGAAGGAGGGGGATTTTTTAAAGTTATTTATTAAGGAAAAATATTTTTTTGAATTTTATTAGTGAACCCGCATCTTTAATTATTACAAATTTTGCCTCAAAATCTAATTATATGTGCATTTCCGATTTTGCCCTTACCACAATTCACTTTTTTGGCGAAAAAGATACTACAGGGGGCGGAACGAAAAAATAGGGGGTAAATTGAAAAGATAAATCGTTCAGGGGTAAATTGAAAAGATAAATCATTCAGGGGGCAAACTGAAAGCGTCTCAATACTTCAGGGGGCCAAAAGAAAATAAGCCATTAAACTTTTTAAACGTTTCCTACGAAATATTCGAAAAATTTTCATTTTTGGAATTATAGAAACGAAATGTTAATATAATTATGAAATCAACTTTTTCGTATAAAGAAGTTTAGGTTTTCAACTTTCTTGAAAATATAGAACTAAAAAACGCTTATTCATATATATATATATAAAGAGAAAATATAACTTATATTGTTTTATTATAATTAATTAATAATTTTTTGCAATATATATAACATATAACTCACACTTTCAATGTGTTAGATAATTATAATTGTCTGTTCATTCTTTAGATCTAACTTTAGATGTTTTTACAAATAATATTAATTGATGTAAATATTTTATATAAAGTTCATATTTATCTATATATAATGTTTATATTTATTCACATTTTTAAACATGCATAACTTATTTTGACTTTTCTAACTTTTTTCAACGTTTCATAAATATTTCTATAATATTTTCGAAATATTTTTTAATTCTATAATTTTGAAATTACGTACGAAAAAGAAATTTTGAATCATCGTAATACATAATCACTAGCTTCCTGATGCATCACGTAATCTAGTAGGAAAAGGATGAATTCTTGGTTATTGATAACATATACACGTTAGTGAGTAGTGGCACGTTTTGTTCTATTTCCACTATTGTATAATAGTACAACCAAAGAATCTCATGGTCATATGGACTCATGGTATATTATGGTAATCTTCCCGTGTGACATCAACCGCATTAATTATTAGAATTATAGAAACATGTTAATGTGAATTGGCAATGAGTCCGGATTCGGTGCATCAATAATTCGGTGCACCCGGTGCATCAGGTACCCATTTAAAGGTTTTACGTGGGTATCGTACCCACTTGAAACTTCATAATTGGTACTTGTACCCAAATTGTATTATAACAATGGTACAATACCACATATTTATTTTGGATTGATATATATGTGGTATTGTATCATTGTTATAGTACAATTTGGGTACAAGTACCAATGATGAAGTTTCAAGTGGGTACAGTACCCACGTGAAACCTTTAAATGGGTACCTGATGCACCTGATGCATGGAAGTATTGATGCACCCAATCTTTTCACAATTGGCACGTCGGCTTTTTCCTTTTTTTCCTAAACATTAGTTTCGAAAACAGAGTAAATATGTTTAAACACAATTCTCTGCACGATAGAACTTAAATTAATCTAAAAAGAAATTTAAGTTCGATACTTAATCAAAAGCCCGATACAATTAAATTAAAAGTTTAAGATGGATGCGGCTATTTGACAAATTTAATTGTGTACAGGATTTCAACCATATGTATTTGCATGCATGATTATATATTTTTTACATTTCTTTTTTATAAATTAATGATGAAAATATAGATATAGTATTATTACAAATAAGAATATAGTCGTTAAAGTAGATGTTAACTAAATAGACAATTAAAATAAAATATGAGACAATTGTTTCCGAATTCCTATAATATTAATTGAATCTAAGACCTTCTAATAGAAAATTCGGTTAAATAATGTGACGAGACTATTGAACGGTCGTGACTTATCTTAAATAGTATGTTGATAAGTTGTCTTATTCCTATCAAATTAAATAGAGGTATTATATTAATCAAGGAATCTATCATGTTACATATTGGTTGGTTAGATAATGTCTAATTTTGACAAGTGTAAATTTTGTTGAGTGAGTTAATACGGAGTTACTGTAATAATTACGATATTAACTCCTAATAAGCATAAATTGTTGAAGATGCATCATGTGAAGTGGAATAAATATTTAGAAACATATTTGAGTGGAAATGTACCTGGTACTGGTACATGGCCATCCGTAAGTAAAAGCATCGTTTTGGCACATAAATAGAATATTCTAACCTCCCAATGCGTTACCTAGTAAGCTAGTGATAACAAGTTCATTTTTTGCGTTTTTTGCATTTTTTGGACGGAGAGAATCCAATTCATGGAATATTTGAAAAATATTTATAATTCACATTCAGGAATTATGACCACAATTTAATTTCAAAACTTAGTAAGCATACTAGAGGGTGGGACAGTTTAATTTGAAAACAATTGATAAGTCACAATTAGCTAAGTAACTTGAAATGATAAATATAATGGGATAATTTAAAATTACGAAATTGTCAAAAGGCATTTGAAAAGTTTTCTTAATGAATATTTTAATACTTCCTCCATTTTTCTATTGTTAACATAATCTTTTTTCACATCAATTTATATTTAATATATACTCCCTCCATTATTCTATTGTTATCATAATAATTTTCACATCAATTTATGTTTGCTACTCTCCTATTTTTTAGTTGTCGTTGTAGCCATTTTCACATGGATAAGTAAAAGAAAAATTAGTCAAAAAATATATTGAAAATGTTGAAAATTACAAGTGACTAATAAAACTATATCATCGGTTGCTGGTTGATAATTTTAAATATAAAATAAAATAGTTAGAAAGTATATTGAAAAAACTATATTCCACTTTCAACTCCCCGCTCGAAGAACCAAGAGCCGTCCAAGGACCGGACTCCACCAAAAGGTTCTTGCACTCACGTTATTTTTCCCGCCCGTTTCATTTCCATGCCGGAGGAAATGAGATTCGAACCCATGATACGATATCCTTGTATGCCGATTTAGCAAATCAATGCCTTAAGCCACTCGGCCATACCTCGCCAAGTTGTTGATCGGAATGAAATTGGATTTGACGGATTTGGTTAGTTGTCCGAAGGAAGGGTTATCTGATCCAATCAACTATGTATGACGTAGCGCGCTCCCACATTCATGACACATTCTAATTTAAAAACCTATAGATTAATTAGGGACTAAAAAGTTAGATGTACACTAAAGTTATAAAAATAATAATTTTTTTTTTTGAATTTTTTTTTTGTAATTAATTAGCGATGAGGGTTACAATTATCGAATATATATAGCAATTGAATAATATTACAAATAAAAAATACAAAATGACTAAAAAACTTTAATTAAATATCACTAAACTAATAACCATTGATTAAAAATATCGAGTTAAAATTACAAAAGAAAAGGAATATATAGCCGAGAAAGTAATACTTAAAAAAATATGTGCTCAAACAAAGGAGCCCAACCGATCGGCGAAATTGAAGGTAGGCAAATTGTTCCCATATTTCTTATCTTTGAAAATTGTAATATTCCTTTGGAATCTTCTAAAAACACCATTCTTGACGTTTACACCATTCCCATCTATTTTGCGTAGCACCATATATAGGCATACAATTTAGAGGTTTTATACCATAACCCATCTCCTTCAATAATCTCATAAACCTTGGTTTTCTCTTTTGAAATTACAACAATGGCTGGAAAAATTGTTGTCATTTTCGACTTTGACAAGACGATTATCGACTTAGATAGCGATAATTGGGTGGTGGATGAGCTAGGCGCCACCAATTTATTCAACCAACTCCTCCCTACCATGCCGTGGAACACTCTAATGGTTAGTCATTGTTAGTGTATAGAGATTGGCTGAAGTTTTTCTGTTAAGCAAAGTGTTGTAACAATAAGGAATCACGTAGGAACATTCTAGAAGGATAGAATAAAGAAGACTGTGGCAATACAAGGGTTCCTATGTTTATGGGATCAAGATGAAGAGTCTGGATCGACATAGAATACAAGATAAGCATCAATGTTCAAAGATAAAGATTGACGTGAGCTAAAGGAGAGATTTAAGGAGGAAGGAGTCTAGTGTTCCACTCGACTACAACTCTACAACTTGAAGTCATCTAGTATTCCAATCGGCCAACAACTCTTCAGCAAGGATCCTATATATACACACACTCAAGACTTGATGAAGTATCCGAAAATATTCAGCAAAAATAGTCAAGTGCTTTTATTGAGTGATCGTGTTTTGTCTAGAAGGTTTCTAACCATTGTTATCTTCTAGATTGAGTTGTACAGTTGGTGTATCATATCGATGCATCAACAGTGAGGTTTTATATTTAATTCAACTTATTTCAGATTCATAGATTAGAAGAAAGACTGTAGGAAAGTCTAGACAGGGCGATGGTTATGTGGTCATACATATAAGTCCCTGCTTGTAACCAACTTTACTATAGTGGATTTCTTCCTTGGGTTGGCTGCCCCCCAGATGTAGGTGTTGTTATAACACTGAACTGGGTTAACAGATTGGTTGTCTTTTTACTGTTTTTCGTATTTTGGTATTTACACTGTTATTCACAGTTGCTACAACAGTGATAGACAGGGAGTTACTTTTTCAATTGGTATCAGAGCAAGGCACTCAACATACAGAGTGTGATTCTGGAGATGACAAACTCAAATCAGTCACTACGACCACCGGATTTGAATGGGTCCAACTACCCTTTCTGGAAGAAGAAAATGACGATTTATCTTAAGTCCATTGACAAACACACTTGGAGGACTGTAGTCAAAGGTTGGACACCTCCTATGTGCATCATTGATGGACAGCAAATGGAAAAGGACGAAGACCTATGGACAGAGGCGGAAGAAGATGCTGCGTTTGCCAACAACAAAGCCATGAATGCTATTTTCTCATGCGTAGATGAGAATGTCTTTAGACTCATCACCCTCATGACTGTTGCTAAGGATGCCTGGACTGTTCTTTTGAACACCTACGAAGGAACTCCTCAAGTTAGGATTGACAGGATGCAACAGCTGACTGCTATCTGGGAGAGCATGAAGATGAAGGACGATGAAGGCATACGTGAATATGACTACCGTATGCAGGGGATTGCAACTGAATGTGCCTCTCTGGGAGAACCCATGAGCAACGAAAAGATGGTCAGAAAGGTGTTAAGATCTCTACCTGCCAGGTTTGATGCTAAAACTACAGCCATAACTGAGGCTCAGGACTTAGCAACCTATCGTTTAGACATTCTGATTGGGAACTTAGCCACCTATGAGAGAAAGTTTGCTGGAGGAGAAGAAGGTGAGGAAAAGAAGAGTCTGGCTCTCAAAACTGAGTGTGGAGAAGATAAAAATACAGAAATCACTGAAACGTTGGGACTATTAGTGAAAAACTTTAATAAAACACTCAAGAGGCTAAATCGTAAGCCAAATACAGAGGCTGAGGGCTCAACTGGTAAGGACAGCAGGTTTGACAACAGACGAGGAGATGACAGAATAAGCAGGGGAGCTGGAACAACCACACGAAATAAAGGGAAAGGTATCCAATGCAGAGAATGCGAAGGTTTTGGACATATCCAAGCTGAATGTCCAAACTATCTCAGAAGACAGTCAAAGACCTACTGTAGTACCCTGTCTAACGACTCAGAAGACGAGGAAGCAGATAGTGTTGCATTTGTAGTCATTGAGACACAAACTGACAACAACACTGAGAATCCAGACAGTGATGATGAGGAGATTACCAAAGAAGAGCTAGCAGCTGATTACGAGAAGCTCTATCATAGCTGGATTACTCTTACAACCACCTATTCTGTCCTAAAAGGAGAAAAAGAGAAAGTTATGGGTGAGAAGCAAGGACTGCTTGAACAAAACGAAGCTCTCAAAGGAGAAATTGGCGAATTAAAAGGGAAAATACAATCACTGGAAAAAGGAATAAAAATGATGAACAATAGCACTTCAATTCTAGATGAAGTTCTGGAAATGGGCAAAGCACCAAGGGACATGTGTGGAATTGGATTTAAAGGTGAGTCTTCGAGACCAAAAATTAAATCTCTTAGTAAGGCATCTACTAAATTCAAATGGAAATGCTACAACTGTGGAAAGAAAGGACATATAGCCCCATACTGCTACAAACTGTATGGGAAGGGAAGAAACCGATACATGATAACACAAGTATGGGTACCAAAAACACCAGTTGTGAGCCATGTTGTTCTCACATCACTCAAAGCAACCGCATGGGACGGATGGTATTTTGACAGTGGGTGTTCTCGGCATATGACTGGAAATCATGCCTATCTATCACAGGTCAAGGCTGTAAAATCAGCACAGGTAACTTTCGGAGGTGGAGCTAAAGGTAAAATCATTGGAAAGGGAAAGTTGGATGTTCAAGGACTACCAAGTCTTGATAATGTACTACTTGTTGAAGGATTGACAGCAAATCTAATAAGTATCAGTCAACTGTGTGATGATGGAATGGATGTTCAATTCACCAAGGATGAGTGTCATGTAACAAACTCAAACAATAAGCTACTCATGAAGGGGACTAGATCAACAGACAACTGTTACTTATGGACACCTCATCGGGCTCTAAGCTGTCAAACCAGTAATGATGCGAAGCTGTGGCACAAGAAATTGGGACACACTAATTACAGAAACCTACAACTGTTGATGAACAAGGATGTTGTCAAAGGACTACCAAAATTCTCTATTAATGAGATACAGTGTGGAGAATGTCAGATTGGGAAGCAGCTCAAGGTGTCACACCAACGGGTCCAACAAGTGGTAACAAGTCGAATACTGGAGCTCATTCACATGGATCTCATGGGGCCCATGCAAGTCGAAAGCATTGGAGGACGAAGGTACGCTTATGTTTTGGTCGATGACTACTCAAGGTATACCTGGGTGGAATTTCTAAGAGAAAAGTCTAAGTGTTTTGAAAGCTTTCAAAAATTGATCATTCAACTTCAGAATGAAAAGGATCTTAAACTTATCCGAATAAGGAGTGATCATGGCAAGGAATTCGAAAATGGAAAATTCTTTGATTTCTGTACGTCTCAAGGAATCAAGCATGAGTTTTCTGCCCCAATAACACCACAACAAAATGGTGTTGTAGAAAGGAAGAATAGAACGCTTCAGGAAATGGCTCGAGTTATGTTACATGCCAAGCAAATTCCTTTAAAATTTTGGGCAGAAGCAATCAACACAGCATGCCACATTCATAATAGAGTAACCTTGAGACCAGGAACTATACAAACACTGTATGAAATATGGAGGGGGAGGAGACCAAATGTGCAATATTTCCACGTGTTTGGAAGTACCTGTTACATACTGACAGACAGAGAACAAAGGCAAAAGTTTGATGCCAAAAGTAATGAAGGAATCTTCCTTGGTTACTCCAGAAACAGCAGAGCTCTTCGTGTATTCAACAAACATACAAACAGCATCATGGAGTCTATAAATGTTAAGGTAATGGATAATGAAAGGCTGCCGGAAGAGGAAATTGTGAGTGAGATCCCAGCTGTTCTTGACAGTGATACTCACACTAAGGAACCTACTCAAGAACCTGCTCAGGAACAAGTTCAGAACGAAGTCAATCCAAGGGAACCTGCCTCTCATATACAGAAGAGTCATCCAAAGGACTCCATAATAGGAGACCTAGATGCTGGAATGTCTACACGAAGGAAGGAGAAGATAGACTATCGAAAACTTGCTGGTATGTTAGGAGAAACATGCTTTCTATCCAAAAGTGAGCCACCAAACATCAAAGCTGCTCTTCAGGATGAGTATTGGATAAATGCAATGCAGGAGGAACTAGCTCAGTTCGAAAGACACAAGGTGTGGGAACTGGTTCCACGACCATCCGGGCAAAATGTCATTGGCACAAAATGGATCTATAAAAACAAGGTTGATGAAACTGGGAACATAGTAAGGAATAAGGCCAGGTTAGTAGCTCAAGGCTATACACAAATTGAGGGAATAGACTATGAGGAAACGTTTGCTCCAGTAGCCAGATTGGAAGCAATTCGGTTACTATTGGCAGTGGCATGTCACCTAAAGTTCAAGCTATATCAAATGGATGTAAAGACGGCATTTCTCAATGGAGTGGTTCAAGAGGAAGTGTATGTAGAACAACCAAAAGGGTTTGTGTGTCCTACGAACCCTGACCATGTGTATAGACTAAGGAAAGCACTCTATGGCTTGAAGCAAGCTCCAAGAGCATGGTATGAACGTCTTACAGAATACCTACTCAAGAAGGGATACACAAGAGGAGGAGCAGACAACACACTGTTCATATGCAAAGAAAAGGGAAGGTTCATGGTTGCTCAAATTTACGTAGATGACATTGTCTTCGGGGGAGTGTCAGACCAACTGGTGAAACAGTTTGTCCAACAAATGGAAGCAGAATTCGAAATGAGCATGATTGGTGAACTTAATCACTTCCTGGGATTTCAGGTATATCAGAAACCTGATGGAATTTTCATCAGTCAAGGGAATTATGCAAAGAACATTGTGAAGAAGTTTGGACTAGAAGGAACAAAAGAAAAAAGGTCACCAATGGCTACACATATCAAAGTGACCAAGGATGAACCAGGCAAAGAAGTGGATCCTAGCTTATACAGAAGCATGATTGGGAGTCTGTTATACCTAACTGCTAGTAGACCAGATATCACATACTCGGTTGGTGTGTGTGCAAGATATCAAGCAAATCCTAAGGAAAGTCATCTTCTCTTGGTGAAAAGAATTATCAAGTATGTAAAGGGAACAAGTCAGTATGGTCTATTCTATACAAAGGATACAGGCAAAAGCTTAGTTGGATATTGTGATGCTGACTGGGCTGGAAACACAGAGGATAGGAAGAGTACTTCAGGAGGATGTTTCTTTCTAGGAAACAATATTGTGTCGTGGTTCAGCAAGAAGCAGAATTCAGTCTCATTATCAACTGCTGAAGCTGAGTATATAGCTGCTGGAAGTGGATGCACTCAGTTACTGTGGATGAAGCAAATGCTCGAAGAGTATGGTGTCAAACAAAGTGTTATGACACTCTATTGTGACAACCTGAGTGCCATCAGTATATCAAAGAATCCTGTCCAACATAGTCGAACAAAGCATATTGATATACGACATCACTTCATCAGAGAGCTGGTAGAAAATAAAGTTGTAAACTTGGAACATGTTCCAACTGACAAGCAATTAGCAGATATTTTCACTAAAGGGTTGGATGTAAATCAGTTTGAATACTTAAGGACAGCTCTTGGATTATGCATTATTGGAGATTAGCAATTAAAGCACTGTTATAACATTAAAGCAACCAAGTGTTATAGCAGTAAGAGGAGTTGCCGACAAGCTACTGAATACAAAGAGGTTTCAATAACTATGGAATGCCAAGGGGTTACAACAGCAGGGCCAACAGGCACGTGGATCAGAAACTCTAGGAAGATGCAACGTGTCAGATGGAGAAACACCTCTATAAATACTAAAGGTACCAACTTTAACTCTCACACTTTATTTTCATTCTCCCGCCTTAACATCAAGAATTGCAAGAGTCCAAAAGTTTCCAACCCACAATTCTCCAAAATGCCAAAAGCTTCATACACCTCTCACCACACCCAAAACCCAATTTCAATCGACGCTGTTCCGCTGCAAGCAATTCCTCCCATCGACTATCAAGGAGAGGAAACACCCATGTCACAACAAAAGGGACCCATCCTGCTATTGACCTATGGAGAAGTTGGGATAGACCCAAATCAAGGTACTGCGAATCCTACTGAGACTACTAGTGATAATTTTGTGGATGCCTCTGAAAATTTAGAGACCCCTAGCTGTGATAACTATGTTAACATGCATAATGAAGAAATTGGGGAAGGGATGTCTGATTATCAGAATGCTAGGCCACAAACTGTGTCTAAGAATTTGGATAGTGATGTTAGGGTTGATAATCAAACTGTGAGAACTGAAAACTTCACTGAGGAACAAAATGAAGGTAGTTCTGTTCCTAATCTGGGTGTTCCAGAAATGAGTGATAATGTCAACCTAGGAGATATGTTAAGTACTCTGAAAACTAAGGCAGGACCCACTAGAAAGAAAAGGATTCTGATGAAAGGGGGACAACCAGTGGTGAGTAGTCATGGTGAACCTGAAAAAGGGAAGGAACCGGAGGTTCCTGAAGAAAATGAAGAAGGGGCAGAGAGTGATGTTCAGATTCTGTCCTCATCAAAAGGGGCCAGTAAGAGACGAACTAGGGCAAGCACCGCAGCCTTAAGGAAACCATGTGATCAGGAGACTGAATCACATAAGAAAAAGGTCACAAAGAAGGCTAAGAATCCCAAGAAGGTTCAAAAAGAAAAAGGGGCTGTGAAAACTGCTAAAGAAAAGGGGACTGTCAGCAAACAGAACCTAAACACAAAGAGACGAATGCTGCACGATTCAGATTCTGATTCCAGTAAGGAGAGTCTTACTCCTCCCAATAAGAAGATGAATAAGGGTGTTGAATTAAGGGGGAGAATCAAGAGAAGAAAAGTTGCAGAGGTTGCAGAAGTGTCGAGTGATGGGGTGAATTTTGCTACCACTGAACAAAGACAAAAATGGAAGTTCGTGTGTGCGAGAACAATGTGCCCTGAGAAGCATGTTGGTGATCACACCTTCAACAACAATACCTACCTTGAAGTGCTAGAAAAATCAGGTATGCTACCATTACTTGAAAGACGAAAATACTGGCCAAAACTAGTGAAGGAGTTCTTGTGTGCTCTCTCGGATGAGATAGATAACCCAGTACACCCTCACTATCATAGGGTTGTAGTAAGGAATTATGAATTTGAGTTCAGTCCATTGGTAATCAATCGGTTTCTGGGAAGAGAGAATCAAGGGGAGACTGGACAATCATTGATGCTGAATGAAATAGTAGGTGAACTGACTGCTGGTGTCTTAACAGCCTGGCCACCAAGAGGAATCCAGCTTCAATCCTCAGCCCTAAGCTTGAAATATTCCATTATGCATAAGGCTGCACTATGTTGTGTTGTACCCTCTTCAAACTGTACTAATGTCAGTGAGCCAATGGGAAAGGCTCTATATGTCATGGGAACTGGCACTCTGGATTTTGGACAGATAATTTTCCAGCAACTGATTGATCATGCTCATTCCTATGCCAAGTTGAAACCCATTGGATTCCCAAATCTCATCTGTGGAATCCTGATAGACCAACATCCAGAGGTGCTAACTGAAGAAGATGGCTCCGGTACTGATTCGAAACCACTGTTTATCAGTGAGAAACTAATGCAAACCCACAAGGTAGACATTCAGATCAACAAGGCTGAACAGAAGACTCACACGTTCAAAACCTCAGACCCCACCACCCAGATTCTGCTAACTGTTTATGAGGCTGAGAGGCAGAGGCTTCTTGAGGACATTCAGGTAAAGAAACAGCAGCTGGCAAGTGTGGAGCAAAAGATCAAGGGTCTTCAGGTAACTGGTGCTCAAGCTGAGAAGAACAATGAGGCTACCAGCCAGGGGGAGCCAACTGATGCAGCCGATCCAGAGGGAGCTGGTGCAGCCAACCAGGAATGAACACATCTGCTTAATGATCCCCGGTGTTCAAAGTGTGTTTTTTATGCCAAATAGGGGGAGTAGTAGTAGTTGTGTAGTTCGTTGGTGTTTTGGATGTTGTTTTTAAACTTGTAGTACTGCAGTATGTTGGAGGATCTGCTTTGAAGACTATGTTTTGAAGACAAATATATTTTAATATTGCAGTAGATAGTCTGGTGACTGGTTTCAACACTTTGATACACTACACTAATGAACCACGGGATTTGTCATGAAAAACTTACCCAAAGGGGGAGTTTGTTAGTGTATAGAGATTGGCTGAAGTTTTTCTGTTAAGCAAAGTGTTGTAACAATAAGGAATCACGTAGGAACATTCTAGAAGGATAGAATAAAGAAGACTGTGGCAATACAAGGGTTCCTATGTTTATGGGATCAAGATGAAGAGTCTGGATCGACATAGAATACAAGATAAGCATCAATGTTCAAAGATAAAGATTGACGTGAGCTAAAGGAGAGATTTAAGGAGGAAGGAGTCTAGTGTTCCACTCGACTACAACTCTACAACTTGAAGTCATCTAGTATTCCAATCGGCCAACAACTCTTCAGCAAGGATCCTATATATACACACACTCAAGACTTGATGAAGTATCCGAAAATATTCAGCAAAAATAGTCAAGTGCTTTTATTGAGTGATCGTGTTTTGTCTAGAAGGTTTCTAACCATTGTTATCTTCTAGATTGAGTTGTACAGTTGGTGTATCATATCGATGCATCAACAGTGAGGTTTTATATTTAATTCAACTTATTTCAGATTCATAGATTAGAAGAAAGACTGTAGGAAAGTCTAGACAGGGCGATGGTTATGTGGTCATACATATAAGTCCCTGCTTGTAACCAACTTTACTATAGTGGATTTCTTCCTTGGGTTGGCTGCCCCCCAGATGTAGGTGTTGTTATAACACTGAACTGGGTTAACAGATTGGTTGTCTTTTTACTGTTTTTCGTATTTTGGTATTTACACTGTTATTCACAGTTGCTACAACAGTGATAGACAGGGAGTTACTTTTTCAGTCATTTTAACAACTTTTTGGATATGTATTATCAATTTATTTGGAGGTATATATACTTATAACTTATGCATGCATGTTATGTTTGAATAATAATAAAATAGAATACCATGATGAATGAGCTCCATGCACAAGGAAAAACAATTCAAGATGTAGAAGAGGTGCTCAAACGTGTTCCAATTCATCCCCGAATTGTTCCTGCAATCAAATCAGCCCGTTCTCTAGGGTAATTTCTAGTTACATCATTCTTATCTTCTCAAAATAAACATTCTTTTGTAAAATAAAATCGTTCTATTGTTTTATTAGTTGTCGTTTTAGCCTAAGTTTTTGTTGTTTGGCCGATTCAGGTGTGATATGAGGATAGTGAGTGATGCTAATATTTTCTTCATTGAGACAATCTTGAATCATCTTGGTATAAAGGATTGCTTCTCAGAAATTAACTCAAACCCAGGATTTGTTGATCAAGAAGGGAAGTTGAGGATTTCACCCTACCACAATTTCCACTTGTCTTCTCATGGTTGTGAACGTTGCCCCCCGAACATGTGCAAGGTAAATTATTTATTTAGAAACTATAGTCACACACGACGTGAACAGGATAATATTGATCATTATCGTTTGATAATCTGGTGATTTTTCTAGTAGTGTTCGAATAAAAACATATGAAGTTTTTTCTAAATTCGTATTCGTTTTGTAGGGGTTGATCATTGAAAGGATCCAAATGTGTTTAGAAAACGAAGGGAGGAAAAGGATGATCTATCTTGGAGATGGAATTGGTGATTTTTGTCCAAGTATAAAGCTTAAAGAAAGCGATTTCATGATGCCAAGAAAAGATTTTCCTGTTTGGGAATTAATTTGCAACAACCTTTCAGCTTTGAAAGCTAGAGTCTTCGAGTGGAGTAATGGGGAAGATCTTGAACATATTCTTCTTCAACTTATTAACTCAATTTGCTTTGAAGAAAGCAGCAACCAAACAGACACTAACTTGTTATCATTCAAGTTTGAGAGGATTCCATTGTTAGCTCATGAAAGCTTCCCTCAAGTTCTCCCAGTTCCATAGTAGTTGTTTGGTATAAACTAGTTATTACATTTTCTATAAGAAAGGAAGAATAAGAGGTTGTATTGGGTGGCTCTAAATTTGGTAGGTGCATGAGTCTTCATTGAGCATAGGCGGAATAATAAGGTCGGGTTGCTCGACTTATACCAAAATAATAAGGTCGGGTATTAATAAGGTCGGGTTGTGACCTATTATTTCCGAAATTGTAGCTTAGATGGTATAACCGTATAACGGTATAAGTATTAGACTTTCACACAATCCACCCAGGTTCGAACCACCTGAGCAGCGGTTCCCCGTTTACTCTTCATCCCAGTCGGTTTATTTCCGGCTTAGTGAATTCATCTATATAGCCAAAAATCCCAAAATGCTTAGTTCTCACTTCTCACTTCTCAACACAAGGCTGGTCCAGCTTCACAAAAAAATTGGACTTGATGAGTTGACCGTTAAAAGAATTGTTAATTAATGAGGCCGGTCCTAATTTATGAGCTCCATTGCGGCTTGGGCTCAATATTGAATGTAAATGGGCTGTCACGAGCTATTTCACGCTTAATCTTGATCATCTTAATTTTGATTCAACCGCAATTCATCGACTGATTCTCTTATATGTCAAAACCATGTAACAACTTACCTCTTACCTCTCAAAACTTATACTACAAACATCTATATTTGATCCAGAATAATGGATAACTAAAAGGGCATCTATTTGAGTATATGCTTGATCATTTATTTGATAATCTCAAGTCTAATAGGAGTATTAGTTGGAACATATTTGAAAGACAAACTCAATTCATGCTTGTCCAACGATTACTTTGAGAAGTAATCCATTATTGTCCATATAATATAATTTTTTCCCAAAAATAAAATAAAATTGTATGCTCTCAAAGACTGACACAAATATATGTAAACAGATTTTTGATGTTAAACCTTCTCTTTTGATATTCATGTTCTAAACCTTCATGTAAGGATCTTGCGTGGCTCTCACATGGATATAACATGATCTAATTAATGTTCTCTCAAATATTATGCAATCAAATTCAGTATATAGCATTTGTTAACGATCTCTCTTTAATAGTCTACATCTACTAAAATAAAGTCAACCTATTGATTTTGACTTTCAGCATGTATAATTATTGTATTTCATATTTCTTTATCTAATCATCTGCAGATTTGTTTCACAGATCACTGATCATGATAAGAATAGGTAATATTAATTTACACAAAATTTCACTAGTCACCTAATAAGTTTGACTTATATATAGTCCTTCCTGAGTTTTATATATTTTGTGAGTCAATTAAGTTACGTTATTAATTATGTTAACCGTACTTATAAAATGTTCGATTTGTACTCTGATGTAATTTTATTTGAATGATATTTTGATAGCTTTTTGTTATGAATATTGCCTTCCAACCAACCTTTATACTTCAGAATACAACAAGCAAGATCGCATCTCACCAATTTTGTCATGGCTATAATATTTTTTGAATTGGTTAACAATATTATTTAATTAAGTATGATGCTTAAACTCAGGACATCAAATGTATATTTCATTCTCAAAATTCAATAATTTGTTGGTACAAATATTATTCTCCAGTACATATCAGTCGGTAAAGATTTAGGATGAGTAACATCACATCTTATCTCTTATGTATTGCGTGTGAGTTCGGATCTCCTATAAAACAAAATCTGGTGTGAAAGTGGTTAACGGGCAATTTCAAATCCTGTGATCTTTCGATGCACCGTGCCATTTAACTCGCTACTTATCAATTAAATGTATACATAGAGATACACCGTATTTGTTTATTTTTCACAATACTCCCTATTTGTTAATCATGCAAACTATGGAACAACTTGATGGATGGGATTGCCTCTCTTTCACTAAAATACATTATATGTCTACTTCAATCATAGTCCTCATTATTGATCAAGAAAATTTATCTTGCTTATACTCCGGAGAAGTTGCAACCATATCATAAAAATAGATGGGGCTGCGAAAAGACGAATAATTACTAATTTCTGATAAAGTGTGCTTTAAATTAATTAGTAGTAAAACAGTACAAAATATAGTGAAGCTGGCAGTAGGTAGATTCAATCATGGTGCAACTGCAACATAAAACAAGACCTTCTTTTTCTTCAATCAATGGATTAAATATAACATATTTTCAACAAAAGTGTCGCAAGCTTTTCTGTTTTCTTCCTCCTACCGCCAAGTAAACTATTTAGACGGTGTTACAACCCTTTTTAATTACTCAAATTAAAAGCTTCTTTCTTTATAAATTAGATTTACAATTATCATGGATAGTTCTAGTTCCGTAAATGAAATAACAGATCAGGTCGATTCGATCTAAATCAAAATGTAAACAAGTCTAAATAAGTTGTACATGAACCAAGCAAAAAATAATTACTAAAAAATTCTTGAGCTCGGGCTCAACTCCATAAAAATGAGCGAGCGAGTCATTCACGAGCCAAGTTCCGATCTAGACGTGGAGGTTGGTTGATAACCTTCCTTTTATGACCTTATGAGCATTGTTTTACTAGGATTATGGAGTAATTATCTTACAAGTAATCTTCGCCCTCAATCACACTAGTATATTTTATATTCTCCTCGTTTCATTGTAATTTGATCTTTGTTAGACGTCCTCGTTTATCTTTCACCTTTTACCCCTTTCTATGTTTTGTACTTTACTCAATTTCTATTATTTTTATACTTTACCTTTTTATATATAAGTTCGTCGATCTTCACTGTAATTATATCTTAATGATCCAATATTAGAAACAACACTATCCAAAGCATAACTTTGACATAAATTAATAGTCCATTCGTCGTAAAATAGTTGATCATCTAATTAAACAATAAACTATTACGAGTTAGAAAATATTTATATCTTGCATAATAATATATGTAATTACTCTCAAAACAAAATCATCTGCAAAACAAAAAGAACTAGGGTTTTTATTTTTACAATCTAAACATTAATTGTTACACTTTATTTTCTTATTTTATCCTTTATTTTACTCTATAAAGATCTATAAAAAAAATAATAAAATAGAGTGTGGTTATCAAATTTGGAATGTAAAAATCAAAGGAAAAAATTAATGTCAAAAATAAAAAAATTAATTTCAAAAATATATTAACTTTATGAAGAATATATAAATTAATATAGAAAACAATTATTTTGCTAAACAACAATTTATTATGAAGTGGAGAAAGTAATACTGTATAGATAAATATATACTCCGCACAGTGTTTGAAGAATGTAAATTAGTGTTAACACGCATTGCATATTTGACGTATAATAGCTTTCGACAGTATCGGGATTGGACAAAAGAGAATCTATGTAGCCACCCTCCACTCATGTCTTCTTTTATTCATATCACTAAAAACATTTTACCTCTTTGTATGTTCCCTCCCTAACATTTTGCGGGAATCGAATAATACATAATTTTATTTCTATAATACTAATAACGTTATTTTTAAATTAATCCCAAAACATAGAATGCTATCTAAGTATTTACTACTCTTCTCTTTCGTGATAGATACTCCCTCCATTTCACAATATAAAACTTTTTCGTTTTTTCGTGTCTAAATAACTAATTAATTACAATATAAAAATTATAAAAAGTTACTTTTATGAAGATACCCTTTAATATAAATTGATCGATATAAATTATATATTTTTTGAACTAAAGAATAAAAAGTAATTGACAGTCAAAGTTGGACACGCAAAAACGAAAACGTCAATTAAAAAAGAATGGAGGGAGTATAGAAAAGGTTTTGAGATACATTGTTTCTTACTTTATGTCTTGTTAATTCTTTTTCTTACAGTGCTATTACTAAAATGTAGATCTTCATTTACAATTTCATCTGACTAAAAAACTAGTAATAGATAACAAACTAAACTTCATTATATAATAAAAAAGAATGTAAATAGTGTAAGTACATTATTTTGATATGTAGTATCAATTGCCAATTAGCTTGCATAGAATATAAACACCTACATTTCATATTTCCAAAATATCAATTATTTAGTAGGACCCACCTCCATTTCAAACACACATGCTTTCCCATAGTATATAACTAGCTTCAAAGCATTCATTTATTTTTGCATATCCAATGTCCAAAAACACCCTCTTTTTACTTCCACTCACTTGAATTTTGTATTCATCTATATTATTGCAGTAGAAACACCTCATTTATTACATTCATTTGAACTTATACAAACACTCTTTTCTCAGTTTGAACTAGTTCTTGAAGTATTTAAAAAAAATCATATTGATATACACTAAAACAAGAAAAAAATAATAAGCATATTTTATATAAAAAACACAACTAAGAAAGGTCAAGTAACCTTAGTAAGTGTGTGTTCATAGTGATTGATACTAAACTGGGAAAATGGTAATGAAATGTGTAATGTGGAAAGCAATTATGGTAGTTTTTGTGTTAATGTGGTTATGGTGTTCTAATGGTGAAGCTTCAGTTTCATATGACCATAAGGCCATCATTGTGAATGGACAAAGAAGAATTCTTATCTCTGGTTCCATTCATTACCCAAGAAGCACACCTGAGGTATGCATATACATTGCATTTTTTGTGTTCATATTTGCACTTCACTCTAGGGTCGATTCGAAAACAACCTCTCTGTTTATACGGGGAAGGTTATCTACTATCCGACCCCTTTGAAAGGAACCTCTTCACATGTATTAGGGCATGCTCACATTTTCCAGGGCTGTATTGATTTTGTTTCCAAAGTAGTGTTCTTAAGAAAAGATTGTTTCTTTACACTTTTTTAGTTAAAGGGTATTATAAAAATTGAGTCTTTCTTGTTTTGTTTCTGCATTTTTTTATCTTTTTGTTATTTTGTTTGGTCCATTTTTTGTATGTTTATCAGTTATCTAAGGTTGTTGGGTTTGGCAGATGTGGCCAGATCTTATAAGAAAGGCAAAAGAAGGGGGATTAGATGTTATCCAGACATATGTGTTCTGGAATGGACATGAGCCAGAGCCAGGGAAGGTAAGTAGATTGGGTTGGGAGGAGTAGTTTCTTAATTTTATATTAGTACTTCCAATTCATTACAATTGACGTTTTCGTTTTTACTTATCAACAATGGATGATTAATTGTTTTTTATTCATTATGCAATTAAAAAATAATTTGACTTGAAAAATAATATCTTTTGTAATCTTTGATAATATAAGTAATAAATAATTGATTGTCAAAGTTCGACATGAAAAAAACGTCAATTGAGTTGAATTAAATTAGTAAAAGTGATATTAAGCTGATTATTTATTGGTTGTGTTGTAGTACTATTTTGAAGGACGATATGATCTGGTGAAATTTATTAAGCTGGTGAAGCAATCAGGGCTTTATGTCCATCTTAGGATTGGCCCCTATGTTTGTGCTGAATGGAATTTTGGGTAATGTTTGTTAATTGCTTCAGTTTTAAGAAAGCAACACTCTCTTTGTTTAATATAGAAGGAGTGTATCTTAAGCATTCCTTGTTATTCAATTTTCAGTGGTTTTCCAGTATGGCTGAAGTATGTTCCTGGGATCAGTTTCCGAACCGATAATGGCCCTTTTAAGGTTAGACCTCTGGATAATGTGTTCTTTCTTATGCATACTTGATCTTGGCATTTTCACTGTTTCATGTCCATTGATATCGATGAGCTTTTGATTCTCCTGAAATCGTTCCCTTTCCACAATTTTTCGTGATTAGGCTGCAATGCAAAAATTCACTACCAAGATTGTAAACATGATGAAAGCAGAGAGGTTATTTGAAACACAAGGGGGACCGATAATTCTATCTCAGGTACGGAAGAAAACACTGCCCTAGCATTGTTCTTTTTCCACTTAATCTTTTATGTTTCTGTTGATTAACATAGAGCAATCTGCAAAGGATATTTAGTTATGTTTTTTTTTTTCCAGATTGAGAATGAATATGGACCGATGGAGAATAAAATTGGTGCACCTGGTAGAGCGTACAGTAATTGGGCAGCTAAAATGGCAGTGGATCTTGGGACTGGAGTGCCGTGGGTCATGTGCAAGCAAGATGATGCTCCTGATCCTATTGTAAGTGCCCCCACATTTTTTGTGGTTAATTTTCCTAACTTCTTGGATAAGATATATCATCCATAAATGGTACAGTTTGATGTCCCTATCTAAAGGTGTTGGAATTATCTTCTATCTCACCCCCATGTGTGTAGTATGGACATTTCATTTAATATGTCTTGATAAAACAAAACTTTACGTCCATTTCTTCTTATAGCTGTAATTCACCTTTCTGCTTCTATCATGGTCCATAAGCTGTAGCGTGTAGGGTTCATTTGAAAGTTCTCCTAGAAGAGACTTACTTATTTCTGAAAGAATGGTTAATTTTGTAATACTCTGTGTGATGAGAGACATTAAAATGCGGTTTTTCATCTCCATCAGATCAATGCCTGCAATGGTTTCTACTGTGATTACTTCTCTCCCAATAAGGTTTATAAACCAAAGACGTGGACTGAAGCATGGACTGGATGGTAAGCTTATGATCATTCTCATAAAAATACTGCACTTTCTGATTATTCATGTGTATCAGTTTCTACAGAGTCAGAATTGCAGGTACTTTCTCATTTTCTTTAGGCTGATTTTATTTGATTTTATTCATGCAGGTACACAGAATTCGGAGGTGCTGTTCCTTACCGTCCAGCGGAAGATTTGGCCTTCTCTGTTGCAAGGTTTATACAAAAGGGAGGTGCTTTTATAAACTATTACATGGTAAACATGCTCATTTCCTAATTTATCTTCATCAATATAGACTGAAAATAAAACTATGTTATGGGACTTTCCTTAAACCTTTTTCCCTTCTGCTCTTGCTAGTACCATGGGGGAACAAACTTTGGAAGAACTTCCGGTGGACCTTTCATAGCCACCAGCTACGACTATGATGCTCCCCTAGATGAATATGGTATGCATAAAAGTTAACCTTGAAAAAAACTTTATGTTTTCATCAAATTTTTATCTGTTATGTGTTCTGAGCTCATATTCCATAATTTATATACTTCTAACAGGTTTATACCGGCAACCTAAGTGGGGACATTTGAAAGATCTACACAGAGCAATCAAACTATGTGAGCCAGCTCTGGTGAATTCGGACCCTACTGTCACATCGCTCGGGAATTACCAAGAGGTCTGATCAACCCAGTCTGATCAAATAAACCAAGTGGTTGATTACTGGGATATAACACGTACCTTTATCGTTTCTGCAGGCCCATGTATTCAATTACAAAGCAGGAGGTTGTGCTGCATTTCTTGCAAACTATAACCAGCATTCTTATGCCACGGTGTCTTTTAGGAATATGCATTATAACTTGCCTCCATGGTCTATTAGCATCCTCCCTGACTGCAAGAACACAGTCTTCAATACTGCAAGGGTGAGCCAGACAGCACTTTTTTGGAGCAATTGTACTTCTTGTTCCCTCAATAACTAAATAACCAAGTTCTTGAGTAATATATTGAATATAAGCTTAATTTCTTTCATAGATTGGAGCTCAAAGTGCCCAAATGAAGATGACTCCTGTTAGATGGGGATTCCCTTGGCAGTCATATGATGATGAAACAACATCATATCAAGACAATTCATTCACAAAGTTCGGGTTGTTGGAGCAGATAAATACTACTTGGGACCTGTCTGATTACCTATGGTATTCCACCGAGTAAGTTCTGTGAAAGTTTCTCTAAAATTATTTTTCCATAGCCTGGTATATTCATCTGAAATATTCTTTGCATCAATATTCAATCCTGCAGAGTCAAGATTGGTGCTAACGAATGGTTTTTGAGAGGAGGAAAGTGGCCAATTCTGACTGTGATGTCAGCTGGGCATGCTTTGCATGTCTTCGTCAATGGACAATTAACTGGTAGACAGACCAATTGTTGAAAGTTGTTATTGTCCATACTAATGCTAGCTGGTATGGTTGTTAAGAGTCAAGTTATATCCCTCGTATTTCTGACAGGAACGGCTTATGGAAGTCTAGAAAACCCGAAACTTACATTCAGTCAAGGGGTAAATCTGAGAGCTGGTATCAACAAGATTGCATTCCTAAGCATTGCTGTTGGCCTACCGGTTTGCACCTGAATCTTTCTTTATTGGCCATCAATATACCCAGCATATAATCATTGCCTAGAGTGACATGATCTAAGCTTGAAATACATATCTAGTTTTCCATGATAACAGGAGTTAGCACACAACATCATAAGGTCTCATTATAGATATTCAATTGTCTCGTGCTTCTTACACCTACTTATGAAGCATATTTTCTATTTCTGCAGAACATTGGTCCACATTTTGAAACATGGAATGCTGGTGTTCTAGGACCTGTTTCTCTTAGTGGTCTCAATGAGGGTAGGAGGGACCTATCTTGGCAAAAGTGGACTTACAAGGTAGGAATTTTTTTTTTTTTTTATCAAACAAGGTAGGTCTTATCATTCAATTGAAGGATGAAAATATCTGGGGCTACCATCACTAATTATAGCTTTACAATCTGATTTCCAGGTTGGCCTAAAAGGTGAAGCTTTGAGTCTTCACTCACTCACTGGAAGCTCTTCTGTTGAGTGGGTTGGAGGATCGTTCGTGGCCCGGGGCCAACCATTGACATGGTATAAGGTATGCCCGTGATTACTCATCTCTAGGTTACCACTACTGATGCTAAAACATAACTTCTTTAAAGATATAGTAAAACAAAGACTGCAGTTCTTCTATATTACTTTTTCTTTAAAAATTTGTGATGCTAAATTCAACGGGCATTCCATGTGCATCACCAGACTATATTCGATGCTCCTGGTGGCACTGAGCCATTAGCATTAGACATGGGAAGCATGGGCAAAGGTCAAGTGTGGATAAATAATCAACATATTGGTAGATACTGGCCTGCAAATAAAGCGTCAGGCACTTGCAGTGCCTGTAACTATGCAGGCTGGTTCACTGAGAAGAAATGCTTGAGTAATTGTGGGCAGCCTTCTCAAAGATGGTAATCTAAACATCTACGTCAACTTTTCCCATAGTGATCAGGTATTTTAAGTTGCTAACTGACCTCTCTGGGATCGATGACTCAGGTATCATGTTCCTCGCTCCACGTTGCGCCCAAGAGGAAACTTACTGGTTATATTTGAGGAATGGGGTGGAAATCCCAGCGGAATATCTTTGGTTAAACGAGAAATAGCAAGTGTATGTGCGGACATATATGAGTGGCAACCAAACTTAATGAATTACGAGCTGAAAGCATCAGGTAAAGTAGACAAACAGCTGAGACCTAACGCTCATCTCTGGTGTGCTCACGGCCAGAAGATCAGCTCTATTAAATTTGCTAGCTTTGGAACACCAGTGGGGACTTGTGGAAGCTTCAGGGAGGGAGCTTGCCATGCCCACAAATCCTATGATGCTTTTGAAAAGGTATATACATAAGTTTGTCAATGATTATGCATTAAGAAATGCTGCAACTATTTCCTACTCTGCCAAAATATGTTTCTCAAGTTCTTTGTTCCAAAACATTGTTTGTTTCTTCCAGAACTGCATAGGGAAAGAATCATGTGCTGTAACTGTGGCTCCTGAGATATTTGGTGGAGATCCCTGTCCCGGTGTCATGAAAAAGCTCTCGGTCGAGGCAATATGTAGCTGGTGAGACCGAATCTGCTAAATGTCAATCAAGATGGACCAAAGCATGAGTTTCTTAGCTCCTTAGATTACTAGGCTTATATTTATCGTTTTAATATAAAATATTTTTGGCTCTGCCGTCGGGGTGAAGTTGTGCAGCCTTGCAGCACACCATCGGCTCAAGCGCATTGTGATGGTGAAGGTGATTCATTCAGAAACCAATGTACATAAACTAGCCCCAGAATCAAATTGTACTGGCCATAGGTGGAAATGTACAGTGAGATTATTCTACCAGTCAATGTGCATTTTTACCCCTCTGGTCTTACATTGTTTTTGGTTATGGCTTTCAAAATATCAAAAATACAGTGTCTATGTATACCAAAGCAATCACTTACTGCTTTATCCTTGTAACTTTCTCTAGTAATTTACATGCAATTTCAATAAAGTGAAGAAGCATTATCGATCCCGAACTTCCTCATTCACCATATAGGGAGTACAAAGCTCATTCTCTGCAAGATACATGTAGATCACAATTAAATTCTATGTTTACTTAAGAACCTATTCCTGTTGGTGATCATGTTTGGGCCAAAGAAGCAATGCCGCTCGCACAAACTGAATGCAATTTTCTCTATCCATGAAAATCCCAGTAGAGAGCACATATTGAATCAGCTGCGACTTACTGGACTCTTCGCAAACTCTAGTCAATTGTTGAGTCGCAAAACAGTCTATATCCTCTAACACAATACTTGACACAACAATATATTGTCGACATATGCTAAAATTCTGTTTTTCGAAGCAGTTAGTAAAATACTCTAATAAAATGGAGGGAATTCCTGAGAGAGACAGAAACCGATGGAAACAAAAGTTAGCTTTGTGCACCATGCAGAAATGGTAGTCTATATCTCATACTCCGCATGAGAAACATTCCATATAACTATAAGTCTATAACATTCTAATGTCAGTGAAATCAAGGGTCAGGTAGCCGTCAACTTGAACAGGTGAGCAAGTGATCCTTGAATTTGTCGAGCTCGGATATAACTTCTTCCTCTGGTCTGTAAAGCAGGTCCATCATTCGCCAAATCTGCACCAGAATAGTAATGTCATGAGAACAAGAGTGTGGATCATAAAGACATTTGTGTTTCCCTCCTCGTAAATGAATGAAATGCCAGCATGCAGTAAGAGAATGGACATGTCAACAGAAGCTTGCCAATTTATAAAAGATACATAATGGAGTTCATATTACCAGACTTGACTTTCTTAACAACTCTCTCTACACCATTCACCTTTCAAGTCTTTTTACAATTGAGTTTTATTTAAATCTGATTATTATTTTAATTATAATAATCTGCAGTAGTTATAAGGAGCACAAATTTGTTGTTTACCTGTAGGGTACCACCACCACCAGTACTTTCACCATCATCGGATACACTCACTATTGTCCATGGATCAGATGCATTCCAGTGGAAATCAACGACTTTGTCCCTACATATATTCCAAATTAGAGATGTGAGTATGAAAAGACCCATTGAGATTAGACACAGTAACAACTGAAGTTGACTGAAGTGTGCTGAAAACAAAGTTCATAATTACTAACAAAATCAACCCCCTGAGAAGTTGAAATTAAGAAAACCAATTAAGAACCTTAATCAGAAATAGTAAAGACGAATTTATATCAACAATAAAATAGAGAAAACATGGAATCAGCATAAAATGCTAAAAAACTAAATGCATGTGTTTTGGGCCCACGAGTCAATGACTCCCAACTCCAGCAATTAATATATAGCCCCTTGATATATACCTGTGCCCAGCATGCCGGAAGAACAACCCTGATGGTGTATCTCCAGAATCTGCTTGTGTCTGGTCTTGTGTCTCCCCTACCTGGGTAATATATATTGACCACATAGAATATATCACAAAAGAAATCAATGAATAACCAACAAGTGAATAATGTGAGGCACAAAAGTTAGACACACGGTATAGGACATTTGCATTCACTACATGTCGATTTAAATTTGAGATGGTAAAATATAGACGATAACTAATATGAAGCAAAAAAGTTCAAATCCTGGTGACGATTCAAAATTTTCTACTATAGCCCCACTTGAGGTACTACAGAATTTTTTATTAAACACGAAGAAAAGTACACGTCCAAATCTATGGTGAAGGTTTTGTACCTTCTCATGATCCCAAATATTTAGGAGACCGTCTTCAGCTGAAGTTCCAAAAATAGATGATCTGTCTGGCGACCACTACGCATAATGAAGATGTGTTTCAGAGTGTGGTTGCGTAAATATCAAATCAGATGGAACTTTTTTCTACTTCTCAAAATGCAAAACATACATAAAACATCGCTTGTTACCTGAACACATAGGACGGCGGCACTGTGGCCTTCAAATGTATGCACTGGGGAACCAACTCCACTGGAACTGAGCTTCCGCCGATCGAACATGCGAACAGTGTTATCAGCAGACCTGAAGGACAATATGGACACAGTGTAAAGAAAATAAATGCATACCATATAGAGTAATTGTGACTCTATTATTGCATATATAGATATCAAGAGATGAAGAGCAACAGAATGATACCCCGTTAGAATAAGATTTATATCATGAGGATTCCAATCAACACAATGGATATCAGCATTGTGCGCTTTCTCAACCTGCAAAACAGATAACAGATATAAGTAGAGGCAAAGCAAACTCCGGAACAGTCTGCTGAAGAAATATATCGCTCCATCCTAGGAAACATTTGTCTGGGAATCACAAAAAATGGCCACTAAACTGCTGAGGGACAAATTTCACCAACTAAGAGAGAGCAGAAAAAGAGATCTATCTCTCAATGATATATAGGCCATGCATGTTGTCACATTTACTGATTCATAGTTACACTAATACATATCATATATAATGACCACATTCACCCTCTTGTTCTGTGTGAGGTATGTGTAGGGTTGCATTTTATGATTTAGTTTTAATCAACTCTGATGCCAGATGTCATTATGAATAAATATAGGAATTTTAAGTTCGTAAATAAATTTTTTTAAAAGAGACGGAAAGAATAATAACCTTGAGTTCTGGTGTTGCACTAGTTCTTGCATCCCATAATATAAGGCAGGAATCATCGCCAACACTACAGAACTCGTTTGCGCTACATTACAAATTGAAGTCAGTAAATGTGCTTTGAAGAAAGAGCAGATCATGAACTTGGCTACCTGGAAGGGCAAAACTGAACATCTTCCACAGTATCTTCATGCCCCTTGAACACCTCACGAGCTTGCACAGTGTGGCTATCAGCATTTTTATTGGACCCAGGAGATTTTGTTGCACCCTGATCAACAGCCAAAGTAGAGATGTGATCTTGAATGCTCCATAGAACTACTGACATGTCCTTTCCTGAAATTAAGAAATGTTAAGAAATGAAAACATGTAATAGAATGGAAAATGGATTTTAAACAACTCTATTCATCAACATCAGCAAGCCTCTCGACTTGGCGAGTAGGCGGGTGGGCAGGTCTGATACTATGCTGCCTTACCCTTTGAAAATCATTACTAACTAAAATTGAGTATCCTGATCTATTTAAAGGAGCCAATCATGCAAGACTGCAACCCTAAAGAAGGCTAAATTGAATAATATTCAACACTAAAAAAGAGGAAAAGGTTTAAAGGATAAATTATCAGAAGATTTGACAATAAACAAGTATCAAATTATCTTCACATAAAAAAATTACTTTTAGTTGAAGTGGTCATGAAAAGCGTAATCAATAGTAACTCATTACTTCATAAGGAACGATTCATAATAACTCATTAATTAACAAACAACAAAATAATGTGTGTATAACTCTAACTCTTGGAGGACAAAATAAAGAGGTTTGAGATTGCCACACCTCCAGATAGGACAAAGGGTTCTGTGGGGCTCATTGCTAATGCAAATTCTGCATTATCTTTATGGCCAACTAGTATCTACAATGTCACACATAACAAAATTGTCAGAAGCTTACAAAGAAACATCTCAAAGACATGTTACTGTATTAAATGATGTATAACCTTCAAACGCTTATTTACAAATTGAAAATTTTAAGCCAACAAACAATAAGATATTATAATTAAGAAATTCGGAAAAGTAAAGATCACTTTCTCTCATAAGGAACACACCAAATCTGGACGAGATTCTGTGGCCCCTAAGACGGCATGGCGGTTAGGCTGAGATTCGACATCCCATACAAGAACCTGATTCATGTACCAAAGTGTAGGCCTTTTAGTTTCCACTGAGAAAAATGAATTAACCTTAGACAAATAAAACAATAAGTTTTGCACGCTGACACATACTTCAGGACTATCGGTATGTGTTGCCACTATCTTGCTATTTTGAGGCAATTCCCTGATACGGTTCACCTACAAGTTTTCATAGAGGTGTGAAAACCTGAATGTTACCAGATCAACTCTCACAAAGTAATGTAAAACATGGAAAAAGTATTGCGGTTTAAGATGATAAGTAGTGCCAAAATAACGATGTGTACCTCGCCAGGATGAATAATAGTTTTGAATTTCTTCACAAAAGGTGACCGTGCTTCTTCATTGAACTGAGAGTTGAACACAGGGTTATTAGTAAAATTTTAAACATTAAAGGACCACTTGGATAAAACAATAATCAGAAATAACAAAATATTATGCTTAGAAATGCAACAACAGATAAAACAGAAGCATATAAATATCCCGTGAAATATTCTGTGCTACCTTTACAGAACCTGACACTAGAATAAAACCACACAATGCTATGGAATGAGATAATACCTGAGATATGTGTTCGGCTGCAGCAACTCTTGGTTTTACAACTTCACAATTCGCTATTACAAGTGTATTTGGAACACTACCATCAGTCTACAAGAAGAGAGAAAATGAGTAACCATGGGGCTCTATGTGGGTGCTAATTATAATACAAGAAAATAACTTATATGTAAGCTCTATGGCTCATCTACAGTGATATGATACCCATCGATGGTCTTACCATTTTGACTAATAGCTAGCAACACTATGAAGCAAGACGACAAGATTAGCTTACCTGCTCAGAAAGGTATAGCCTCTGACGATTCTTGTAAGTAGCTTGCTCCAGTTGTGGGCCCCACCTGATATCATGAAAGGACGAACGTGCAAGGTTAGATTTACATATACTTTACCGAAGGGGCAGATCCAGGATTGAAACATAGGGTGGTCCCTTGGTAACTAAATTATAAAAGAAAAAATCATTTACAAAATTATAAGAAAAATTACATATGAAAATATATATATAGTTTAAATTATAGTTCAAAAATAATATATTTGATTATAGTTTTAGGCAGTGGGGAAACAATGAAGGTGGGGCCAATTTCAAAATAATAAGTTAGGGATTTTGGAAAAAGTCCTTAAACTACAACCAACTATTAGCTATATATTAAAAAGTCACATTAATGACTCGAGCCAGCGACCTTTAGGATAAAGCTTCATGCCTCAACCAACTTAGCTGAACTTTATGTTGTAGAAATCATTTATATAAAGTAAACATCATGAAACAAAATAAAATAAATTCTTGATGTTGGACTCGGATACATCTAAATAGTATGACATTTCGCATCACTGCAATATAAGCTAGCTATACTATTTATCTTGTTAGGTCTTCATTTTGTTCTACTGTGGGGATATTGAAAGGGCTAGTTTCATTGGGTTTTTTTTTTGGAAATATGGGGAAAAGAAGAAAGAAAACGAAGTGGGGAAAAGAGGTAATAAGTATGCATTGAGCCATCAAAACCAAGGGTCATTTATTGTTTGGTTCGTGAATCAATATAAAAGAAATGGCTGCTACTAGCAGGATTCGCACCCAGCCAAATAGTATGAAATTCTAGCATCACTACCGTCTGAGCTAGCTATTGTCTTTGATTTGGGGTGGTCCTGTGCATACCTTGCCCACCCCGTGGATCCGCACATGTTTTTTCAGCAGGCAACTAATTGTCCATGTCAATGTCAATTACAGAAATGCTGATTGCAGAGAAGTGATCGGATAGCTAGACCATCAAGTGCCATTGTACTATTAAGACGAAGTGACAAGATATTGATTCCTAGCTGCCATATGAATTTACATGTTCTCTTTCATAATGACCAACAACACTACAATTAGCTAAAGACATTCTAGCACATTTCCGCGTACGCCTCTGTGTTTTAGGATTTAATTGTACAAAAGTAAACATATAACTATACACGAATTTCAATTAGACAACCCAAAACACAAACGCTTGCATTTTCCACCGCATTCAAATTTGTCGAGCAAAGATCATCATCTCTTCAGCAAACGTATAGCAGGAAAAAGGGTATAAACATATGCTCCACCCATTCCAAAAAGATTGTCCAGCGTGATTTTTCAAATGTCAAAATTAACAAAGTTTGTAGCTTTACACAGCATTGATTTGAGACAAACTTACCATGTTAAAAATAAAGTACATTAGAAATACCACCTTTGATATCTTTCTCGCCAAATATTATACCATATATATCGAAAATAAAAACAGTAAAGATCAAAACCATCAAAATACCAAAAAAAGATACAATCTTTTTGAGATGGATAGTAACTTAACAATCTTTCTAGCCTTAAAGGACACACATAACTTCGAGTTGAACTAAAATAATCATGTTAACTAAAACAACCAATATATTATTTCATATATCCACCAAATACTATATAACATATATAAAAGTACCAATTCTCAACTTCAAACTCCAAAATTCAAAAAATACAATCTTTTTGAGATGGGTTTAGTAGCTTAAACCCTAGATGTAGAAAAATGAAGAAAATCATGAAGAGAGAGTAGTAGTGTTACCTGCAAGATAGAGAAGGCCAAATGAGGTTATGATTGGTCAACCAATCATATAGAACTGGCACAACTGACTTCCATTGACTATAACATTCATCCACTGATCTTCTTCCTCCTTTGTTTGTGTCCTTCATCTTCTTCTTCAAACCACAATTTCTTGAATATATGTTCTTCTTCTTTTTTTGCTTACAAATGGGTTGCAGCAAGTTCTTTAACCCTTGCCCGCTCCGAGACCCTTGTTAATTAATGAGTAAGCAGGGTGCAATATATAGGCCGGCTCGTTACATTCCCAAGTTGGGTGGAATAGGCACATATTTAATCCGACTCGACGATGTTTTAGTGAAGTTGAGCTTCTATTGGAATTGAACCGATGATCGTCGCGTTACAAATGCGATGTTTTAACCTTTGAGTTAAACGAGCCTACATAATAATTACATAAATTTTTTATAGACGGGAATCCTAAAAATCTTAATTACGCGTAATCTATACTATATGATTCTGTAAATAATGGATAGAATCGAATAAAGATAGATAAAGAGTAGAAAATAAAAATTCATATATCATTATATAATTTTTATTTCTTTATCAGATTCTAACTAGATAGTGAATCATAATATGTATTGGTATGTATCCCGATTATGTATTTTCCTTATCGGACTATTTGGTTGTAAACTATAATTAGTCGTTTCTTTTTGAGGATCAGATAATATATTGTCAATAAATCCAAATCTAGCTAAATTAACCTTGTAAATGTCTTATTTACTTCTCCATTTATATGACTAACCCCATTGAAAACTTCATGTTTGATTTAAACGTTACTTTTTCGAACTTAGAATAAATAGTAACAAATTGCAAAAGATAATATTCTTTTACTATAAATGCGTAGTATTGATATACATGCCATGTTTTTATTACAAAAAATTAGGGCAAACGACTACAATAGTCGTCTTTGTTTACAATATGTTTCTAGTTTATAATCTATGTTTTCAAAACGTCATTACAAATCAACTATATTTGAAAATGGTCCAGTCCATCACATATTCTATGAATCCGTCGCTACTTATATAATGTGAGTGACTCGTGACTGGTCACAAAGGTCATGTTGGTCATTTCATTTAATAAGTACTAAGGTAAAAGTCAAAAGAAAAATATGAAATAACCCACCCAATTTTGAATCTAAAGTAAACCTCCCCAACAAGCAATTACAAAAGTTTAACATGCGAGACCAATTAACATATATTTTAAAAATAGCTAATTGACAACATATTTTAAATATAACGATCCATTAGTAGGGTGTGGAGGAAAACCGAAATCGAGCCGAACCGAATCAGAACCGAACCGAAAAGAACCGATAACTAATTTTATGTAGGAAAAAATAATTTTAGTAAAAGATAATTGACGAGAGGATTCAACATTGTTCATTGTTAGTATAATATAATAATAAATAGATGAATATGCTTTAAGCTAATAAAATATGAATATATATGCATTATATTTAGTTGGGAAAGGGGGGAATTAGTTATGTTTTTTAAGTGAAGCCCCATGATCTTTTTAGACCAATAAACAAGTGACACATGTTTAAATTGCATACTAACTCCCATTTAGTTTCTCATTTTTGAAAATTTGCAAATCTCTATTATTATTTTACACATTAAATTATTTAAGCATAATTAAGATGAATAAAATAGTTACCTATATATAATTGTATATTTATTCAATGATTTTTATCATACACATATTTGAATTTTACAAGAAATATTTTACAAGAAATATTTTACCATCATATATGCATGTACAAATTAATGTAAATATATATATTTTAAATATGATAAACGAACTCGCACAGGTTGAACTGTGCACAATCATCTAGAATATTTAAAAAGTGGTACCGTGTGACGAATGTGTATACGAATTTCGAAATTAGTTTTAAAAGAAACTCGTTTAACTTATATAGAGTAGAGATATTTTTGGAACTTAATTATGAGTTACATTTAATATAAATCAATATTAATCACATTTAGATTTGAGTCCAAAACTATAATAATAATATTAGCAGGGAACGAACCGACCCAAAACTTCAAGGCCGAAGTGAGCTCAAATTTAGGTCCAAAATATGAGGCCAAGAACCGGAACCGAATCAGAACCGACATGAAACCAATATGAACAGTACCGTTTAGAACCGAACAAATTTCGGTTCCGTCAGCTATAGAACCGATTAGGCTCAAAATCGAACGAACCGTGCACATACTCTCCATTAGGAACATTTTGTAAACCTAGTTATAGGCTTATAGCCGTTTGCCAAAAATTATGTAACTGATGCTAAATATAAATTATTTAAATAAATTCATGTGTCCCCTTTAAATACTCATTCTCTCTGTTTGTAATATAAAACCCAACAGTCTGTAGCAGAATTTTATCGATAAACCCACTCAAAGTATTTAGTTTGTCTTTCTTGATACGATCATCGATTCTTTTCTTGATCATCAGTTTATTTGTGTTGCATTCAAAAGTACAAGTACTCCATAATCTTTGATTGTCTCGATCTTTATTTGAAACTTCCTCAATGGGTAAACTCTCCTGCTTTGGTTAATTCATACTCGTATAATTTACATCAAATCATCAATGAATATCTGAAGTTGAATGGTCTTCTTTTTAGTTGAATGGAATTTAGTTTTACTGTAAATGAGTTTGTTGCAGTTGAACTGAGCTTAACTTGTTATTTATGCAATAAAGACTAAAGCTTTATTGTTTGTTTTGTTTACTCTTGGTTAATTACTCCAATTTTGATAGTTGGGTTGTTGATAAATTTCTGATATAATCATGAAATTGTACTTCTGTTTCTATTATTTGTTAGGGATATATTTTCTTGCTTCACTCCTAAAAAAAAGTGGTTTAACTATCTTTGCGAAGTTTATTGCAGTGGAGCTGTGTTTAGATGGTTGTTTATGCAATAAAGATTGGAGCTGGATCATTTTCTTTATTATTGATCGAGTGCTATAATTTTGATTGTTGGTTTGTTGATCAATTGTGATATATACAATAAATGATATGCGCTTATCATACTTTTGTTCGAATTAGTTTATTTTCATGCTCAAATTCTGACGGAAGTGAAGTTTTACTATTATTAAGTTTCATTGCAATTGAACTTTGTTTAGCTTGTTGTTTATGCAATAAAGGCTCGAGCTTTATGGTTTGTTTTCTTTATTATTGATCGATTACCCCAATTTTGATAGTTGGGTTTGTTGATCAATCGTGATTCATTAGAAACTTGGTTTCTCATTTTCTCATTTTTAGCTTCACTGGTCGTTTAAAGAAATTGAGTCCAGCCATTAGAGAAAGGGGAAGATAAAAAGTGATTGAAATGATTTTTTTGTTCAGAAAGGTTAATATAGAGCACGTCGTTGTTGTGTGTGCTCAAGTCATAGAAGTTTGAAGATGTATATGTACTGGCTAGTGGCTACTGAGTAGTTGACATATGATTCTACATTCCTTTTCATATATGTGCTAACCGTTGTATGTATTCTCTTAACTTAGATGATGTTGGTTATTTTTCTTTCAGATATTAACATTAATGATGCTTCTTGTTCAACTCACCTCATCTATGGAGATGGTACCTTCAATATTGCTGGGCTAGAAAACTTCATGAAGGAAGTGAAATTGGCAGAGTGTGGGCTTTCTTATGCTGTAGTTTCAATTATGGGTCCTCAAAGTAGTGGTATGATTATATCCCTTTATCAGGAAAACCAAGAGCGTCTTAGTCGTGCCTAGTTAATTGGCATCATAACTGTGGTGACAGGCCTGTGCAAAAAGTTACATTGGAAGTATTTAGCAGGCTGTGAAATGCTTTTTGTGCATCAAATAACATCGTCGCTTAGCTAATATCTATTTCTTTTTCTGCTCTTCTTGTTCGCCCTTCCCCTCCAACAACCTCACTGATCCCTTCTCCTTCTTGAAATAGTAGTCATTTAGCTGATTAATTAGTCTTAGGTTTGTATTATTTCTGCCATAATAAAAGTTTGTGATCTCTGACATCGTATATGATGCTGATAGGAAAGAGTACCCTGCTAAATCATCTCTTCCGTACAAACTTCAGAGAGATGGATGCTTTTAAAGGGAGGTGGGTATACTTGAACATGATTATTGTCCATACTCTTCTCCTTTGACTCTTCTGGTGTAACTTGATAGACATGATATGGATCTTTTTTGTTCTTTATGGTGTAGGTCTCAAACCACAAAAGGTATTTGGATGGCCCAGTGTGTAGGGATTGAACCTTGCACTCTTGTAATGGATCTGGAGGGAACTGATGGAAGGGAACGTGGAGAGGTTCTATTGAATAGTTAAATTTATTACTTCTGATACTTGATATGCACATGCTTGGTGCTCCACTTGCTTTTTACCGATGTTGCTTTTCGGCTTCAATTGTGCTCCCCCTAAAATTTTACTCTCAGTGAATTCCTATTTTTCTGTTCCTAGCCTTTAGGATTACTTTTTGTTTGCTTATGAAATTGCTGAGCATGGAATTTTATCTTCTATATTTTTGTCACCACACTCTCATGGTCCAAACTTTCACGAGTTGACTTTTATTACATGTTAACTCCTGTCAGTCATGTTGCTTTTATGTTTAAACCAAAACAATACCAACTTATCTCAGTAAGTGGAGTCGGCTCTATGATTACGCCTCTATTCATCTCTATGTTCTGTGTTGTTTACTTGTTTCAGTAATTATTTTATTTGTTTATTTCCTTGTTGTTCACTTTACTTTAGTGAAACAGAGGAGGAGGACATGGCACATTTGTAACCTGTTTTTTTATTCTGATGAATTTTCAGGATGACACAACATTCGAGAAGCAGAGTGCATTATTTGCTCTTGCTGTTTCAGATATAGTGCTTATAAACATGTAGGTTTGTTCATAGCACATGCAAGGGTAAAAATATCCAAATCGTTTTTAAAGTTTGCTTTTTCATTACTGTTTACCATCATTTAGGTGGTGTCATGATATTGGTCGTGAGCAGGCTGCAAACAAACCACTTTTGAAAACGGTTTTCCAGGTAACACTGAACTGATTCTTTTGTTACTACATTTGCACTTCAAGATTATATTCTCATAATTTTTTTATGGGGACAGGTTATGATGCGATTGTTTAGTCCACGTAAAACAACGTTAATCTTTGTGATACGAGATAAAACAAGGGTATGTTCATCCACTAATCTGTAGATAATGACATCACTATATTGCAATGTTTTTGTGCTCTTGGTTTATATTCACCTACTGAAATGAACTCTCTTTTTGGTGTCTATTAGACACCCTTGGAGCATTTAGAACCTGTTCTGAGAGACGATATTCAAAAGGTAACATATGTAGTTGAATGTGGACCTGCATTTTATTTGTTGACTTCGTGAGGCTTTTCACTGTTAGATTATTTTTTTGTGATTGCTTGTAGATATGGGATGCTATTCCTAAACCAGAAGCTCACAAGGAAACTCCCTTGAGTGATTTTTTTAATGTAAGAAGATATCTATTAATATTAGCTCACCTGCCCAATATGCTAAATCTTTATTATAACATTAATTTACCATCTAATTGGCTAGGTTGAAGTTGTTGCCCTCTCTAGTTATGAAGAGAAGGAAGAACAATTTAAAGAACAGGTGTGTTTAGTTTTATGAATAATTATTGATTTCAGTTGGTCAATTGGAGTACTAACTTCTATAGTTATTTAATGGTGAAGGTGGCTGATCTCAGACAGCGTTTCTATCATTCGATTGCACCCGGGGGACTTGCCGGAGACAGGCGGGCAGTAGTGCCTGCTTCAGGATTTGCCTTCAGTGCCCAACAGATATGGAAGATTATAAAGGAGAACAAAGACCTGGACTTACCTGCCCATAAGGTTGGAGTTGAAATTTTTTTTCGGGTCAAATTACTACCAAGAGCTATGTGATTAATAAACTGTTGAAAATTTATTTAAGGTCATGGTGGCTACTGTCCGATGTGAAGAAATTGCCAAAGAGAAATTCAATTCTTTCGTCGCGAATGAGGTATCTGTTTTTGTGCTATTGTATCCCTTGTGTTGTATATGTTGGTCTTACCTCATTTTTAATTCGTATATAATTAAAACAGGAATGGCATGAGCTGGAGGGGACTGTCAAATCGACTCTAGTTCCAGGTTTTGGTCAGAAGCTCAGTTCGCTACTTGGCACTTGTCTATCCGAGTAAGTAAACTTCATGTCATTGTGATTATCTTTTTGTAATGACGTAAATTCCACTACACTATATCTCAGCTATCAATAATTTTGGCAGTGGGCAAGAATAGCAGTACACATATGGAAACGTACATCTCTAATTCTGCCAAAATCACATTGTGCAATGTACCTAACTTGTTCAATTATACCATTGGCTTGCTGAGAACTTTTGTATAATGATAATGTTCTTAGACCTGTAGACAATCAAGTTAATACTTTATTAAATTAAAGTTCACTCTGTTTTTCAGATATGATGCTGAGGCAACATATTTTGATGAAGGTGTTAGAACTTCTAAGAGGAAACAATTGGAGAACAACTTGTTGCAAGTAATACATCCCTTACATTTGTTTGTAATTCATTACCAGGAAGATTGCGTCCTAACTAATTAAAGATTCTCTTCATTCCTAATTATCTGAAAGTAGTTTGGTATAGTGTCATTACTAATTAAAGAGTGTATGCACGGTGAAGTTCGTGTGGTACGAATAGAACAATTAATTAGCTGAAGTTTTTTCGTTCCTTTAACTCTTTTCCGTTGATCATCTTTTGTATGATTTATTTAGCACGTCCAACCTGCATACCAATCAATGTTGGGTCATCTGCGGTCTGAAACGCTGGAGAAGTTTAAACAGTCTTTAACTGATGCACTGAGTAAAGGAAAGGGTTTTGCATCCGCTGCTCATGAATGTACCGACTACTCTATGTCACAGTTCAATAAAGGTTGTCTAGGTAAGATACCTATATTCTGCCAAGTTTTCCATATTGGTTCCACACTTCCACTATCTCTTCTTTATGAGGTACTCGGGATGAACTCCACGCAGGCACTCTCTTTGGGTCCAATTAGCATTCTTTATGAGGTTACTCGGCCCAAAGGCACTCCTAATAGTTGTGATTTTTCCTATGAAATTATGAAAATATAGCAGTGACATGGGAAATGCATGACCAATAAGCTAAGGGCAATATAATGTCTGACTGTTACTTTTTGGAGTGTAATATCAAATTCACAGTGCTAGAAGCCTACAACTAGTCTTTTTAGTATGTATGCTCTTACTGCTAAAAGTGAGAAATAGGGTTAGAAAGGAAGTTACAGCCTTACAAGGTACTAAACTACTTATAAGCATATCGTTAATATAAACTTCAGTAAGCATGGTTGGAATATTGCCTTCTTCGAACTATAATACGGTTTTTATATAAAAGAAAATTGTATTATCATTTTCGAAATACAAGAATTTAGAAATATAATGGAAAAGAAATTTTAGACTTCTTATGAAATTGTTCTTCCCCTGTAATTTTTTCGTTATTTATTTCTATATTATGTCTCAGATGCGGCCATCACTCAAGCGAATTGGGATATATCAAAGATGAGAGACAAGTTGCATCGAGATATAGATGCTCATATTCAGGCTGTATGCTCCGCCAAGTTGTCTGAACTTATCAGTCTCTATGAGGTAAGGAGCCCCCTGCATATGGTCTTTACTTTTGGTTCAGTGAGCACCCTTGAATTCTGAGGAGGGGTAGAAATTAATGATGTTTAGCGATACCCTGCATGGTTCTGATTGTCTTGTCTATAGATTAAGACATCCAGTGACTATGGTTCCAATTGAATGTTTGTGGCTGTCATAGATACTCCATCTATCCAAATTTGTCTTTTGTACAATATCCAAAGTGAACTCAAATTTGTCTCACAAACCTATATTTCCCTCTATCCACTTATACAAAAACAATAACACATTAAGGGATTGCCGAAAAAGGAAAACAGTCCTTGTAAGGGGATGGAGGGAGTAATTATTTTTGTTACTCCAGTTGTTAATAGGTTGTTGGGTCAGAAGAATTTCATTGCTTCTAGTTTGTAGGAGGCATTATTGTGTTATTGTTCTTTTCTGTTGCCTAATATCGGCTGCATATCTCTTAAAATTGCACTCCACTCCTGAAAATTTATCTGTACCTATGGGATCACCCACTAAGACATAAACAAGATACATACAACATGCCCCAATGACTACAAAGAGGCTCCCGCCTAGGCCGGGTATGGAGGTTCAGATATTATGCAGCCTTACTCCTGTGATAACATGAAGGCTGCTTCTAATTGAGTCAATTGACCCAACATGAAGTGCTAAGACTATCTTCTAGTCCTTTATAGATAAGAAGCTTAGGTAGTGTAATGAGTTACTTCGATTTATTCCATCATATCAAAGAGCTCAGACTGCATGGACATGGAAAAAATGACCCACTCAGAAAGCATATTGCGTTAGCAACATCCTGACTCTTCTCATGTTTCTTTATTCTTCAAACATTCTCTTGCAGAAAAAATTAAATGCAGCTTTATCTGCACCAGTTGAGGCTCTGTTAGATGAAGCTGGCAATGATGCATGGCCTGCCATACGAAAGCTTTTAAGACGAGAGACTGAAGCTGCTATCTCTGGATTTTCTGCCAGTCTTTCAGGTTACGAATTGGACGAATCAACCAATGGAAAGATGATTTCGGGACTGAAGGATTATGCAAGAGGAGTGGTTGAGGGGAAGGCAAGAGAGGAAGCTGGAAGGGTTCTAATACTGATGAAAGACAGGTGCCAACTGGTCGATATTTTGTTGGTTCATTCAGAAGTGTATAACACTGTACATGCTGAGAAAATTTACGTTCTCAAAAATGTCTAATTGTGATCTCATTTGGCAGGTTTTCAACAATATTTACCCATGATTCCGATTCGATGCCTCGTGTCTGGACTGGGAAAGAAGATATCAAAGCTATCACAAAGACAGCGCGCTCTTCTGTATGACATGATTTATATCACTTGCTGACCCTATTGTTTATGTATTTTGTTTTGTTAATACTTACGTTATTTGCTTTTCCAGTCCTTGAAGCTACTATCTGTCATGGCTGCCATCCGTTTGGATGATGATGCTGATAATGTTGAGAAAACTCTGTCCCTTGCTCTTATAGAAAGTGGAGCTGCTAGGAGCACCACATCAGCTGACCCTCTTGCTTCGAGTACATGGGATGAGGTAATGAAACGGGTTTCTAGTTTTACATCGGATTAGTCCAAGCCTGTGATTTCAGTTAGACTTGTTTAGTATTGCAGATATACATACCCGTTATAGTGAGGTGAATATTTTAGAATACCCACAAAGAGGGAAGTCTAGTAATCTAGTTACAGCTTTCACATCTATTTTTTCTTGAGTTACTGTTATATAATGAAGTGACCCTTTCAGCGTAGAATTGGGTGAAAATATGAGGGTTGTAGTTTTGAGCATTTATCACTTAGATGCTTTGTTTCCCTTCTTGGCGTCGTGTTTAGTATGATTTTTCATGTAATTGGCAGTACTGTATTAGCTTGAAAGACATATAATCATTTAGATTTGTGATCTGATATACAAATTGGAATCTTCATATATTAATGCCATGTAATTTTCCATTCCAGGTCCCACCAGAGAAAACTTTAATCAGCCCTGTTCAGTGCAAATCATTGTGGAGGCAATTCCGAGCAGAGACTGAATACACTGTGACGCAAGCCATTTCTGCTCAGGTACGATCTTCCACATTCCATATCTTAACTATTAGATACTGGTTATAGCTATATACATTTGTCATTTAGCGTAACAAGACGATATTTTTTACTGAATGGGGACTCGTAGTGATATAAACATTACTTAGAGAATATTGTTAGGGAGAGAAGGGATTGGTTCTATATCTTTGTTAAATTTCTTGATTCATCTTCAAACTTCAGTAGGGGGTAGTAACTCTAAAATGGTCAAGATATGACTGACTGAACAGTATAAGACTGTATTTGTTCTTTTTCTCATGTGCTTCTTCAAGAAACGGCCATCGTGCAATTGAATTATTACTTTTTCTTGATTTTCAGGAAGCTAGGAAGAGAGGCAACACCTGGTTACCACCACCGTGGGCGATCCTTGCTATAGTTGTTCTAGGATATAATGAATTTATGACGATATGGAGGTTTCACTCTCTTTTTCTCAGCCCATACACATGAAACAATAGAAGAAAAGGATTTTTATGTACATACACACACGAAATACATAATACTCTTAGATCTTTTTTGTGCAATCTTTTACTTCCCTCGTAAGTGGACTTTGACTCATTTGTGTTTATTTGTGGCAGAACTCCTTTGTATCTAGGTGTTATCTTTGTTGGTTTTCTTCTCATAATAGCACTCTGGATGCAACTGGACATCTCAAATCGATTCCGCCATGGCATTGTAAGTAATGCATTATTAGATTGACAAAGCTAACATCTTATTTTAAATATTTATACATTGCGTCACATGACAACGAATATTTAGTGACATATTTTATAATATTTCTGAATTTTACAAATTTATTACTGTTGCATGCTCTTCATGGAATATGCTCTTAAAAAAGTTAATAACAGTTTCTAGGACATGGAACAATATTATATGATCAAATGAAGGTCCTAGTTAATTGTTTCCTTTTCAATTTCTCTCTACCTCTATTTTCTTGAAGGCTGATGGTTTACTTCACTTGCCAACAGCTTGCTGGTATTCTCTCTATTTCCACCAATTTCCTTCCAACAGTTATGAATCTCCGTAGGAAGTTAGCTCAAGAACGCCAAAGGGCCACAAATTCCGGACCCCAGCAACAGCCGCCTCTTTCATTGCAGAACTTCCAAGGTGATGATGATCATGGTGATTTATCTCCAAGTTCTTCATCCACAATAACTTCTTCTGGAAATGTTCACCAACAGTCTAGACCCCTCAACGCTTGACTATGCATTATATCATCCCTGGTATTAGTACAACATGTTTGGTAGCATTTCTTCACTTCTGACTAGCGAGCCACTTCCTTCCTGGAAAATTGAGTTTGGTCAAGGCGTGGGTTGAGACGTAAAAAACTGGATGGACGGGCAAGCAGTGGCGGATCTAGGAGTATAAAAGTGCCGGTTCGAAATTGTCATAATTTTCAAAGTGCCTGTTCAAAACACTTAAATATATTTAAATATAATTTTAAATGCTATTTTTACATTAATTTTTCCGTTATACATATATAATTTTTTTTTCAAAAAAAAAAAGTGTGTTCGAGTGAAAGCCTAACGAGTATTTCTCGTTTGGGCAAGATTGAGAGGTCTCCAGTTCTGTCTCAGGTGAAGAGTTTAAAGCTTGCCTTGGCTTACATACTTACGGTTAGGTGTACATGTCTTGTTTGTACCAAAAAAATCAAACCTGTGATTTCTTCAGTGTTGTACTTTAGGGAAATTTAAGGTTATATTACTCTTAGGTTGCATTTAATCATTTTGTTGGGACAACATTTTATTCATGAGTAATATTTTTGTATCACAATTGGTCCGGCTCGTTCGGGGTGAATCTAGTTAAGGTAAAACTTAAAGATTAATTTTAGTAAGAGTAATTGAACTGGACTTAGGTGAATGTGTTGAAATATTGTTTGGATATCGTTTAGTTTTTTTAGGTGAATCGACATGGTTTAAAGTGAAATATAATTAAACTGTAATTTATTTACATTACTCCCTAATTTGGAGGTTAATGAAAATAAGGTTAATCTCAGTGAATGGAGGTTAATTTTTTTACTTCTGTTAACTTAAGTGAATCGAAAATTGGGGTGAACATAAAAATTCAACTAGGTTCATTTCAAGGGACCCTATAGTAGGCAAATTTTGCAATTATCCTTTGTAGATTGGTTGTCAACTTTGTGCAACTATAGCTCTTTTTTTTTTTTTTTTTTTTTTTGTAAATTAGCGATGAATTGAATTTCGAACCCAAGACCTTTTGGTCACTAGTAAGAATATTTTTCATTAGGCTATTGGATTAACGCAAGTGCAACTATAGCTATATAGTAAGGAGTTTTCTTTTCTTGAGTATTATATAATAAATGCATTAATTACTAATTAATATAAAACTCAAAACTTTTTAATAAAAACTCGTGTAATGATCGAGTTAAAAGTATCATCAGATTCTTAAGTCACCCAAAATATTAACCAATTATAATGTGACAACAATGAAATGTCATACTGGTATGGTAAGAGAATCGATTAAAAAGTCTAAAAATAACAAGATGTATATTTTTTTGCAAAATTTGTTTACTAGAATAGAAAATATCCCATTCCTATAAGAACGATCTATTTTGCAAAGACTTGTAACTAAAAATACTTACTACTTTTGTTTTAAATAATTGATATATTTGACTAATTAATACTTTATCTGTCCCTAAAAAATTGTCACATTTTAATTTTTGTTAGTCATACATTACAAACTTTTACCATGAATTATCATTAAACGATAAGAAATAATATAGTTTTGTGGGATCTTGTTAGATTCCTCTTAATATATATTTTTGAAATATCAACTTATTATAATTTTTTCGCATGTAGAATAAGAGATATTTACATTTTAAATTGTGTTTTGTTGACCATCAAAAGTCAAAATATGACAATCATTTAGGGATGGACAGACTATTTAGTTAACATACGTTGAGTCAGTAAGTAGTTAAATAAATTTTGTTGAAATATTCTTTAAAATAAATTGAAAATGAGATGAGAATAATTTAAAGTTCTCTCTTATAATTAAGAAAGTTTATTTCTTCATGAAGTTTACTAGCTAATATTTCATCCAATCTAAAATAAATGTCTTTGAAGACATTTTAACAAAATTCAATATACAGTAAAATGTCTATAAATTAATATTCTATAAATTAATAATCTTTCTAAGATAATAAATTTGTCCGGTCCCGACTTGGGCTAGTTAAAATTATTAACGAAATCATAAAATAATAAGATAATACTTAAAAAAAAATACTTTTTATAATAAGGTCCTACGAAAATTATAAATTAATAATCCTTAGAAATCGAAATAATATAGTTACAATTTATTTTAAATATGACTCTATAATAGTTTATTTTTTCTTAAAGTTCAAATCACATTGGAGTTCATCTCTAATTTTCTTATTGCATCCGTTAGTTTCGATGTTGTGTTTTCGAATTGTAACATAAATTTGTGAAGAGTTCTAGACGCCAAAAGTGCTTCCTTTCAGGTAACAGGTTTCGAAGATACGGTATCATCTTCATCATCAACATTGTTCTTAATGATAGTAGTAATATCATTAAACTCTTCATGTCACTAAAATCTACATATATTTATGCAAATTAAAAACTCTTCATCTCATGCAAAAACTCTTTAAATTAATAAATTATTAATTTATAGATAAATTAATAACTCTCTAAATTAATAAATTTGATCGGTCCCAACATTATTAATTTATAGACGTTTTACTGTAATTGTCAATTTACTCAGGGAAGAGATGGGCTTAAAATGCTAGAGTATTTAGTAAATGATATGAGAGTATAAAGGTAAATATTAGTGTTATCAATGATTTTTTGTTTTTGTGTACAAAACCTTCAGAAGATAAATTTTTTAGATCGGAGATAACATAAATTAATAAATGAAATAAATGGCAAATGTCATATGAACTTTTTTTTAATTTTTTTTTTTTGTAAATTAGCGATGAGGTGAATATCGAACCCATGCCATTTTGGTCATTAACAATAGACTTTTTCATTAGGCTATTCGATTAACTCAATGTCATATGAACTTTTTAAGGAGTAACATTTTATTTTGTTGGTGTTAGGTGAGATTTTTTTTTTAAATTTTAATCATTTACATAATTTTGTTTAATAATTAAATTTATGAAGGGTCAGTCTTACCCCCATCCCAAGGTTCCTAAGAATTGCCCATTTACCTTCCATCTCCACCCTAATCTCTTGATTATAAAATCATCAACATGCAATTTCACCTATATATATACATTTCTCATTACTCTCCTTTTTGTCACACTCTCATTTCATCAAATTAAAATTATATTCTTTTTTCATTCCATCCTATTTACTTAGTCAACATGACCGACACAAAATTCGCCCCACCCAAATCCGCCGCCACCGGCACGGTGGCACCCACCACCACCAACCCCCTTCCACCCAACAAAGCCCAACTCTACAACGCCAACCGCCCCAAATACCAACCTAAACCACCCCCTCGCCGCCGCCGAAGCTGTTGCTGCAGATGCTGTCTATGGACGACCTTCATCATCGCCACCGTCCTCCTCCTTGTTGCCCTCGCCGGCGTCATCTTTTACGTCCTGTTCCGACCACAAAAACCCAACTTCACAATCTCCAACCTCCAAACCTCTCAGTTCAACATCACCTCAACAACCATTGTCTCAAAGTTCAACCTCACTGTCTCTGCTCGAAACCCGAATTCAAAACTTACATATTACTATGGTCCTATTTCAGTTTCGATTTCGTCGAATGATGTTGTGTTTGCTGATGGGTTGTTGCCAAGCTTTAAGCATGGGACAAAAAACACAACGTTCTTGAAAACCGTGTTGTCTAGCTCTGGTCAAACTGTGGAAACTACAACTCTTTCTTCACTAAAAACTGAAATCAAGAACAAAAAGAGTTTGCCTTTGAAGATTCAGATGGAGACGAAGGTTAAGGCAAAGATTGGATCAGTGAAAACCAAGAATGTGAAAATCAGGGTCACTTGTGAAGGTGTTCAATTTACCCCTCCTGCTGGAAAATCTGCAGCAACTGTTAAAACTTCAGGGGTCAAATGTAAAGTGGATCCTAGGATTAAGATCTTGGCTTGGACTTTTTAATAAATTCCATCAATTTTTACTTGACACGACCCAGTTTCGACCTGGAACACATGCTTTTGTGTTGTCACGATCAAAACTCGACATGATCATATACTTATCATGACCTGAACTCGACTTGAAATACATAATTTTGTGTTGTCAACCTTTCCAGATTTTTTTCCTTCTATAGTTTGAAAAAAAGTTGTTAGTTTTTGTTTGTTTGGGTTCATGTTTTCATGATTGATGTTGATTAGAATTATGAAAAATGTTTGTATAGTAAATGTGACATGGTCGCACGTAGATCAAATTGATGAAATATTGTTGTTGCTTGGTGATTTGGTGGTCTTCTTTAATGTTGATGAATTATTAGGCTTCTCACGTATACTTTATGAGTCATCATAAATTGAGGCTTGTTGATCAGTTTGGGCACAACTTATATTAGGAATAATTTTTTTCACTAAAAGACTCCAAAATAGTTGATAAAGTATAAATATAGTCCAAAAGATGGAATCTTTCATCACCAAGAGTTTTGATGCATGGAGGATGTCTAATGTAAACACCCTCATGAATGCATTCTTCCATGCATATACGAGGGCACGAGAAACGATTAATCGAATGGTGAGACATATATGGATACTGTGGTTAATGTCCAAAACGTTATCATAAACGTTCGATGAAAATTCAATTTATATTGTGACTGTGAAAACTCAAACGAATTCAGAGCGTTGTTAATAATGCATGGTTGAGGAAACTTTAATTTCTTCATTCTATATGTGTAGTTGTGTACTTAAACAAGACCATAGTGACACTTACACATGAACCTAATTTTAATGAACTCTTTGTCATCATTTCAATGCTTTAAGTACAAGTTCACACTATTAAATTTCAAGTAGACAATTAGTTATCCATACTATGCACAAAAGTCAATAAAAATGGGCATATAACAATTCTTTACTCACATTGAATTAATTACATTTTCCTCTATTAAACACGAAATTAATTACATTTTCCTCTATTAAACACGAAATTAATTACTAGTATAGACCATACCTTACTAATCTCATGGTTAATTTAGAGATATTAGATGTTGTCGGTGGGAATAAATTGGTCTGACTAAAAGAGTAGTAAGATGGTATTTTCTGTAGTGGGGTATGGCCTATGGGGGTCCAAGAAGATAAAAAATATTTGTCTGACGATAAATGAATTTATTGCGTTGTCTAAAAGGAATCAAATAATGAAATGATGATTAATTACTTGAAACATGAATAAAAATGGAGAAATGAAGCCGATGGCTCAATAGTCTAGTGATATCCGACCTATTCTTTCACGTAAGAGGTTATGAGTTCGAATCTTGTTGGAGACAAATTTGTCTTATACGGAGTATTATACTCTAACTCTCTTGTTAATAATTTATGTATTCATTATTTATAATAATATTATTGTAGTCATAGTTCATCGCTTAATTACAACAACGAAAAAAATGGAGAAATGAAGAGTGTGGAAGTATAATATTCCAGCTAATGAAGATGGAAAAGTCATAGTAGCAGTAGGTGGTACTTTCTGTCTTAACATAACATTATATTTGCAATTGGACAATAGTCCAAGAGCAGTTCAATAGTCAGTTATCAACTACTATTAGCTAATAGAACATTGAATCATTGAGACACCAAAGAAATGATTGTTGGTTGTTACATATCTTTATCATATGATCAAGTGAAGTGCCTTTCTGTCTTAGGAAGTTGCTGTTGGAAGCAAATCATAAGATGGAATCGAACAAAATATACCTTGAGTCATCTTAATCCAAGGATTGGCTTTATTGTGTTATACATTCGGTGACGATTTCTCGTAAATTTGTGGTCATGATTTATGGCAAGTGCAACATATGTCACAAAAAATATAATAACGGACAAACTAATTTTGTTTTCTCTATGCATATGAATTTAAATAACATATGTTATGGATATGAATTTCATCCGTAATCCTCTTTCTTACTCTCACATTATTCGTAAAGAATATCTCAAATACGGCTCTTAAAGTTCTAAATGTCCATGGTCATAAAACAGTTTATTATAATAACCTTCAACAGAATCAACAGAATTTATGCACATACAACCTCGGGTTATCTCTTAAACTAAGGAAATTGAGATCACACACACAAAAAAAAAGACTTAATAATCCACTCAACTTATAATTTAAATCATCGAAATCTTAAATATAATCAATAATTCCATTACCTACACAATTGATAAGATATATACTAAGGTAAAATAATGTTTAACAACAAGCTGGAATAGCTCAGTTGGTTAGAGCGTGTGGCTGTTAACCACAAGGTCGGAGGTTCAAGCCCTCCTTCTAGCGCAATATTTGTTTTTCGCCTGTCTATTTTATTTTTATCCTTCAGCCCTTTTTACTCAACTGGCACTAGCTTTGCTCCAATATTTCATCTTCATCGTTCTTCTTATGGAAAGGTTACATTATCTCTTCGTCCTTTTACGTGTGCTTCAATATTTTACTTTTAACGTTTTTCTTACGTAAAAGGTTAACATCTCTCATTCTTTTCGCGCTGGCTTGAATATTTCATTTTTAACATTCGTTTTGTTTTATCAAAAGGTTAACATCTCGCCGAACTTCTAAGCAATAAAGCACCAGAATGGACCTACATGTCGAAAGGCATTGAAAGTTTATGATAAAACTTAAAGCACTTGAAAGTCATTACCGATACACCAAATTATAAAGATGACCAGAACATGTTTGCTAGGTTTTATTCTGCAGATGAAGCTACGCTTAGACCAATTTGAGAGTGATGAGCTTTTGATCTTGTTAACCCACATGTGAAGTCTGGCTGAGTAACTGATGTCACATAGAGATCAGAGTTCGGCGACTCCAACTCTAAAACAATCTGAGAAAAAAAATGAGGCATGAGGATTAACACTGGGAATGAAACGAAGATGAACAAAGAAAGAAAAATGATCAAACACTTCAAACTTTTATTGAAGCAGTAGGCCACAAAATATCTGAATACCGAAACAATTGTGATAGCTTAAGTCTATAGCTCGATTTGCAGGAAAAAGGAGAGAAGGAAAGGAAGAAATTATCAGGTCATACCACAGTGTTCACTCCAGCGCGAAGAATAGGAGCAGGAACATAAAGGTTGCATTGTGGTCCACGAGTCTGCAAATATGTAAACAAGGAAAAGTTATCCCTTAGGATATAATGCAATGTATGTGAAATTATGAAGCATAATGCATAGACCATACTGGCCAAAATCGTCCTATGTTGAAATCATTTATGAACGCAATGCCTTTAGTCCAGCCACGAAATGAGATATACGTGTCCAATATCTGGTCTGAAGCAATAGAAAATTGACCGGAGTAAAAAGCTGGTTCCAATAGGGGTCCTACGAGATAATGATATAATGATCAGTACCCTTCTCATGTTGTAACTTGGATTAACTTTTACCACATCATTTTTGCGAAGGAACTAACTTTTGTTTTTCAATTTTTTCCGAGTAACTGCTTTAAGAAGGCTACTGTCGTTGAGGTTTCCGAGAGGGATTGACAGCATCTTCCACTTGAGCAATTCTCTTCCATCTACATGAACAGAAGACAGAATTCCCTGACAAACAAAATATGAACTGCTTTACGACTCATTAACAAAATGGAAAGAAGGGTGAGAAATGAAGGGCAGATACAAGATGAGGAGAGGTGAGAAGACGAGATTAGCTGTAAAAGGTATATAACTACTAAGGAGTGAGCTAATACTTCCAATGCAGACCACAAGATTTTGACTAAATATAATAATGTTTCTTCTAGAGAAGCCCAGAAGCATTTGGAAATAGAAAACTAACACGAAGATGTAACACCTTACAGATAAATCATGTTAAACCATATCTAAAGAAACAAAGAGCATCTTCTGTATCAATAGAATGCAAGGTGTGAAAGAGAAATAACAGTATTAAATTCCAAATAAAATGAAGGGATGATTGATTCCAAGGTCTGAAACTGTACCTTCTTGTCGAAGATATATTGGCCATAATTTATACGACCCATATTTTCAACCTATGGGAACAAAAGTAGATTAACACTGCAGTGAAGTAAATTTCATTTGCAAAGAGTAAAAGAAAGACGAACAATGAGACTTGGGCAAAATAAAAGACCATAATCAAAATTCAAAGGGTAGCATTTTTACCAATATATACAATTTATTGCTAAAACCACATGCTGAAGAAGGTATGTTAATAGGTCTGTTTGACCATCTAGTAATGGTGCCGAGATAGGTAGGTCTCTCCTGAATATGATCCCGATGGCACGAAACAAATACTTGAGCTCTGTCGTGCACCTAATATAGATTCTTATAAGCAACCATTCCACAATTTGATAAGACAGTTAATTTATTTGGTAAATTCCTATACTCATCAAGTAAAATATATCAACACGGCTATATGAGAACCTGAAACAAGTAACTATAATGCACTGAAGAAAATTCAACACTAAGGAATGAGAAACATGTGAATATGGTTAAAAGTTAAAACAAACAATTGCAGATGGCAATACTGGTTCCAAATAAAGGCATATGATTACTAATCAAGTGGAGTACCTCAGAGTGACATGCGTAGTCACTACCATTGCATTCATATGACAATGATATGCAAAGATTCCCAAATATAAAAGTAATGAATAAGCCAGATGTATATTACCTTTTGTATCGACAACACACTTCCATTGCCCTCTGATGTGTATTCAGTAATATATAATACAAAGCCAAACATCTGAACATGGAAACAATCAAACAAATTGGTCATTGTTCCATTCACAAGCAAAAGGGAATTGAATAATCTACCTGTCCTACAGACTCCATTGGCAGGGGGTGGTCAGATGAAACAACATGAACAAGGTCTTTCTTATTGAACATATCCAGCAAAAATGCAATTCTCTCCATTTTTATGCGTCCATATGCCCTTTTTTTGTTATTTATAGGAACAGAAGTGGCGAATGCATCGATACGTTTAGAGATGACTTTGCGGATAGCTGAAAGCATTAAACTACTAAATGAGATATCTGGAATTGTTTCCAGTAACCGGTAATATTGGAAGGTGAGAATTTAATGAATCAGGAATGAAGCTTTACGTAAACTAAGGAGACAGCCAACAAGAACTTATGTAGTTGAACAGTACCTTCATACTTTGCATTGCCCACGTCACCAGATTCAGTAACAGGTGCATCCTGGTATAGATGAACTTAGTATGTTGCAGTTCAAAACCCGCCGGATGATTGATAATGTGAGCATTACATGTGAAGGATAACCCTATGGGAGAGAAAACACTGGACAGCCTTGCACTTACATAATCATAGGAAGTAAGATCCGGCTTATAATCTAACTCATTTGTGCCAGTGTTGGCACCACTATAAAATCCAAAGTTCGTTCCACCATGAACCATCTGAAAATAAGAGAAAACATATTCAAATATCAGAAACAATTATAAACAGAAAGTTTTGAATTTCAAATCACTTACATAAAGAATGGCTGATCCATTTCTAGAAAGTATATTCTCGAGGAAGGCAGCAGTAGAGTCTGCATCAGTATTTGCATTCTTTTCTCCCCAGTGAGTTAGCCAACCTGTATAGAATTCTCTACAAGAAGATATATTTGGTGTGTCAACTCAGATGAGCTATCATGCCTAGTACTTTAATAAAGGCCAAAATTAGATACTGACGCAGAAAGAGGTGGGGATTTGCCCGGTGAATTAAACTCCTTTTGTAACCTAAATATTGGCCATGGGTCCTCTCCAGTGCTGAAATCGACGGCTGTAAATTGTAGAATATTGTCAAATGTCAATGAAACTGAAAAGAACCAATGTGTCTACTGCTTGCTGCAGGATGTAGCTAAAACAATCAAGTGTTGCAATGGTGAAATAAAGATACTCAATTGTAAGTTCTCCATAAGTCCAAGAAAAAGAGTTGCTGCTTTAAGAATGAAGTTGTAGTAATTGTAAGTCAGAAGAACAAACAAAAAAATGCAAAGTTTCTGAAAGTTCCGTGAGCATAATGAAGAAAGGCAGAGTTGAAACAACTTTAAGAAATAAAAAGACCGGCTAACAAGCTATAATATAAATGCCAAATAAAAGGGAAAAAGAAGTGCATTATGTTCCTAACGATGGGCAGAAGGATTTATAGAACTATCAGGAGCACAATAGTGTGTTTACCAGAATATACAGCATCACCAGGAATTGTTCCCTTTTGAAGCGTTTCTCTTGAACCTCCATCTGTTGTATATCTGTCAATTAGCAGAAACAATCAGAATGAAATAGCTAAGGACTCCCAATTGCAATTGGTCACCAATAAACCATTGAAGCAAAAGTAGTTGATGTAAGTATGAATAAAGTATAAGCCTTACAGAATAATGTCATCTCCTAGATGTTCTCGGGCTAGTTTGACCAAAAAGTGCAAGTAAGCTCTATCATCGCCATATGAACCAAACTCATTTTCAATCTGGAACATATAACAACTATGAACTTCTTTCAAACTCAGTGAAGTGGCGAGAGATTGTGTAGAGAATTCGGGTAGAAGATATTGACATTCCATTACTGATATTTCTAACAATTAATGGACATGATGATAACAAGCTTCAGAAAATGACAAGTTCTTGTTAACCAAGTTGCATGTTTTGGATCCTCATTACATGATAATTTCAATAGGCCAATGTTAGCATCTCGTGACAATGACGACATACACAAACTCGTAAGAGAAGTAACCCACCTGGACCATTATAATGGGACCTCCATTGCTATATAAATATGGAGCTATCTTTGGAAGTAAGACTTTCCACCATTTTGCAACCTTGCAAAGTTCATGACAACACAATTACTCAATTAGCTGCTTGTTCAGAAACTCACATATCATCCAACGTATATATGCACCATTTAGATGTAGACAAAGACACCCAAACAAATTTGACTATCAGCATTCAAGACAGGGTATGAGGACTTTGTTCAAATACAAAGCAACACATCCTCATGCTACCTTGTGTATCTCCTCCTTGAATGGTATTGGTTTTTTGTTGAACATGAAAGACCAAAACCATTATGTACACACAAGTGGACAAAAGCAGAAAAGAATAACCCAAACTCAAGCTCCACCTACCTCTTCAGGCAGATTGATATTTTAGTTTTCAGAGGAATTTATGATTATTGCATGTCAAGAGATTCTGACTTTTTTAATGAACATGATGCACACTAGTATTAAGTTCTACAACACCTGCATTATTTGAAGTTCAAATGTTTATACTGTTCAAATGAAAAGAAAACAAATACTACATGGAAATAGCCATAAAAGATAACCCTTCTCCTCATGTACCACTACATTTATCGATAAAAAGACAAAAGCTATCCTTCATATGAGTAAATTATGCGTGCCAAAGACGTACCAAGTCAGTAAAAGCGGGATCAGATGATCTTAATTTGAGGGCTGGGTCTACTGCGAGTAGCCAAGAAGGTAAGCCACCCAAATCCCATTCTGCAACCAAAATCACGTTTTGTTTCAATGAAAATCATTAATCAGACACCTTCTCGCCATCTCAAAATGAGCTGTTGAAGAACCATTTATGACCGAATAATCCTATAAGGTATGAACAACTTCATAATTGTATTGATATATGTTACTACTTCTCATCTTTGTTCTAACAAAAGTGAACCACTGGGAATTACTATTATTCAATAAGCTACATTAACAGTTGGGACAGATGCAAAACCATCCACTGACTTTACATCCAACACAGGGTCAGTATTAGTCATAGACATACGAATACAATAAGCGTGAATTTAAGTTATCCAGCAAAAACCCATCCACTTATCATCACAAATCACTTGAAAGCTAGGTTCCCCACCTGGTCACCTCAATGCTTACCTGCACATATATAAGGCCCAGCTCGAAGCAGAACTAGCAACTCCAATTTCTGGCAAAGTTCAATAAAGGAAACAATATCTGCAATGCCTTCAAAAGCGTATTGGTCACGTTTTGGTTCATGCAAGTTCCATGGAACATAAGTTTGAATCGAGTTCAGTCCCAGTGCTTTTGCCCTCAGAAGTCTATCCTCCCAGTACTGATAATTATTAGAACAACGATGTCTTCAAGAGACTCCATGAATAAAAGGAGAAACTTGATTAAAAAGCAAGTTGAGATTATTGCTGCATATCCTAACCCCAAATAACATTTAAGTTGCTCTTCTCATCGAGATGACAACTAGAGATACGTTAAACAGTCTGCAGCTAAAAGTATTGCCTCAGGCTTCTAAATCGATTTTTTTCATAGCACTTATCGACATAACTTATCTACACTCTTTTTTTCATACAATTTACCAAGTAACTGCTAGTACTTTACCAACTTGAAACATTATAAATCCCTGTTCCAGCTTCCATAAGATGTGCAGTGAAGCATAGTTTCTGCCAATGATTATTCATTACTCTCTCCACCTTATTACGAGTCTCCAATGTGAATTTTAATAGTCAAAATGAACAAATTTCGGAACCTTAATAAGTCAAAACCGTCATGTATATAATAAAGTACATTAAAAATATTATCTTTCGATATACTTGCACCAAATATCATACAACAGTCAACATAAATTAAAATACTAAAGACTTCAAAATTTAATTAGTCAAACATCACGATTTTAAACTGGACAATCTTTTTGGGATGATTCAAGAATACCTGATGAACAACTCTGAAATAATGCAAGTCTCCACCAATGATTTGGAAAGGCTTGCCATCTTTCAAGAACTGATCATCCTCAATCTCAAACTTCCTCTCACTTTTCTGTTTCACATCAAGAACAAAAACAAACTAAAATTATATAAAACAAATATTAAATACAGAAATTTAACAAGAACAAGTTAAAGCTTGAATTGAAATTCTTGAAATTTGGAAGATCATGTGAGTATGAGAGTGAATAATATGTGAATTACTATGTGTGAGTGAGCATTGGACAGGAGATAAAGCTGAGAGAAGATGAGTGAGGAGAAGAGAGACAAGAGGGAGAGAGAAAGTGCAGCCATGTCCGCAACATAAGATGTTTAGTCCAAGAGCAGCAGGTGGGAAAGTCTTAAGCAAAATTCTAGATGAAGAAGTTGAAAGGAATGAATGAGGTGAGGTGATTTTAGAGTCTGCTATATAGTGCTATGTTTGTAGGGGATAAAAGTATGAAGAACGACCATGGAGGTAAGATCGGCAATGGTAAATTCGAATGGTTAGATGAATGCTGGAATTGTGGCCCGAAAGGTCACATACTCACATTAAGAGAAATTTCACCGGGGGCGGGGGGGGGGGGGGGGGGGGGGGTCAACATTGGAAACGTTGAAGATGCTCTGGCAACTGAAGTGAGTTCGATTGACTTTTGGGTATTAGATTCTAATGCATCATATCATATCACTGATTGTTGAAAATATGGTTAATATTGACATCATAAATATACCCGTTGAACAATTAGATTGTACAACCGATCAGTTAATTTTAAAATTAAGTTTAAAAGTGAATATATTATATCCGTTGAACAATTAGATTGTGTAACCGATCAGTTAATGTAAGAGTTAAGTTCAAAACTGAATATATTAAAGTCGTAGAACCATTGATATGTTTTTATCAATAACTCGATTTATTAAAAAGGGTTTTGATGGTTTAGTAGGAAGTCTCCTATAATTTATATATATTAGATAAAAAAAATATGTTAAATATTGTTATACTGCCGCTCATAATCTATATACTTTTATGACTACGAAATGAAATCAATCAATAAAATTTTGATTTTCTTATGTAAATTACCGATTAAAATATAGGTATAATAATATTATAAAAAATACAAAATTTATTAACTAAAAAATAATTAAAATAAAAAATAAAATAATTATCTCCAACAAAACTTGAACCAAACCCTCCTATCTAAAAGCCGCCATCCACTGAATCATGGCCAATAAAATATGGATTTATTTAACATCTGAATTAGAAGTAAGCTGTTGGTTTGATGTAGCATTTCGAAAATGTGTGCTGTTACAACTTACAACGTATGGCCTGACGATTTCTTCTTTATTTCTTGCTTGACCTAATTCCAATACACATTTAACAATTCTCAAGTAGTTCAAAATAAATTTGACATCCTCAATCCGGACTTCTTGTAGTCCCTCTAATTCAAATACGGAGTAGTTCATATAAGATTTCTTTGTTTTGTGGTGTCTAATTCTATTCTTTGTTTTGAATAAAATTATAAAAAAATAATTTCACAAAACATTATTAAATTGTAAATTTATTGATATCAATTAAATATAAATCACTTACAAAAGCCTTATAAACAATGGCGGACTTACAAATTCCCGCTTGTTTCATAAATAATTGCTTTTTTCAAAAAATTAAAAAGGTACATAGATACAAAGAAAAAATAAATATACAAAATTAACATTTATGTTGATATTTGAATACATTTAAGTATATTGCAAACACTCCAAAATTTATATCAATTTAAAATGCTCAATCCAAAATATCTAGATCATCCCGCGCTTATAAATACCAAGAAGACAAGTCTGATTTGAGCACAACACTTACCACCAAAAATAGACAAGCACACAAGTCATAGAAAGAAAAAAATATCTTAGGAAGAATGGTAGTGAAGGTGTATGGTTCAGACTATGCCTCTGCTAAGAGAGTGATGGTATGTCTTGCTGAGAAGAATATTCCATATGAGCTTGTCCCAGTTGATATACTCAAAGGAGAAAACAAAGATCCTACTTATCTCAAACTTCAGGTTTTTCAATCCTTAAATCTTCATCAATTTTTCTTTTTATGTTTTGTCACTTTTATTTCAAAACCAAATGATAATAAGAAGATTGACTCATGATATTAGTAATAAAATCAAAATACTATAACGGGATAAGAAACCAGAAATAATCCATGCAATATTTTGCCAAAGTATTAACGATGCAGGTATCTCCACCCAACCACTTACTACTTACCACTAGAATATGCCCACGACGGAGATCTCTAGATTCTCTTTTATGATTATTAGGTGTCGGATCATTCCTTCAATCATCAATTGATTTAAGTTCGAACACATGTTTTATTTAGAGATTTTCCTGTGAATTGCAGCCATTTGGATCTACCCCTGTTATTCAAGATGGAGACTACACTCTATATGGTAGGTATAAACAATAATTTTCCCATTCTAAATTATATCGAATGATTAATTTGAATGTACGTACAGAATCAAGAGCTATAATAAGGTACTATGCTGAGAAGTACAAGACTCAAGGAACAGAATTGCTTGGGAAGACAATTGAGGAGAGGGGGTTAGTGGAGCAATGGCTAGAGGTTGAAGCACACAACTTCCATCCCCCGCTTTACACAATGGTTATCCAAATCTTATTCAGTCCCAAAATGGGTTCCGCGCCCGACCAAAACTTGATTCAAGAATGTGAAGAAAAACTCGCAAAAGTTCTGGATATTTATGAGGAGAGATTGTCCACAACCAAGTATTTGGCTGGTGATTTCTTCAGCTTAGCTGATCTCAGTCACCTATCTTTTACTCAGTACTTGGTGGGTAGGTGTGAAAAGGACTATATGATCAAGAATAGGAAACATGTGAGTGCTTGGTGGGATGATATTAGCAACAGACCATCTTGGAAGACCATTCGTGACCTCCCCCTCTACAAATAGAACGCAATGCTAATAAGAGGGGTCACCCCGAATAAAGGATTCCGAGTGTGATCCTACCAGCACTAATACACTGGATCCCGTCCACCAAATAATGTATTCCGAAAATAATGATTGCTCTTTTCCATTTTGCTTGTATAGTAATAATTTGACTAGTTGGTCAAGGAATTGCCCCCATAAAATTGGGGATCAACAACTTTTTCAATAATTGAGAGGGGTCACAAATTTCACCATAAAAAATCAAATGTAACAACTAACAACATTCTTAAGGGGATATAAGACAAAAGAAATATTCTCAAGATCAAAATATTATTTATTCAGTCCAACTATATTTGAAACAAGCTTCCAGAGTTTCATAAAACATTAGTACGATGATTTATATTATTGGTATGATAATGCCTCTTTAAGATACAGAGACTATAATCACAACAAGATCAAAAGTAAAGATGTTGAGCCAAACAGACATCAAGAAACACAATCAACAATCCAAGTAAAACTGCGAAAAAATCGTCTACCTCTTTTCCGTGCCTCCTTTAGTGCACTCTGCTTCATATATACAATATTCTAAAGCAGGAGGCACCAAAGGAGGTCCGAAAAGGAGGCAGAGGATCTTCTCTCGTGAAAACGAACCAAATCAAAACCATCCACAAGTATCTTTGATCCACCTGAAACTCTTTCTAAGTGAGCCTTTCATCTTCCCCTCCACTGAATAAACTTTATAGCTTACCACCCTTTTCTTCCTTTGCATCTCAGGATCATTGAAGCTCCACCCAATCGAAGCAGCAGCAGAAGCAGAAGCAGACTTGCTCTTGAATTTCTTGATCTTCGCTTCCTTCTGATCGATATTTGCATTTGCTTGTCCAGTTGTCACATAAGAAGTGCTATAGCTTCTAAGCTCATGCATATTTTTTGGAGCTTGAGAAGATGTATAGCTATCAATCTGCATCTTTCCTTCTTTAACTGACATGGATCTGTAATTCTCCATGAGAGAACAAAGCGAATTTAGAAGTCAAGAAAGGGAAATGTCAAGGAAGATGGCTTGTGAATTGTGATTGTTAAGTTAGAGATCTTGTTTAATTGGGTGGGGAATGAACCAGTTGGTGGTGCCTTTAATGACTTCTGCTTCTCATAATGAGCATAGTAGTACTGCATTGATTTTCTTTCATGCAGTTTGATGAGAAATTGATACATAACAGTGTACGATAATGATGGGTTGATGCCACATATTAGAGGTGAAGTTGACAAATCTTTTGGGCATGCCAAATTTTGTTACATCTGAGGTATCTGAGGTATCATCCTCGTATATACCGCTTAGTAGGATAAGATTTGGTTCGATTCTGAGGTACCATCTTCGATATAATTTAGACATTCTTCAAATCAGGGAACATAAGGGTCGGGAACTTCACATCAATTTGGAGTTGTAGAAAATTTAGATTATAACGGAAAAACCGGGAAGGGGGAACAATGATCTCGAAAAGAATTCAGAAATATTTAGAAAGGAAGTCACATAAATACAACGAAATCCTATCAGCAACAAAATTTGCAAATAGTATGTGCACATCAAACTGCAGAAAGTATTCAGGATTGGCACCAAGAAAACAGAAAGATGAAATTTGCAACATTTAGCTAATAACATAAATTAATTTGAAAGAGAAAAAATGAGACACCGGTTTGATTGATTGCTTGATTAAGTTGTGGAACTTATAAATCCTCCAATAGAGACCTCACAGAAGATCGGCGACATTTGCAGGGAGTTCCTCAACGACCACGTTGTAGAATTTCTGGATGTCAAAAAGCATTCTCTCATCTTCCCTTGTCACAAAGTTGATAGCAACACCTTTCCTTCCAAACCTTCCACTTCTTCCTATGCGATGCAGATAATTTTCAGGCTGTGTAGGCAGATCAAAGTTGATCACAAGGGAAACCTGTTGTACATCAATACCACGGGCCAAGAGATCGGTGGTAATCAGCACACGAGATGAACCAGAGCGAAATTCACGCATGATAATGTCACGAGTGTTCTGATCCATATCTCCATGGGTAGCAGAGACTGTGTGATCGCGGCTACGCATCTTATCAGTAAGCCAGTCAACCTTACGGCGAGTGTTCACGAAGATGACACTCTGGGTAATGGCCAAGGTCTCATACAAATCACATAGGGTCTCAAGCTTCCATTCCTCCTTATCAACATTGACATAGAACTGTTTTATACCCTCCAGAGTCAATTCATCACGCTTAACCAATATCCTCACAGGCTTATTCATGAATTTTCTAGTTATTTCAAGAGCCTCTGGTGGCATTGTTGCTGAGAAGACACCAACTTGAACTTTAGCTGGAAGTAGCTGAAAGATGTCATAGATCTGAAAGAAAGTATATGTAACATTAGATGGCATTCACTGATCATCAGAAGTTAAAAGGAAGATGAATGAATGACAAAGAAACAAGATTAAACTGTACTATTAAGGGACCTTCGGGAAAAGGGCTGGAGGTAAAGGGGAAATAGATACTTAATGTTATCATGGTGCAGAAAGAAGCACTAAAACCAAACAATCGTGGAATAGCATCAGAGTATTCATACAATCTCAGAGTGTAACAGAACTTATATATACATAAAAATAGGTGGAAGTTAATACCTGATCCTTAAACCCTCTAGAAAGCATTTCATCAGCCTCATCAAGCACAAACATCTTAATGGAATCAGGACGCAGTGACTGCCTACGTAACATGTCAAAAACACGACCAGGGGTGCCAACAACGGCGTGAACACCAGCTTGGAGAATACGCTGATCTTCACGAACACTGGTCCCACCCACACAAGCATGTACCTTGACACCAAGATAATCACCAAGTGCTCGCATAACTTTTTCAATCTGCTGTGCGAGCTCACGAGTGGGTGCCAAGACCAAGGCCTGGCATTGGACTAAACTATAATCCAGCTGCTGCAAAATACCAGAACAAAAAGTTGCAGTCTTCCCTGTTCCAGACTGAGCTTGCTGGATGACATCTAGTCCCTTGCAGAACGGAACTATACCCCTCTGTTGGATGGCAGAAGGCTTCTCAAAACCTTTAAATCATTTGAAAATTCAAATTCATGGTCTACGGCAGTGGAATATAAATGTGGCAAAAACCACACAAACATATAATAAATGAGCAAAAAATTCATGTGCGTACACAAGCAGAACACAATGATAGGGTTAATGTCTGTCTTTTTTCATAAAGGATTTTGAGGTCGTCATTGCCTAACCTTGTAACAAACATAAGAGCAAAGGACGAATACGAATGAGAACAATTATCACATATGAGATTTTTACCATAAGCATAAATTCCTCTAAGAAGGTTCTCTTGCAGGCCCATTGCATCAAAACTGTCATAAACTTCGTCATATGATGTGAAAAAATCTTGTCCATCGACTTGTAGCCTGTAAACAATCCAGGTCATCAAATGTATCAGACATTAAAATTTTCAGGGATCAGCATGGTGGAAACAAGTCTATCACATTTATCAGGGATTAGAAGTTTCTGGAATAAGCTGACGAGCATCAAATTGTTGTCCTTCAGAGACTTACAGTTCACTCATCTTAGCATCAAACTGACGAGCATCAAATTGAGATCCTTCTGGTGCTTGACCTGCCATGACTGCATTGATCGATATTATTAGCACGTTCACATATTGGGAGCACTATGATCCAAATAAAGAAGGAAGCGAAAATAAATGTAACTGAAACATTCAAATAAAAGCAAAACAAGAAAGATCGCCTATCACGTGTTGATACTATGTTCCAAGCCAAAACTTGCAAACTGCCCATGTCGGTTTACAATTTTAAACACCTCTATCATTTTGCACAAAAATGTTCAAAATATAATTCATTCTAAGACTTCTTGATAAGGCTCAGACAGTTCTCTGAGGGCAGAGATAATAGACCATGTCTTAATGCCAATGAAGAGGCTCCCATGTAAGCGGGGTAAGGAAGGGTAGGATAGTGTGCAGCCTTTCCCCTAAGATAACAGGGAAGACTGCAAACACTACCTACTACTTTTCTTCGATAAGAAGAGTAGATAGTGTAACGAACCATTTACTACTTATCAATCTCCTGACGTATTAATAAACATACTACTCTTTATAACCCAATTGGACTTCCAAACACACTCCACCTTAATTATAATAAAAAGTATTAACAGCTCTTTCTGAAAAACAATATCAGATGAGAAAAAGATCAAATCTTTAATTACTTGTTCATTGATTCTTAAGGAATCGAAAAAAATAATGGACAAAATTAATGCAAAAAATAAAATAGACAAATTATAAATCCTAACATTGTAACATCACAGTTCACCATATTTAATATTGAAAAAATCAGACGTGTACCCCAAAAACAAGAAGATCTACATATGAACTGATTTTATATAACATACAAACAATTGGAGTATTAATAAAAATTGTAGAACGAACCTTTAAATGGTGAAGAGAGTAGATAAAAATGAGAGCTTTTTGGTGGATTTTCTAGGGTTTGACAACTCCGCCGTGGAGTTGAGAAGATTGTAGTGAGAGAGTTTTGTGTGTGCGATTTGCTTTTGTCCCACAAAGGTAGGATCGGGGCAACACTATACACACCCAAATAGTGAATTACTATTGCTGGAAATTATTATTTTGTCCCCCCACTTAACTTCCTCAACTACTACATTTTCAAATAACAGATCAGGTAGGATCGTAAATACAAATTTATACTCCTTTCAATCTAAAATAATTAAGGACTGATCTGTTATACACACCAGAATAGTGAATTACTATTCACTAAATGACTATTTTGTCCCCCTATTTGGAAGTGTAGTAATTGAGAAAGTTAAATGGAAGGGGTAAAATAGTCATTACAATCCTAAAAATCATTATTTAGGAGTATTATTTTAACTTTATACCCTCATATACTCGATTAATACTTCATTGAAGACGTTATGACCCTTGGAAATATGGTACATAATAATAAACATGTACGTTGAATAAAAATTATGTGTTACAGTTTTTATGCAAATGAGTGTATAAAGAGAAAAAAGATAAATTGTGCTTTGATTTGTAGAAAATGATAATTATATCAAATTTTATTAAAATACTTAGAAATACAATTATTTTTGGATTGAACATAGTAATTCTTTTGAGCTTTATGCAAAACTAGTATTTTGACACAATTGATACTTGTGCATCATAATAATCATAGTTTAAAAGTGAAGAAGTTCTAAAAAAATGATGATATGATTATTTTAGAAATTGGTTAATAAAAAGTGGATATGTGTCCAATAAATGTAATGTCACGTAAATTTTTATAAATTGGTTAACAAAAAATGGATATGTGTTGAATAAATATAATGTCACCTCGATTGGATAGCTTAAATGACCTCTTACTTTCTTATTATATATAGTATAAATAAATAAATGTTTTTTATTATCGACATTACAATTTTTCTTCTAAATAATTGACATTTCTTAATGTTGAGGAAAAGATTTACTCAAAATAATTGAATTTTTTAATATCGAGGTAGAAAGAACTTAATAAAAAATAATCGACATTTTGAATGTCGAGGTGGAGTTTTGACTATCAAATACTATGTCTTGGCTTTTTAGTTGTCATTTTAGTTTTTTCACATAAAATAAGAAAATAAAAAGCACTTGAAAGATACAATAAAAAATGTAAACTGACAATTGAGAAAAAATATATCATGCGTTGGTTGGTAATTTAACTAGGATAGGTTGTCAAAAGTACATTGAGAATGTATAAATACAATTTATTATGCTTGAATGACAACTATTTCGTAAAACCAACATTAAGGCTGAACGAGAACAAAAAAACTTGGAGGAAATACTAATTATTAATTTACCTCTCTGGCTCGTCTTTTTAATTTGTATTTTTTTTTGTCGGTATATATCGAGATGTGTTCTATTATAACAAATGCATATTAATCCAGATTTTTTTGAAAAAAAATTAACAATGAGAATTTGAATACATTACCATCAATCTAATTTTGTTGCAGTAGTCATTAGTTGTGACTTGTTGCAGAATTCCCATTTGTGGAATAACTTGGCTTATAATTACTATTTTTGCTTTGCACAATTTTTTTTGACAGTTTTGGTCAATTGGCAAAAGGGAATCATCATATAATGGTTTCGATTCGTTGGCTTGATCCTCAATATTTGACGACAGAGCTATTTGCTTGCATTGTCTGAGCTTTCAGAGTTTCTCATATGTGTAATGATGGAAAGATGGTGTTGAACAACCTACGAAAGGTATGTGTGTTTGACATTTTTACACTTATTAGTCTTAACAATTTTTGTTTAATGGCGGCTAAACTAGTTCTAGTATCCAATCTAGCCTAGTAATATCGAACACGAGTCTATTTCCAAGAGATCTCGAATTCGAATCTCGCATATGAGTATATTTAAACATATTTTCTCTGTTTTCGAGGTTGCATGTGCAGCATTTCAGCGAGGTAATTGCCGAAATGGTCTCAGTGAAGTTGCCTGTGCAGCATTTCGTAAATGGGATCGATGTGCAAATGGTCACTGAAAGTGTGTAACGGGTGCGCATTTAGTCCCTAAAGTTAACATATCAGTTAATTGTAACGTTTATTGGGCCATAGTTGTATTTGACTTAACTTTGGGCAAAAAATAGAGATAAAAAACCTTTTAACCATTTCTTATTACACATTTAACCCAAACGGTTTTGATATGAAAGGGAACATCTTTACTATCTCTTCATTTACAAACACTTAACAAAAATTAGGTCCTTCAGAAATCTGAAACCCACATCAGAAATTTAACTAAAAGCACAAATTGAAATGTCTGTGCTACGTAGTCGCGGTCTCCAAAATGATCATGTTTATGGTAAATACGTTTTTGGTGTGAAGCATTTTTCGAATAATTTTCGATTTTTTGAATAAAAAATGAGTTTATGTATCTTGGAGTATGTTTAGAACAAAAAAATTAGGCATTATGTGGTATGTTGATTTAAGAAATTGTTTCTAAATTGATAAGTGTAGTTTACTGAAATCGATTAAATCTTTTTGAATCATTAAGTGTTTGTTTACTAAAATCGATGAAGGATATCTCAAATCTACTAATCGATTTAGGGTTTGTCAAACTCTCAAATCGATTTAGGGTTTCTCGAAGTCCCAAATCGATTTAGGGTTTCTGATATCCTCAAATCGATTTAGGGTTTTTCAAATTCCCAAATCGATTTAGGGTTTCTAAAATTCCCAAATTGATTGAGATTTTTCAAATTCCCAAATCCAATTAGGGTTTCTGAAATTTGTAGTTCAACTATGTAATATGTAGCTAGTACTTAGCTAGTCCTCAACTCAGTAGTCAGTTCTGATCTACTATAATGTGAAGTTTCATAGATTAAAATTTTTAAAATTCGAAAAATTTCTATTTTTTAAAATTGTGGAAACGAAATGTTTATATAACTACAAAATCAATTTTTTCATATATTTAATCGTTTTCAACTTTACTTAGAAACGTATGAATTAAAAAAAAGTTCATTTTCAAAAATATATTTTTAAAGAAAGAGAAAAAAATATAACTTATATTGCTTTAATATAATTAATTAATAACTTTTTTGCAATCTACATATATATAACATATAACTTACACTTTCAACGTGTTAGATTAATTATAATTGTCTGTTAGTTCTTTAGATCTAACTTTAAGATATTTTTACAAATAATATTAATTGATATAAATATTTTATATAAAATTCATATTTATCTATATATAATATTTATGTTTATTTATATTTTTTAACATATATAACATACTTGATTTATTAATTTTTTTTCAACTTTTCTTAAATGTTTCAGAAACGTGTCCTAATTTTATAATTTCGAAACTATGTTCAAAAAAGAAACTTTAAACCATGCCAAAAAACAGTTGTTTGAACTTCATTCTTGGATTAATTCTTTAAGGCCTATTTTCTTTTGGCCCCCTCCCCTACACTATCGAGACGCTTTCGTTCCACCACCTGAAGTATTTTAGTTTTCAAATAAGGAACCGAAGTATCAGCATGAGCCCAGAAGCTTTCTGGGTTGGAGTTTTTTCTTTTTGTGAAGTTTAAGAACATACGACAAAATTTGACAAATGATTTAATTAAATAATAATTATTTTTAATGACTTAAAAGGACAAAATTTGACAAGTAATAAATAATTTTTAATTAATTTATCTATTAAACCATACGGCAAAATTTGACAAATAGAGGCCCGTTTTTAGTTGATTTTCGAGCTTGAAACGAAGGAAAAAAGGGACAAAAGTAGTAAATAAGACGACTTTTAAAGGACAATAGATTTTTGTCGTATCTACACCAAAAAGGACAAAAAAGGACGAGATCTCTTGTCCTTTTTGCTGATTTTTCTATTAGTGACGGTGAGGAGCTGTTACAGAGTTGGCGAGAAGGAGATGGGAGGAGGAGAGGAAAGGGTGTGGGTGAAGAAAAAAAAAGTGCTGGATGGTGATGGTGGTGGTTTGTGAAGTAGGGTTTAGTGGTTGAGAGTTGGGGAAGATGAAGTGTTGGGGAAGATGAAGTGGGATGAGTAAGGGCAATTTAATCCATTCGTCTAAAATTGATGGTAAATTTCAATAAAAAAAAAAACATGATTTTTAGCAAATATAGACCTCAAGCCATGATATTCTTCCAAATTTCTCGTCGGAACAGTGATGAGCAATATCCAAACAATAATAAAAATGTCTTATAGAAAATGCTTAACAGTAACGCATGTTGATAACAACTATTCACTCTAGAAGAAATTGATGATATGATCTTAGAAAGTGGGCTAATGTTGTAATTTGGTCTTCGAAAATCAAAAGTTACATATTAGTTCCCGAATTGAAAAAAGGTTGTTATTTAGTTAAAAAGTGACGGAGGTGTTAAACTTAACAAGTGCTATTGGCTTCCACTATGAGTTCCGTTAAATTTTAACAGCTCTGTTAGTTTTTGAACTAAATTGCTAATTTTGTTCAATTTCAAAATCTAATTTGCAACTTTTAAACTTTCAAGGATCAAATGACAACATAAATCCACGTTCTAGGACCATATAGGTAATTTACTCATTTATTTTTAACTAGGTGCGAGAAATGCAAGTCTAACCTTCCTCAAAGTTGCTCCAACATCTTTCATGTTGCCTCTATATTGTGGTGAATTGTTTGAACAATTTAAAGCCAATTCCAATATCGAACACAAACATCTCCCTTCCGTGGTGGAACGCTCGCCGCCATGTCGTAGCAGGTTTTGATCAACAATATGATTTAGTGAATTCGACATTGATTTCTCGACCCAACTTCAGAGAGTAATATCTCCGGCAAAAATAGAATCAGAAGGTCTTCTTCCAATAAATACTTCCTGATGAGGGCCTTCTTTTATCAAGGAGAAGACCCCCATTTCGGGTAAGGGGCTTCAAAGCCCAAGGTCAGCCCAAAAAGGTGTAGGCCACATTTTGGTGAAAGAAAGACTTGCTCAATCCTCACCTTCCACTTGTCATCATCTCAAGGCTTCAAGACTAAGGCTCTTGCCTATAAATACTCACTCATTCTCACTTGAATGAGGGTTGAAAAACACAAGGTTGGAAAACATCAGGTTACAATATATTAGGTTGGTAAGAATTCTCTCTCAAGGTAGAAATTCTTACTCGACCCTCTTAGCAAATATTCCGATATTTCATACACTCCAAACCCCCTTTTTGAATCTCTCCTTTTACTCCCTTCTCTTCTAGTCACTCCTTTGATCTCTTACTAACTTGATCGTCGGAGTGGCCGCGGCCTAGCCAGTCGTGGCCTTAGGTACCCGGAGCTGGAGCTGGAGCGCTTAGGAGGAGATTCTTCAAGCGGACATCCACCACCCGAAGCCATGGGACACAGGAGCACCTCCCAGGAGGTATCTAGGAGCACTTCAATCTTCATAGAGGTCCCTAGGAGGCCTAGGACGGGATCTCACCTCTACCCCGGACATCCAGGAGCCCTTCCAACTCCTGCAATGGCCCAGGGACAGGAGGCTGATCTCCCTAGACCCTCCATTCCATCTAGGGTGGAAAAGAGACAGGAGTCCCCCATCAGACACAGGCCAGGCAAGGAGCCTATGGAGGACCCCTTTGAGGTGGAGAGCATTCCCAGGAAAAAGCTACCACATCAATTGGCGCCGTCCGAACGGATCGAACCTGCCCAGGGTAGACGTTCACATTCTAGGGCTGGGGGCAATCACTCCCACCACCATCGGAGACATCGTCATCGCTCCCGGACTCCCATCACAAGACGGAGAAAGGAGCATACACCCTCCGAGGAGTCCTACTCTCAGAATTCACACCCCTCCAGGCGTAGGGGCAAATACTCCCGGTCTCCCAGGAGGGAAGACAGGAGTCCAGCCAAGAGGAGACGGAGTACCGATCCCAAGTCTCCCATTAAGGAGGCTCGGAGATCCGGCAAACCAAACTACTACCCGGACTCCTCTAGCAACGAGAGTAGGAGCCCTACACCGAAAAGGAAGACCCACCGGGGGCACAAGAAGCCACACCACAAACGGAGGCGCACTAAGGCCCCGGTGGATGATAAAGACCTCCCTCGGGGGCAGGACCATGTCGGGGGCAGAGAGGATGAGGCCACCCTTAGAGACCTTATCCGGGAGGCCATGAAGGACATGGTCCCTACCCGAGGTCCGGAGAAGCATAGTTCATTGCAACCCTACTCAAGGAGATTGAGAGAGGCAGAGATGCCAAGAGGGTTTAGGATGCCCAAATTCGATACTTTTGATGGAGTCGGAGACCCGACGAATCATCTTAAGGCATTCGACTCCCAGCTATCCTTCTGGGCAAGCCAGGATGAGATATATGCTAGGGCATTCCCCAGCAGTCTCTCGGGTCCAGCTTTGAAGTGGTTCCATAATCTGCCACAGGACTCCGTGGACTGTTGGCAAGACATAGCAAACAAGTTTCTGGAGAAGTTTGGAGCTTCCATAGTGGCTGATGAAGATGAGACAGCCCTCATGCAAGTCCAACAAAGGCCAGGGGAGACATTGAGGAGTTATGCTGGGAGATTTGAGAAGGTAGCCACAAACGTGTCGGCTACGGATGAGAAAACTTTTGAGAAAGTGGCTTTGATTGCGTTCTTCCATGGATTAAGACATGGACCATTGAAGGATAAGTTGGTGTTGGAGCCGGTTACAACCAGGTATCAACTCGCCAAGCTGGTCATCCAGTACATAAAGCTGGAGGAGGTGAAAATGTTGGATGAGGAGATCAAGGGTTACAACCGGACCCCCAGGAGGGAACCGTCCAGCCCAACGAAGAAACTGAGGGTGTGGGATAGACTGCAGAAGCCAAAGGATAGGCTCAGTCTGAAGGCCCCGAAACCCCGGTCACCCAGGAGGGACAAAGGACGGGTCAAGGACACCCGGGACTACAAGCCGGAGTCCTATACCCCTTTGAAGACAACTGTTGGGAGGATCTATGCCCAAATAGGACACAAGCAGATGCTGCCTCCGCCCCAGAAGATCAAGCTCCCTCCTCAAAAGAGGGACATGAAAAAATATTGTGAGTATCACCGGGACCACGGACATGATACTGATGAGTGCCGGATACTGAAGGGGGAGATAGAAAAGCTAATCAAGAGGGGGCAGTTGAAAGAGTTTGTGAAGGGAGGAAGACCCAACAGCCCAGACGTGGGGACCTCCGGGACCAAAGAAATCGATTTATGCCAAGGGAACATCCGGGATAATCCTACCCCCCAGATCACTGGAAGGATAGAGACAATATCCGGAGGACTGGCCGGAGGAGGGGATTCCTCGAATGCCCGGAAGATGTACTCCCGCAGACCAGTGTTCCAGTTGCGGAGTCCTATAAGCACGATCAACCAGGAGACCATAGGGTTCTCGGATGAGGACCTCCAGGGGATTGAGGTACCCCATGACGACCCCTTGGTTATAAGTCCTATGATCTCCAACTACGTGGTGTCCCGGATGTTAGTGGACACCGGTAGCTCTTCGGACATCCTGTACTTAAAGGCTTATGATCAGCTGGGACTCCCACGGAATCTTCTGAGGCCACTCAACACCCCTTTGACGGGCTTCACAGGACACTCGGTTTACCCGGTGGGTATAGCCTCCCTGGATGTGACGTTAGGAGAGGCACCCCGGATGATAACCACGGGAGTGACTTTCACTGTGGTGGATATCCAGGACGCAGCATACAACGGACTCATTGGACGTCCCTTTCTAAATGCCATACGAGCCATAGTCTCTCCCATCCACTTGAAGATGAAGTTCCACACGGCTGGAGGAGTAGGGGAGATGAGGGGAGACCAAAAGAAGGCTCGGGTCTGTTATCAATGTTCTGTGCCCAAGGGGATGTCCCTGAACGAGTCGGCGAAGAGGAAGAGGGACACGGATGTCCACATGTTAAGAGTTAATACCTCCGAGGAGGATAACAGTCCGAAGGAGAGGGAGAGCTTGAAGAGGGGAGTCCCACATGAGGAGATGGAGACCGTCCCCTTCCAAGAAGCTCGTCCGGAAAGGACTTTCAAGATCGGTACCCAGTTACCCAAGAACCATCGAGATCAGTTAAAACAATTGATAAGAAGTTTTGAGGAAGTGTTTGCCTGGGATCCCCAGGATATGCCTGGGATAGACCCAGAGGTGGCGTTGCACCGATTGTACGTGGACCCCGAGTGTAGACCCATCAAACAAAAGAAAAGGAATTTCTCCGATGAGAAAAACTTAGCCATCCGGGAGGAGGTTGAGGAGCTCCTAGGGGCCGGAGCCATCCGGGAGCTGCAATTCCCCGAGTGGATTGCCAATGTGGTTATGGTGAAGAAGTCCAATGGAAAGTGGAGGATGTGCACGGACTTCACCAACCTCAACAAAGCCTGTCCCAAGGACTATTATCCATTGCCATGCTTAGGGAGGCTTGTTGATGGAAGTGCCGGACACGAGGTTTTCGACTTCCTGGACGCCTCCAGAGGCTACCACCAGATCCAGTTGGACAAAGAGGATCAAGAGAAAACCGCCTTCATCACGGAGTATGGCCTTTATTGTTGGAAAGTCATGCCGTTCGGGTTGAAAAATGCCGGGGCCACGTACCAACGGATGGTAAATTTCATATTCTCCGATCAGATTGGGAGAAATATGGAGATATACGTGGATGATATGCTCATCAAGAGCAAGAGAATGGAGGATCACCTGGGCAACCTAAGGGAGACCCTGGTCCGACTCAAGGACAGCAAGCTCAGGATCAATCCAGAGAAATGCTCCTTCGGAGTCACGGCCGGGAAGTTCTTAGGATTCATGATCAGTGCCCGGGGGATTGAGCCCAATCCAGATAAAATCGAGGCAATTCTCAAGATGACGTCACCACGAACCTATAAGGATGTGCAAAAACTCACGGGATGCATGGCTGCCCTGGGGAGATTCATATCACGTTCCGGAGATAGAAACCTCCCGTTCTTCAGAAAGATCCGGGAGGCCTCCAAGAGGGATCCAAAGATAGATTTCAAGTGGGACAGTGAATGTGAGACAGCCTTTGTGGAGCTGAAAGCCTACCTGGGCTCCCCCAAGTTAATGACCCGACCAGAGAGAGGGGACATCCTGCAGCTATACCTGTCGGTGTCCGGGGAGGCAGTCAGTAGTGTCCTTGTCCGGGAAGAAGGGTCTGTCCAGAAGCCCATCTACTACGTGAGCCACGTCCTCAGCGGAGCTGAACCAGCATACCCCTTAGTGGACAAATTCGCCTTAGCCTTGGTGGTCTCAGCCCGGAAGCTCAAAGCCTACTTTGAAGCTCACCCCATAAGGGTTATGACGGACCAACCTCTAAAGAAGGTCTTCACCAATCCCTCCCAAGCTGGACGTTTGGTCACATGGGCTATAGAACTCAGCGAGTTCGATATAAGCTATGAACCCAGAGGAGGAGTGAAGGCCCAAGCCTTGGCAGACTTCATCACAGAATGCACAGCCAGACCGGACTCCGGGGTCCCAACACCCCAGGATGTCCCAGCCAGGACTCCAGAGTGGTCCTTGAACGTGGATGGAGCCAGCAACCCAAAAGGAGCAGGAGCAGGGATACTTATAGAAGGTCCTGGAGGGTCCATTTTCCAATACGCCCTCCGGTTCTCCTTCTCGGCCACAAACAACGAGGCAGAATATGAAGCCATGGTGGTCGGGTTGTCCCTAGCCAAAGCCCTGGGGATCAAGGTCTTGGCGGTTAAAGGTGATTCCAAACTTGTCATAGAACAGATCAGGGGAGATTGCGTGGTTAGAAATGAAACTTTGAAGAAATATCATGACAAGGCCCTGGGTCTCAAGGGGCAATTTGAGTACGTCTCCTTTGAGCACATCCCACGGGCCCAAAATGAGCATGCCGACCATCTGTCCAGATTAGCCACCACCTTGTATGAGGAGATCCCACCGGAGGTCCACATCGAACACAGAGAGCATAGGGCTTATGAGGAGGTCTGTGTCCTCGGAGTCCTGGATGAAGAAGAGGACTGGAGGACTCCCATAGCCAAATTCCTGACGCATGGCGAGACCCCGGAGGACCCCAGTGAAGCAAGGAAGATCAAGAACCGGAGTTACAAGTTCCAGATGGTGGACGGAGAGCTATACAAGAGATCTCATCTTGGCATGTTAATGTACTGTGTTCCTCAGGGAAAAACACAACAAACATTACATGAGGTCCACCAAGGAGACTGTGGCCACCACATAGGAGGCCGGGCATTAGCTCTTAAAATCGCTAGAGCTGGGTACTTCTGGCCCACACTCTCAGATGATTCAGAGAAGCATGTCCGGAGCTGTGACTCCTGCCAAAGAATGCAGCCAGTACCCCGGACTCCAGCAGCTGAGATGACCCCGGTGGTCTGCCCTATCCCATTTGCAATGTGGGGGATAGACCTAGTGGGGCAGTTTGTAAAGCCATCAGTCCGGTACAAAGACGCTGTAGTGGCCGTGGACTACTTCACCAAATGGGTGGAAGCTATGCCCCTCCGGAACACAAAAGCTAAGGACATTGAAGAATTCTTATGGAAGAATATCATCACCCGCTTTGGGATACCCAGGATCCTAGTCTCAGACAACGGACCCCAGTTCGACTCAGAGCTACTCAGAGGGATGTGCGAAAGGTTGGGGATAGAACATAGATTCTCTCCTGTGTGCTACCCACAAGCAAATGGCCAGGTGGAGGTTATGAACCGGACTATCTTCACTGGTATCAAGAAAAACCTCCTGGAGTCCGGGGCGAGGTGGTATGATGAACTCCCCCGGGTACTCTGGTCCTACCGCACAACACCTTCGACCTCCACTGGAGAGACCCCCTTTAGCTTGGTATATGGAGCTGAGTGTGTCCTACCCGTAGAAGTTTGTCTTCCCAACATCCGACAATCCCACTTCGTTGAGGGTCAAAACGACACGCGAATGAGAGAGATGATGGACTTCACCGATGAGCTACGAGACAAAGCCTTGTACAAAATGCAGAAACATAAGCAAGACATGGCTAGATTCTATAATCGGAGAGTCCGGGGAAGGCAACTATCCGTGGGGGATTTGGTCCTGAGGCTTTTTGAGGCTAGCAAGCCCAAACAAAAAGAGAAACTCAGCCCCAAATGGGAAGGACCCTATCGGGTAAGGAAGATCCTGGGCCCAGCTACTTACCTCCTGGAGGAATTATCGGGCAAACCCATCGAGCATACTTGGCATGCCATTTATCTCAAGAAGTACTACCCTTGAAAACAGTCCAAACATCCTTTTGCTGAGAGGATACCCACCATTTTGTAATCCATTTTGGAATTTCATCCACAAATTATCAATGGAATTGGATTTCGGAGAAAAAAGTACTTCATCAATCAAAATCAAGGTCAAGGAACGGAGTTCAGTCACCAAACTAGCTCCGGATATCCACTTGAATCCGAAGGGGCAAGGAAGGTCAGTTCCTCAACTACTTCTTGAACGTGTGTTACCCCTTGTGATACGCGATGGGCAGGAGTCCGGTGACAAACGCACTCCTGACACCCATTGTACGCGCTAGGGGCACGGGAATAGTCCTTAAACTATTCTCAACACATACCCCCTTCATTACAGCAATGGGCCGGAGTCCAGTATCAGACTCACTCCGGACACCCACTTGCTCCCAGGGGCTGGGGGAGGCTGATTCTTCAATCAACTCCCTAACAAGTGTTACCTCTTGTGATACGCAATGGGCAGGAGTCCGGTGACAAACGCACTCCTGACACCCATTGTACGCGCTAGGGGCACGGGAATAGTCCTTAAACTATTCTCAACACATACCCCCTTCATTACAGCAATGGGCCGGAGTCCAGTATCAGACTCACTCCGGACACCCACTTGCTCCCAGGGGCTGGGGGAGGCTGATTCTTCAATCAACTCCCTAACAAGTGTTACCTCTTGTGATACGCAATGGGCAGGGGTCCGGTGACAAACGCACTCCTGACACCCATTGTACGCGCTAGGGGCACGGGAATAGTCCTTAAACTATTCTCAACACATACCCCCTTCATTACAGCAATGGGCCGGAGTCCAGTATCAGACTCACTCCGGACACCCACTTGCTCCCAGGGGCTGGGGGAGGCTGATTCTTCAATCAACTCCCTAACAAGTGTTACCTCTTGTGATACGCAATGGGCAGGGGTCCGGTGACAAACGCACTCCTGACACCCATTGTACGCGCTAGGGGCACGGGAATAGTCCTTAAACTATTCTCAACACATACCCCCTTCATTACAGCAATGGGCCGGAGTCCAGTATCAGACTCACTCCGGACACCCACTTGCTCCCAGGGGCTGGGGGAGGCTGATTCTTCAATCAACTCCCTAACAAGTGTTACCTCTTGTGATACGCAATGGGCAGGGGTCCGGTGACAAACGCACTCCTGACACCCATTGTACGCGCTAGGGGCACGGGAATAGTCCTTAAACTATTCTCAACACATACCCCCTTCATTACAGCAATGGGCCGGAGTCCAGTATCAGACTCACTCCGGACACCCACTTGCTCCCAGGGGCTGGGGGAGGCTGATTCTTCAATCAACTCCCTAACAAGTGTTACCTCTTGTGATACGCAATGGGCAGGAGTCCGGTGACAAACGCACTCCTGACACCCATTGTACGCGCTAGGGGCACGGGAATAGTCCTTAAACTATTCTCAACACATACCCCCTTCATTACAGCAATGGGCCGGAGTCCAGTATCAGACTCACTCCGGACACCCACTTGCTCCCAGGGGCTGGGGGAGGCTGATTCTTCAATCAACTCCCTAACAAGTGTTACCTCTTGTGATACGCAATGGGCAGGAGTCCGGTGACAAACGCACTCCTGACACCCATTGTACGCGCTAGGGGCACGGGAATAGTCCTTAAACTATTCTCAACACATACCCCCTTCATTACAGCAATGGGCCGGAGTCCAGTATCAGACTCACTCCGGACACCCACTTGCTCCCAGGGGCTGGGGGAGGCTGATTCTTCAATCAACTCCCTAACAAGTGTTACCTCTTGTGATACGCAATGGGCAGGAGTCCGGTGACAAACGCACTCCTGACACCCATTGTACGCGCTAGGGGCACGGGAATAGTCCTTAAACTATTCTCAACACATACCCCCTTCATTACAGCAATAGGCCGGAGTCCAGTATCAGACTCACTCCGGACACCCACTTGCTCCCAGGGGCTGGGGGAGGCTGATTCTTCAATCAACTCCCTAACAAGTGTTACCTCTTGTGATACGCAATGGGCAGGAGTCCGGTGACAAACGCACTCCTGACACCCATTGTACGCGCTAGGGGCACGGGAATAGTCCTTAAACTATTCTCAACACATACCCCCTTCATTACAGCAATGGGCCGGAGTCCAGTATCAGACTCACTCCGGACACCCACTTGCTCCCAGGGGCTGGGGAAGGCTGATTCTTCAATCAACTCCCTAACAAGTGTTACCTCTTGTGATACGCAATGGGCAGGAGTCCGGTGACAAACGCACTCCTGACACCCATTGTACGCGCTAGGGGCACGGGAATAATCCTTAAATTATTCTCAACACATACCCCTCCACAGGAGATAGGGAGTCCAGACCATCAGACTACTCCCTCATCCTGTCCAAAGCCTCCTGAAGCCCAGATGGAGCCGGAGCCCAGTATCAAACTCACTCCGGTCACTCCTAGCTTTCCAGGAGCCAGGGGGAGTCCAGCTCTTCAGTCACTCCCCCCCAGAGGGTGTCGATCCTTACAGAACACCTATGTGTACAAAGGAGACAATTTTACAAAGGCACCCCAACAATGCAAAACTTTGTTAGGATACATGTGTGGAGTTAGTTCTTTGACTACCTCTGAGCACCCAGATGCACCTACAAGGGTCAAGGGGCATAGACTCAGGTCTCCCCAGGCATGTGACTCTCCTTAGGCCACAATGGGAGCGGAGTTCAAGTCCTCTTCACTCCGGTAAACCCTAGCCCAAGATAGGGGTGGAGGGAGTCTAGCTTCTAAGCTACTCCTGGTGCATGCCAACCTTTGTAGAACATTATGGGCCGGAGCCTAGTTCTTTAACTAACCCAGTCACATGTATTCGCATGCAAAGGACAGCATCATTGCTCTTACAAGAATCCCAGACTAGAACATGTGTTCAAGATTGAGGATAGAAGGGCAAGAATGTTTATGAGAAGCACCTGTTACTCAAGTACCACTCATAAAAGGGGCAAGTATTGGGAACAACAACAAAGGTGTTCATTCATATGGAACCGGAGGTTCAGTAAAGGGAAAAGAGTTAAAAGAGTAAAGAGGATAAAAGGAAAGGAGGAAAAAAGGGATATGTGAAAAATGAAAACAACACATATTGGCATGAAAACAACACATATTGGCAGTAGTAAACACAGTGCATCAGCATTAAAGTGTCAACAAAAACAGCCTAAATGGTTCATGCACTACCCACATGACCAAACAGAAGTCACAAAACGAACAAGTTCAACAATTCATAAGTTACAGATTTGACAGTCATGATAAAAGGGTTTTCAGGGGGGGGATCTATGCTATCTCCTGGATGTCAGCCTCCTCAGCCTCCTCGGCAGCCTCCTTTCCAGCTCCTCCACTTTGACCTCCCTCGTTCACCTGGCCTCCAGATCCACCGGAAGAGTCCCCGGACTCCTCACCCGAGCTAGAGCCATCCTCAGAGGAGCTATCTGGCCCAAAGGGAATCAAATACTCCTCACCCAGGACATCCTGGACATAGTGGGAGAAATGATCCCCAATGGTGGGAATGTCCTTCTTGAGCCCTCTGCAGAAGTTCAGGAGGATGGATACTGAGTTAGTGGTGAGACGGGTGGTATACTCCGAGGACTCAAGGAAGTCTTCAATGGCAACATCTTTGAGGGAGCTTTCGGACTCCTCCAGTTGGCTCATCTTGTCTTGACACTCCTTCAGGTCAGCCTGGAGCCTCTCACTGCGGGTAACCTCCAACACCATGGCCGTCCTCAGCTCAGCTACCTCCCTGCCACGGTTGGCCTCCAGATCATCCAGGGCATCTTTATGCTTCTGCTGAGTCTCCTCTTTCTCCTTCCTCAACTCCTGGATAGCAGCTTGGGCCCTTTGAAGCTCCAGGGAGGTGTCTCTATGGGCAGCAGTGGCCACAGCTAATTGGTCAAGGAGTTTCCTCATCTCCCTAGTAGCTGCTTCCCTCTCTTCACTCCGGGAGAGATGAAGAGCATGGGAGTAGGCAGCAGCCTGAAAACAAGGGAATAAGGACTCAACACATGAACTAATGGAAATCCAAATACAAGGATAGGCTGAGAGCAATACCTTTAAGTGCAGATCAGCTATGGCTTGACGCAATTCCTCTGGGTTCATCTCCAAGGCAGCCTCCACATCAGCACGGGGGAGGATATCCTTCAGCACAGGAGGAGCAGAAGACCCCTCCGGAGCCCTCTCTTCAGCACGGGGAGGGGGAGCCACTTCCCTTCTTACATCAGCCCTAGGAGGGAGGTAGGCAGGAGGAGGGGGAAAACCCAAGGAAGAGGATAGCCCAGGGGAGACAACCCGGGGAGATCTAGGAGGAAGTACAGGGGGGCTATTTAGTACAGGAGGAGTTACCAGAGTCGGGGAACCAGCAGGAAAGCAGGAAGAAGCTTCATTGTCCTGAGGAACTTGGACAGGAGTCTTCTCCCTCACAGGAGTTTGTCCTCCAACATCAGTGGACACAGGGGAGTCCACCAAGATAGTCCTCTTCTTCTTCCTGGACCTCTTCTTGTCCTCAGAGATCACCACTCCCTTGTTGCTTTTGGCCTCCTCACTGGCCTTCCTCTTAGACACCTTCTGCATGACAGACTGCCCGGACACCACGCCCTGGAAGGTTGTCCTATCAATTTTGGTAGCCACAGGGATCTTGGCATCCAACAGAGCCTCTGAAATCAAGAAGGAATATGATCAGAACAGCCATAAAGTTATACAAAAGAAATAACAATAGGGGCAGGAGGTACTTACTCCATTCCACTTTGGCATGCCTCACCCTCCGAGCACAAAGCCCCGCTTTGGCCATGACCTCCGGGTCACACCACACATCCGCAGGGTAGGGTTTGGTAAAGCAGGCCTTCAGGGTGGCCTTAGCAGCGAGGACCTCCGCAGACTTACTGGGCTCCAGAGTGGTAGGGGAGAAGGACCAGACCAAAGGGACTCCTTCACCAAAGTCTCCCTTCACCATCAACCAGTGCCTATACCACCTATATCCTTCAATTTTACCAGCCTCCTTGGTAAAAAGGAAGTTGGTGCCCCTAACCCTAAAGGTGGAAGTTACCCCCTCATGTTGAACTCTGTATATGCTGGAGAAAAGGGGAAGGGTAGGGGTCACACCTGCTACTTGGCAGGCAATCTGGAAGACAGTCAAAATGAGCCAGGAAAAGGGGTGGATCTGTCCTGGAGCCCTATCAAGGCTATCAGCACCTCCTTCGTGAAGTCAGAGAGGGGGAAGCGGAGTCCGTAGTTCAGGGACTCCCAGAATACACTGGTGTAACCTCTATAGGCCTCAGGGACCTCCCCCACACTAGGAACAAGGGCCATATCAGGACCCTCTCCTTGGACCCCAGTCCGAATAGAGAAATCAGCAGGGATGTCATAATACCTCCTCAAAGAATTCAAATGGGTATGAACAATGAGGGGATTTCTAGTCCTAGGCAGATAATCAGCCAACTCCTTCAGATCCGCATCAGTACGGACATAGGGACGAGGACCCCCAGGTCGGTCCACAACCTCCTCTGCCCGAGGGGCACGAGGAGCAGCCACAGATAAGGGTTCAACAGACATTACCTCTTGAAGTTGA
>CM016566.1:13846992-14019960 GCA_003412495.2 Echium plantagineum | reverse complement strand
AGGATAAAGCCTCAACCAACTTAGCTGAACTTTATGTTGTAGAAATCATTTATATAAAGTAAACATCATGAAACAAAATAAAATAAATTCTTGATGTTGGACTCGGATACATCTAAATAGTATGACATTTCGCATCACTGCAATATAAGCTAGCTATACTATTTATCTTGTTAGGTCTTCATTTTGTTCTACTGTGGGGATATTGAAAGGGCTAGTTTCATTGGGTTTTTTTTTTGGAAATATGGGGAAAAGAAGAAGAAACGAAGTGGGGAAAAGAGGTAATAAGTATGCATTGAGCCATCAAAACCAAGGGTCATTTATTGTTTGGTTCGTGAATCAATATAAAAGAAATGGCTGCTACTAGCAGGATTCGCACCCAGCCAAATAGTATGAAATTCTAGCATCACTACCGTCTGAGCTAGCTATTGTCTTTGATTTGGGGTGGTCCTGTGCATACCTTGCCCACCCCGTGGATCCGCACATGTTTTTTCAGCAGGCAACTATTGTCCATGTCAATGTCAATTACAGAAATGCTGATTGCAGAGAAGTGATCGGATAGCTAGACCATCAAGTGCCATTGTACTATTAAGACGAAGTGACAAGATATTGATTCCTAGCTGCCATATGAATTTACATGTTCTCTTTCATAATGACCAACAACACTACAATTAGCTAAAGACATTCTAGCACATTTCCGCGTACGCCTCTGTTTTAGGATTTAATTGTACAAAAGTAAACATATAACTATACACGAATTTCAATTAGACAACCCAAAACACAAACGCTTGCATTTTCCACCGCATTCAAATTTGTCGAGCAAAGATCATCATCTCTTCAGCAAACGTATAGCAGGAAAAAGGGTATAAACATATGCTCCACCCATTCCAAAAAGATTGTCCAGCGTGATTTTTCAAATGTCAAAATTAACAAAGTTTGTAGCTTTACACAGCATTGATTTGAGACAAACTTACCATGTTAAAAATAAAGTACATTAGAAATACCACCTTTGATATCTTTCTCGCCAAATATTATACCATATATATCGAAAATAAAAACAGTAAAGATCAAAACCATCAAAATACCAAAAAAAGATACAATCTTTTGAGATGGATAGTAACTTAACAATCTTTCTAGCCTTAAAGGACACACATAACTTCGAGTTGAACTAAAATAATCATGTTAACTAAAACAACCAATATATTATTTCATATATCCACCAAATACTATATAACATATATAAAAGTACCAATTCTCAACTTCAAACTCCAAAATTCAAAAAATACAATCTTTTTGAGATGGGTTTAGTAGCTTAAACCCTAGATGTAGAAAAATGAAGAAAATCATGAAGAGAGAGTAGTAGTGTTACCTGCAAGATAGAGAAGGCCAAATGAGGTTATGATTGGTCAACCAATCATATAGAACTGGCACAACTGACTTCCATTGACTATAACATTCATCCACTGATCTTCTTCCTCCTTTGTTTGTGTCCTTCATCTTCTTCTTCAAACCACAATTTCTTGAATATATGTTCTTCTTCTTTTTTTGCTTACAAATGGGTTGCAGCAAGTTCTTTACCCTTGCCCGCTCCGAGACCCTTGTTAATTAATGAGTAAGCAGGGTGCAATATATAGGCCGGCTCGTTACATTCCCAAGTTGGGTGGAATAGGCACATATTTAATCCGACTCGACGATGTTTTAGTGAAGTGAGCTTCTATTGGAATTGAACCGATGATCGTCGCGTTACAAATGCGATTGTTTATAACCTTTGAGTAAACGAGCCTACATAATATTACATAAATTTTTTATAGACGGGATATCCTAAAATCTTAATTAGCGTAATCTATACTATATGATTCTGTAAATAATGGATAGAATCGAATAAAGATAGATAAAGAGTAGAAAATAAAAAGTCATATATCATTATATAATTTTTATTTTCTTTATCAGATTCTAACTAGATAGTGAATCATAATATGTATTGGTATGTATCCCGATTATGTATTTTCCTTATCGGACTATTGGGTTGTAAACTATAATTAGTCGGTTCTTTTTGAGGATCAGATAATATATTGTCAATAAATCCAAATCTAAGCTAAATTAACCTTGTAAATGTCTTATTTACTTCTCCATTATATGACTAACCCCATTGAAAACTTCATGTTTGATTTAAACGTTACTTTTTCGAACTTAGAATAAATAGTAACAAATTGCAAAAGATAATATTCTTTTACTATAAATGCGTAGTATTGATATACATGCCATGTTTTTATTACAAAAAATTAGGGCAAACGACTACAATAGTCGTCTTTGTTTACAATATGTTTCTAGTTTATAATCTATGTTTTCAAAACGTCATTACAAATCAACTATATTTGAAAATGGTCCAGTCCATCACATATTCTATGAATCCGTCGCTACTTATATAATGTGAGTGACTCGTGACTGGTCACAAAGGTCATGTTGGTCATTTCATTTAATAAGTACTAAGGTAAAAGTCAAAAGAAAAATATGAAATAACCCACCCAATTTTGAATCTAAAGTAAACCTCCCCAACAAGCAATTACAAAAGTTTAACATGCGGAGACCAATTAACATATATTTTAAAAATAGCTAATTGACAACATATTTTAAATATAACGATCCATTAGTAGGGTGTGGAGGAAAACCGAATCGAGCCGAACCGAATCAGAACCGAAACCGAAAGAAACCGATAACTAATTTTATGTAGGAAAAATAATTTTAGTAAAAGATAATTGACGAGAGGATTCAACATTGTTCATTGTTAGTATAATATAATAATAAATAGATGAATATGCTTTAAGCTAATAAAATATGAATATATATGCATTATATTTAGTTGGGAAGGGGGGAATTAGTTATGTTTTTTAAGTGAAGCCCCATGATCTTTTTAGACCAATAAACAAGTGACACATGTTTAAATTGCATACTAACTCCCATTTAGTTTCTCATTTTTGAAAATTTGCACATCTCTATTATTATTTTACACATTAAATTATTTAAGCATAATTAAGATGAATAAAATAGTTACCTATATATAATTGTATATTTATTCAATGATTTTTATCATACACATATTTGAATTTTACAAGAAATATTTTACAAGAAATATTTTACCATCATATATGCATGTACAAATTAATGTAAATATATATATTTTAAATATGATAAACGAACCTCGCACAGGTTGAACTGTGCACAATCATCTAGAATATTTAAAAAGTGGTACCGTGTGACGAATGTGTATACGAATTTCGAAATTAGTTTTAAAAGAAACTCGTTTAACTTATATAGAGTAGAGATATTTTTGGAACTTAATTATGAGTTACATTTAATATAAAACAATATTAATCACATTTAGATTTGAGTCCAAAACTATAATAATAATATTAGCAGGGAACGAACCGACCCAAAACTTCAAGGCCGAAGTGAGCTCAAATTTAGGTCCAAAATTATGAGGCCAAGAACCGGAACCGAATCAGAACCGACATGAAACCAATATGAACAGTACCGTTTAGAACCGAACAAATTTCGGTTCCGTCAGCTATAGAACCGATTAGGCTCAAAATCGAACGAACCGTGCACATACTCTCCATTAGGAACATTTTGTAACCTAGTTATAGGCTTATAGCCGTTTGCCAAAAATTATGTAACTGATGCTAAATATAAATTATTTAAATAAATTCATGTGTCCCCTTTAAATACTCATTCTCTCTGTTTGTAATATAAAACCCAACAGTCTGTAGCAGAATTTTATCGATAAACCCACTCAAAGTATTTAGTTTGTCTTTCTTGATACGATCATCGATTCTTTTCTTGATCATCAGTTTATTTGTGTTGCATTCAAAAGTACAAGTACTCCATAATCTTTGATTGTCTCGATCTTTATTTGAAACTTCCTCAATGGGTAAACTCTCCTGCTTTGGTTAATTCATACTCGTATAATTTACATCAAATCATCAATGAATATCTGAAGTTGAATGGTCTTCTTTTTAGTTGAATGGAATTTAGTTTTACTGTAAATGAGTTTGTTGCAGTTGAACTGAGCTTAACTTGTTATTTATGCAATAAAGACTAAAGCTTTATTGTTTGTTTTGTTTACTCTTGGTTAATTACTCCAATTTTGATAGTTGGGTTGTTGATAAATTTCTGATATAATCATGAAATTGTACTTCTGTTTCTATTATTTGTTAGGGATATATTTTCTTGCTTCACTCCTAAAAGAAAGTGGTTTAACTATCTTTGCGAAGTTTATTGCAGTGGAGCTGTGTTTAGATGGTTGTTTATGCAATAAAGATTGGAGCTGGATCATTTTCTTTATTATTGATCGAGTGCTATAATTTTGATTGTTGGTTTGTTGATCAATTGTGATATATACAATAAATGATATGCGCTTATCATACTTTTGTTCGAATTAGTTTATTTTCATGCTCAAATTCTGACGGAAGTGAAGTTTTACTATTATTAAGTTTCATTGCAATTGAACTTTGTTTAGCTTGTTGTTTATGCAATAAAGGCTCGAGCTTTATGGTTTGTTTTCTTTATTATTGATCGATTACCCCAATTTTGATAGTTGGGTTTGTTGATCAATCGTGATTCATTAGAAACTTGGTTTCTCATTTTCTCATTTTTAGCTTCACTGGTCGTTTAAAGAAATTGAGTCTAGCCATTAGAGAAAGGGGAAGATAAAAAGTGATTGAAATGATTTTTTTGTTCAGAAAGGTTAATATAGAGCACGTCGTTGTTGTGTGTGCTCAAGTCATAGAAGTTTGAAGATGTATATGTACTGGCTAGTGGCTACTGAGTAGTTGACATATGATTCTACATTCCTTTTCATATATGTGCTAACCGTTGTATGTATTCTCTTAACTTAGATGATGTTGGTTATTTTTCTTTCAGATATTAACATTAATGATGCTTCTTGTTCAACTCACCTCATCTATGGAGATGGTACCTTCAATATTGCTGGGCTAGAAAACTTCATGAAGGAAGTGAAATTGGCAGAGTGTGGGCTTTCTTATGCTGTAGTTTCAATTATGGGTCCTCAAAGTAGTGGTATGATTATATCCCTTTATCAGGAAAACCAAGAGCGTCTTAGTCGTGCCTAGTTAATTGGCATCATAACTGTGGTGACAGGCCTGTGCAAAAAGTTACATTGGAAGTATTTAGCAGGCTGTGAAATGCTTTTGTGCATCAAATAACATCGTCGCTTAGCTAATATCTATTTCTTTTTCTGCTCTTCTTGTTCGCCCTTCCCCTCCAACAACCTCACTGATCCCTTCTCCTTCTTGAAATAGTAGTCATTTAGCTGATTAATTAGTCTTAGGTTTGTATTATTTCTGCCATAATAAAAGTTTGTGATCTCTGACATCGTATATGATGCTGATAGGAAAGAGTACCCTGCTAAATCATCTCTTCCGTACAAACTTCAGAGAGATGGATGCTTTTAAAGGGAGGTGGGTATACTTGAACATGATTATTGTCCATACTCTTCTCCTTTGACTCTTCTGGTGTAACTTGATAGACATGATATGGATCTTTTTTGTTCTTTATGGTGTAGGTCTCAAACCACAAAAGGTATTTGGATGGCCCAGTGTGTAGGGATTGAACCTTGCACTCTTGTAATGGATCTGGAGGGAACTGATGGAAGGGAACGTGGAGAGGTTCTATTGAATAGTTAAATTTATTACTTCTGATACTTGATATGCACATGCTTGGTGCTCCACTTGCTTTTTACCGATGTTGCTTTTCGGCTTCAATTGTGCTCCCCCTAAAATTTTACTCTCAGTGAATTCCTATTTTTCTGTTCCTAGCCTTTAGGATTACTTTTTGTTTGCTTATGAAATTGCTGAGCATGGAATTTTATCTTCTATATTTTTGTCACCACACTCTCATGGTCCAAACTTTCACGAGTTGACTTTTATTACATGTTAACTCCTGTCAGTCATGTTGCTTTTATGTTTAAACCAAAACAATACCAACTTATCTCAGTAAGTGGAGTCGGCTCTATGATTACGCCTCTATTCATCTCTATGTTCTGTGTTGTTTACTTGTTTCAGTAATTATTTTATTTGTTTATTTCCTTGTTGTTCACTTTACTTTAGTGAAACAGAGGAGGAGGACATGGCACATTTGTAACCTGTTTTTTTATTCTGATGAATTTTCAGGATGACACAACATTCGAGAAGCAGAGTGCATTATTTGCTCTTGCTGTTTCAGATATAGTGCTTATAAACATGTAGGTTTGTTCATAGCACATGCAAGGGTAAAAATATCCAAATCGTTTTTAAAGTTTGCTTTTTCATTACTGTTTACCATCATTTAGGTGGTGTCATGATATTGGTCGTGAGCAGGCTGCAAACAAACCACTTTTGAAAACGGTTTTCCAAGTAACACTGAACTGATTCTTTTGTTACTACATTTGCACTTCAAGATTATATTCTCATAATTTTTTTATGGGGACAGGTTATGATGCGATTGTTTAGTCCACGTAAAACAACGTTAATCTTTGTGATACGAGATAAAACAAGGGTATGTTCATCCACTAATCTGTAGATAATGACATCACTATATTGCAACGTTTTTGTGCTCTTGGTTTATATTCACCTACTGAAATGAACTCTCTTTTTGGTGTCTATTAGACACCCTTGGAGCATTTAGAACCTGTTCTGAGAGACGATATTCAAAAGGTAACATATGTAGTTGAATGTGGACCTGCATTTTATTTGTTGACTTCGTGAGGCTTTTCACTGTTAGATTATTTTTTTGTGATTGCTTGTAGATATGGGATGCTATTCCTAAACCAGAAGCTCACAAGGAAACTCCCTTGAGTGATTTTTTTAATGTAAGAAGATATCTATTAATATTAGCTCACCTGCCCAATATGCTAAATCTTTATTATAACATTAATTTACCATCTAATTGGCTAGGTTGAAGTTGTTGCCCTCTCTAGTTATGAAGAGAAGGAAGAACAATTTAAAGAACAGGTGTGTTTAGTTTTATGAATAATTATTGATTTCAGTTGGTCAATTGGAGTACTAACTTCTATAGTTATTTAATGGTGAAGGTGGCTGATCTCAGACAGCGTTTCTATCATTCGATTGCACCCGGGGGACTTGCCGGAGACAGGCGGGCAGTAGTGCCTGCTTCAGGATTTGCCTTCAGTGCCCAACAGATATGGAAGATTATAAAGGAGAACAAAGACCTGGACTTACCTGCCCATAAGGTTGGAGTTGAAATTTTTTTTCGGGTCAAATTACTACCAAGAGCTATGTGATTAATAAACTGTTGAAAATTTATTTAAGGTCATGGTGGCTACTGTCCGATGTGAAGAAATTGCCAAAGAGAAATTCAATTCTTTCGTCGCGAATGAGGTATCTGTTTTTGTGCTATTGTATCCCTTGTGTTGTATATGTTGGTCTTACCTCATTTTTAATTCGTATATAATTAAAACAGGAATGGCATGAGCTGGAGGGGACTGTCAAATCGACTCTAGTTCCAGGTTTTGGTCAGAAGCTCAGTTCGCTACTTGGCACTTGTCTATCCGAGTAAGTAAACTTCATGTCATTGTGATTATCTTTTTGTAATGACGTAAATTCCACTACACTATATCTCAGCTATCAATAATTTTGGCAGTGGGCAAGAATAGCAGTACACATATGGAAACGTACATCTCTAATTCTGCCAAAATCACATTGTGCAATGTACCTAACTTGTTCAATTATACCATTGGCTTGCTGAGAACTTTTGTATAATGATAATGTTCTTAGACCTGTAGACAATCAAGTTAATACTTTATTAAATTAAAGTTCACTCTGTTTTTCAGATATGATGCTGAGGCAACATATTTTGATGAAGGTGTTAGAACTTCTAAGAGGAAACAATTGGAGAACAACTTGTTGCAAGTAATACATCCCTTACATTTGTTTGTAATTCATTACCAGGAAGATTGCGTCCTAACTAATTAAAGATTCTCTTCATTCCTAATTATCTGAAAGTAGTTTGGTATAGTGTCATTACTAATTAAAGAGTGTATGCACGGTGAAGTTCGTGTGGTACGAATAGAACAATTAATTAGCTGAAGTTTTTTCGTTCCTTTAACTCTTTTCCGTTGATCATCTTTTGTATGATTTATTTAGCACGTCCAACCTGCATACCAATCAATGTTGGGTCATCTGCGGTCTGAAACGCTGGAGAAGTTTAAACAGTCTTTAACTGATGCACTGAGTAAAGGAAAGGGTTTTGCATCCGCTGCTCATGAATGTACCGACTACTCTATGTCACAGTTCAATAAAGGTTGTCTAGGTAAGATACCTATATTCTGCCAAGTTTTCCATATTGGTTCCACACTTCCACTATCTCTTCTTTATGAGGTACTCGGGATGAACTCCACGCAGGCACTCTCTTTGGGTCCAATTAGCATTCTTTATGAGGTTACTCGGCCCAAAGGCACTCCTAATAGTTGTGATTTTTCCTATGAAATTATGAAAATATAGCAGTGACATGGGAAATGCATGACCAATAAGCTAAGGGCAATATAATGTCTGACTGTTACTTTTTGGAGTGTAATATCAAATTCACAGTGCTAGAAGCCTACAACTAGTCTTTTTAGTATGTATGCTCTTACTGCTAAAAGTGAGAAATAGGGTTAGAAAGGAAGTTACAGCCTTACAAGGTACTAAACTACTTATAAGCATATCGTTAATATAAACTTCAGTAAGCATGGTTGGAATATTGCCTTCTTCGAACTATAATACGGTTTTTATATAAAAGAAAATTGTATTATCATTTTCGAAATACAAGAAAAATTTAGAAATATAATGGAAAAGAAATTTTAGACTTCTTATGAAATTGTTCTTCCCCTGTAATTTTTTCGTTATTTATTTCTATATTATGTCTCAGATGCGGCCATCACTCAAGCGAATTGGGATATATCAAAGATGAGAGACAAGTTGCATCGAGATATAGATGCTCATATTCAGGCTGTATGCTCCGCCAAGTTGTCTGAACTTATCAGTCTCTATGAGGTAAGGAGCCCCCTGCATATGGTCTTTACTTTTGGTTCAGTGAGCACCCTTGAATTCTGAGGAGGGGTAGAAATTAATGATGTTTAGCGATACCCTGCATGGTTCTGATTGTCTTGTCTATAGATTAAGACATCCAGTGACTATGGTTCCAATTGAATGTTTGTGGCTGTCATAGATACTCCATCTATCCAAATTTGTCTTTTGTACAATATCCAAAGTGAACTCAAATTTGTCTCACAAACCTATATTTCCCTCTATCCACTTATACAAAAACAATAACACATTAAGGGATTGCCGAAAAAGGAAAACAGTCCTTGTAAGGGGATGGAGGGAGTAATTATTTTTGTTACTCCAGTTGTTAATAGGTTGTTGGGTCAGAAGAATTTCATTGCTTCTAGTTTGTAGGAGGCATTATTGTGTTATTGTTCTTTTCTGTTGCCTAATATCGGCTGCATATCTCTTAAAATTGCACTCCACTCCTGAAAATTTATCTGTACCTATGGGATCACCCACTCAGACATAAACAAGATACATACAACATGCCCCAATGACTACAAAGAGGCTCCCGCCTAGGCCGGGTATGGAGGTTCAGATATTATGCAGCCTTACTCCTGTGATAACATGAAGGCTGCTTCTAATTGAGTCAATTGACCCAACATGAAGTGCTAAGACTATCTTCTAGTCCTTTATAGATAAGAAGCTTAGGTAGTGTAATGAGTTACTTCGATTTATTCCATCATATCAAAGAGCTCAGACTGCATGGACATGGAAAAAATGACCCACTCAGAAAGCATATTGCGTTAGCAACATCCTGACTCTTCTCATGTTTCTTTATTCTTCAAACATTCTCTTGCAGAAAAAATTAAATGCAGCTTTATCTGCACCAGTTGAGGCTCTGTTAGATGAAGCTGGCAATGATGCATGGCCTGCCATACGAAAGCTTTTAAGACGAGAGACTGAAGCTGCTATCTCTGGATTTTCTGCCAGTCTTTCAGGTTACGAATTGGACGAATCAACCAATGGAAAGATGATTTCGGGACTGAAGGATTATGCAAGAGGAGTGGTTGAGGGGAAGGCAAGAGAGGAAGCTGGAAGGGTTCTAATACTGATGAAAGACAGGTGCCAACTGGTCGATATTTTGTTGGTTCATTCAGAAGTGTATAACACTGTACATGCTGAGAAAATTTACGTTCTCAAAAATGTCTAATTGTGATCTCATTTGGCAGGTTTTCAACAATATTTACCCATGATTCCGATTCGATGCCTCGTGTCTGGACTGGGAAAGAAGATATCAAAGCTATCACAAAGACAGCGCGCTCTTCTGTATGACATGATTTATATCACTTGCTGACCCTATTGTTTATGTATTTTGTTTTGTTAATACTTACGTTATTTGCTTTTCCAGTCCTTGAAGCTACTATCTGTCATGGCTGCCATCCGTTTGGATGATGATGCTGATAATGTTGAGAAAACTCTGTCCCTTGCTCTTATAGAAAGTGGAGCTGCTAGGAGCACCACATCAGCTGACCCTCTTGCTTCGAGTACATGGGATGAGGTAATGAAACGGGTTTCTAGTTTTACATCGGATTAGTCCAAGCCTGTGATTTCAGTTAGACTTGTTTAGTATTGCAGATATACATACCCGTTATAGTGAGGTGAATATTTTAGAATACCCACAAAGAGGGAAGTCTAGTAATCTAGTTACAGCTTTCACATCTATTTTTTCTTGAGTTACTGTTATATAATGAAGTGACCCTTTCAGCGTAGAATTGGGTGAAAATATGAGGGTTGTAGTTTTGAGCATTTATCACTTAGATGCTTTGTTTCCCTTCTTGGCGTCGTGTTTAGTATGATTTTTCATGTAATTGGCAGTACTGTATTAGCTTGAAAGACATATAATCATTTAGATTTGTGATCTGATATACAAATTGGAATCTTCATATATTAATGCCATGTAATTTTCCATTCCAGGTCCCACCAGAGAAAACTTTAATCAGCCCTGTTCAGTGCAAATCATTGTGGAGGCAATTCCGAGCAGAGACTGAATACACTGTGACGCAAGCCATTTCTGCTCAGGTACGATCTTCCACATTCCATATCTTAACTATTAGATACTGGTTATAGCTATATACATTTGTCATTTAGCGTAACAAGACGATATTTTTTACTGAATGGGGACTCGTAGTGATATAAACATTACTTAGAGAATATTGTTAGGGAGAGAAGGGATTGGTTCTATATCTTTGTTAAATTTCTTGATTCATCTTCAAACTTCAGTAGGGGGTAGTAACTCTAAAATGGTCAAGATATGACTGACTGAACAGTATAAGACTGTATTTGTTCTTTTTCTCATGTGCTTCTTCAAGAAACGGCCATCGTGCAATTGAATTATTACTTTTTCTTGATTTTCAGGAAGCTAGGAAGAGAGGCAACACCTGGTTACCACCACCGTGGGCGATCCTTGCTATAGTTGTTCTAGGATATAATGAATTTATGACGATATGGAGGTTTCACTCTCTTTTTCTCAGCCCATACACATGAAACAATAGAAGAAAAGGATTTTTATGTACATACACACACGAAATACATAATACTCTTAGATCTTTTTTGTGCAATCTTTTACTTCCCTCGTAAGTGGACTTTGACTCATTTGTGTTTATTTGTGGCAGAACTCCTTTGTATCTAGGTGTTATCTTTGTTGGTTTTCTTCTCATAATAGCACTCTGGATGCAACTGGACATCTCAAATCGATTCCGCCATGGCATTGTAAGTAATGCATTATTAGATTGACAAAGCTAACATCTTATTTTAAATATTTATACATTGCGTCACATGACAACGAATATTTAGTGACATATTTTATAATATTTCTGAATTTTACAAATTTATTACTGTTGCATGCTCTTCATGGAATATGCTCTTAAAAAAGTTAATAACAGTTTCTAGGACATGGAACAATATTATATGATCAAATGAAGGTCCTAGTTAATTGTTTCCTTTTCAATTTCTCTCTACCTCTATTTTCTTGAAGGCTGATGGTTTACTTCACTTGCCAACAGCTTGCTGGTATTCTCTCTATTTCCACCAATTTCCTTCCAACAGTTATGAATCTCCGTAGGAAGTTAGCTCAAGAACGCCAAAGGGCCACAAATTCCGGACCCCAGCAACAGCCGCCTCTTTCATTGCAGAACTTCCAAGGTGATGATGATCATGGTGATTTATCTCCAAGTTCTTCATCCACAATAACTTCTTCTGGAAATGTTCACCAACAGTCTAGACCCCTCAACGCTTGACTATGCATTATATCATCCCTGGTATTAGTACAACATGTTTGGTAGCATTTCTTCACTTCTGACTAGCGAGCCACTTCCTTCCTGGAAAATTGAGTTTGGTCAAGGCGTGGGTTGAGACGTAAAAAACTGGATGGACGGGCAAGCAGTGGCGGATCTAGGAGTATAAAAGTGCCGGTTCGAAATTGTCATAATTTTCAAAGTGCCTGTTCAAAACACTTAAATATATTTAAATATAATTTTAAATGCTATTTTTACATTAATTTTTCCGTTATACATATATAATTTTTTTTTCAAAAAAAAAAAAGTGTGTTCGAGTGAAAGCCTAACGAGTATTTCTCGTTTGGGCAAGATTGAGAGGTCTCCAGTTCTGTCTCAGGTGAAGAGTTTAAAGCTTGCCTTGGCTTACATACTTACGGTTAGGTGTACATGTCTTGTTTGTACCAAAAAAATCAAACCTGTGATTTCTTCAGTGTTGTACTTTAGGGAAATTTAAGGTTATATTACTCTTAGGTTGCATTTAATCATTTTGTTGGGACAACATTTTATTCATGAGTAATATTTTTGTATCACAATTGGTCCGGCTCGTTCGGGGTGAATCTAGTTAAGGTAAAACTTAAAGATTAATTTTAGTAAGAGTAATTGAACTGGACTTAGGTGAATGTGTTGAAATATTGTTTGGATATCGTTTAGTTTTTTTAGGTGAATCGACATGGTTTAAAGTGAAATATAATTAAACTGTAATTTATTTACATTACTCCCTAATTTGGAGGTTAATGAAAATAAGGTTAATCTCAGTGAATGGAGGTTAATTTTTTTACTTCTGTTAACTTAAGTGAATCGAAAATTGGGGTGAACATAAAAATTCAACTAGGTTCATTTCAAGGGACCCTATAGTAGGCAAATTTTGCAATTATCCTTTGTAGATTGGTTGTCAACTTTGTGCAACTATAGCTCTTTTTTTTTTTTTTTTTTTTTTGTAAATTAGCGATGAATTGAATTTCGAACCCAAGACCTTTTGGTCACTAGTAAGAATATTTTTCATTAGGCTATTGGATTAACGCAAGTGCAACTATAGCTATATAGTAAGGAGTTTTCTTTTCTTGAGTATTATATAATAAATGCATTAATTACTAATTAATATAAAACTCAAAACTTTTTAATAAAAACTCGTGTAATGATCGAGTTAAAAGTATCACCAGATTCTTAAGTCACCCAAAATATTAACCAATTATAATGTGACAACAATGAAATGTCATACTGGTATGGTAAGAGAATCGATTAAAAAGTCTAAAAATAACAAGATGTATATTTTTTTGCAAAATTTGTTTACTAGAATAGAAAATATCCCATTCCTATAAGAACGATCTATTTTGCAAAGACTTGTAACTAAAAATACTTACTACTTTTGTTTTAAATAATTGATATATTTGACTAATTAATACTTTATCTGTCCCTAAAAAATTGTCACATTTTAATTTTTGTTAGTCATACATTACAAACTTTTACCATGAATTATCATTAAACGATAAGAAATAATATAGTTTTGTGGGATCTTGTTAGATTCCTCTTAATATATATTTTTGAAATATCAACTTATCATAATTTTTTCGCATGTAGAATAAGAGATATTTACATTTTAAATTGTGTTTTGTTGACCATCAAAAGTCAAAATATGACAATCATTTAGGGATGGACAGACTATTTAGTTAACATACGTTGAGTCAGTAAGTAGTTAAATAAATTTTGTTGAAATATTCTTTAAAATAAATTGAAAATGAGATGAGAATAATTTAAAGTTCTCTCTTATAATTAAGAAAGTTTATTTCTTCATGAAGTTTACTAGCTAATATTTCATCCAATCTAAAATAAATGTCTTTGAAGACATTTTAACAAAATTCAATATACAGTAAAATGTCTATAAATTAATATTCTATAAATTAATAATCTTTCTAAGATAATAAATTTGTCCGGTCCCGACTTGGGCTAGTTAAAATTATTAACGAAATCATAAAATAATAAGATAATACTTAAAAAAAAATACTTTTTATAATAAGGTCCCACGAAAATTATAAATTAATAATCCTTAGAAATCGAAATAATATAGTTACAATTTATTTTAAATATGACTCTATAATAGTTTATTTTTTCTTAAAGTTCAAATCACATTGGAGTTCATCTCTAATTTTCTTATTGCATCCGTTAGTTTCGATGTTGTGTTTTCGAATTGTAACATAAATTTGTGAAGAGTTCTAGACGCCAAAAGTGCTTCCTTTCAGGTAACAGGTTTCGAAGATACGGTATCATCTTCATCATCAACATTGTTCTTAATGATAGTAGTAATATCATTAAACTCTTCATGTCACTAAAATCTACATATATTTATGCAAATTAAAAACTCTTCATCTCATGCAAAAACTCTTTAAATTAATAAATTATTAATTTATAGATAAATTAATAACTCTCTAAATTAATAAATTTGATCGGTCCCAACATTATTAATTTATAGACGTTTTACTGTAATTGTCAATTTACTCAGGGAAGAGATGGGCTTAAAATGCTAGAGTATTTAGTAAATGATATGAGAGTATAAAGGTAAATATTAGTGTTATCAATGATTTTTTGTTTTTGTGTACAAAACCTTCAGAAGATAAATTTTTTAGATCGGAGATAACATAAATTAATAAATGAAATAAATGGCAAATGTCATATGAACTTTTTTTTAATTTTTTTTTTTTGTAAATTAGCGATGAGGTGAATATCGAACCCATGCCATTTTGGTCATTAACAATAGACTTTTTCATTAGGCTATTCGATTAACTCAATGTCATATGAACTTTTTAAGGAGTAACATTTTATTTTGTTGGTGTTAGGTGAGATTTTTTTTTAAAATTTTAATCATTTACATAATTTTGTTTAATAATTAAATTTATGAAGGGTCAGTCTTACCCCCATCCCAAGGTTCCTAAGAATTGCCCATTTACCTTCCATCTCCACCCTAATCTCTTGATTATAAAATCATCAACATGCAATTTCACCTATATATATACATTTCTCATTACTCTCCTTTTTGTCACACTCTCATTTCATCAAATTAAAATTATATTCTTTTTTCATTCCATCCTATTTACTTAGTCAACATGACCGACACAAAATTCGCCCCACCCAAATCCGCCGCCACCGGCACGGTGGCACCCACCACCACCAACCCCCTTCCACCCAACAAAGCCCAACTCTACAACGCCAACCGCCCCAAATACCAACCTAAACCACCCCCTCGCCGCCGCCGAAGCTGTTGCTGCAGATGCTGTCTATGGACGACCTTCATCATCGCCACCGTCCTCCTCCTTGTTGCCCTCGCCGGCGTCATCTTTTACGTCCTGTTCCGACCACAAAAACCCAACTTCACAATCTCCAACCTCCAAACCTCTCAGTTCAACATCACCTCAACAACCATTGTCTCAAAGTTCAACCTCACTGTCTCTGCTCGAAACCCGAATTCAAAACTTACATATTACTATGGTCCTATTTCAGTTTCGATTTCGTCGAATGATGTTGTGTTTGCTGATGGGTTGTTGCCAAGCTTTAAGCATGGGACAAAAAACACAACGTTCTTGAAAACCGTGTTGTCTAGCTCTGGTCAAACTGTGGAAACTACAACTCTTTCTTCACTAAAAACTGAAATCAAGAACAAAAAGAGTTTGCCTTTGAAGATTCAGATGGAGACGAAGGTTAAGGCAAAGATTGGATCAGTGAAAACCAAGAATGTGAAAATCAGGGTCACTTGTGAAGGTGTTCAATTTACCCCTCCTGCTGGAAAATCTGCAGCAACTGTTAAAACTTCAGGGGTCAAATGTAAAGTGGATCCTAGGATTAAGATCTTGGCTTGGACTTTTTAATAAATTCCATCAATTTTTACTTGACACGACCCAGTTTCGACCTGGAACACATGCTTTTGTGTTGTCACGATCAAAACTCGACATGATCATATACTTATCATGACCTGAACTCGACTTGAAATACATAATTTTGTGTTGTCAACCTTTCCAGATTTTTTTCCTTCTATAGTTTGAAAAAAAGTTGTTAGTTTTTGTTTGTTTGGGTTCATGTTTTCATGATTGATGTTGATTAGAATTATGAAAAATGTTTGTATAGTAAATGTGACATGGTCGCACGTAGATCAAATTGATGAAATATTGTTGTTGCTTGGTGATTTGGTGGTCTTCTTTAATGTTGATGAATTATTAGGCTTCTCACGTATACTTTATGAGTCATCATAAATTGAGGCTTGTTGATCAGTTTGGGCACAACTTATATTAGGAATAATTTTTTTCACTAAAAGACTCCAAAATAGTTGATAAAGTATAAATATAGTCCAAAAGATGGAATCTTTCATCACCAAGAGTTTTGATGCATGGAGGATGTCTAATGTAAACACCCTCATGAATGCATTCTTCCATGCATATACGAGGGCACGAGAAACGATTAATCGAATGGTGAGACATATATGGATACTGTGGTTAATGTCCAAAACGTTATCATAAACGTTCGAGGAAAATTCAATTTATATTGTGACTGTGAAAACTCAAACGAATTCAGAGCGTTGTTAATAATGCATGGTTGAGAAAACTTTAATTTCTTCATTCTATATGTGTAGTTGTGTACTTAAACAAGACCATAGTGACACTTACACATGAACCTAATTTTATTTTTTTTTTTTTTTTTTTTTTTTTGAAAGACTAGTTATTTTATTGAAAGCAAAAACATCAATACAGGTATAAACCTACAAACTAAAAATATCCAAGCTAAATCCCCACTCCACAGTAGTAATCCAATTGGCCCTACTTCTAGTGACTTTCCTCCAGCTATTAACTCTTGCAATCACATCCTGTACACAACTTGCAACTATACTATTCACATTTGGAATCCCAGCTTCAAACAGACTTTTGTTCCTTGCCCTCCACACATGATAAACCACAGCAGTAGCACACAATCTCCTCAAGCGACTTTTGAAACTCTTGCCTTTGCCTCGACTGATTAGCCATCTTGCTTCTTCTTCCCATTGCCCCGGCTGGTGATACTCATGAAGATGCATCAACAGTTTCCTCCAAACCTGAGCAGCAAGACCACATGCAAAAAATAAGTGTTGAGAAGTCTCTTTCTCATCACAAAACAGACACTTATCCTCTTGTATGAGCTTCCACTCTTTGAGCCTACTTCTCGTGGGAAGTTTATCTAAGCAAAGCAGCCAAGTTATGAAACTAAATTTGGGGACATGTCCACTAAACCACAACAGTTGCCACCACCACACCTGTTGCAAGCTTCCTCGGAAAACATCCCAAACAGCAGCTGTGATATACTTGTCATTCCCAAACCAAACTATCTCATCCTCCCTTTCACTCAGCTCTGGAAAACCATCGAGGAATAGCTGGATATCCTCTGTTCTAGCTCTGCCCCTGGGCCGTCTCATTTTCTGGTATGCACTCGCTACAGTATCTTCATGATTCAGACGCAATATACTAATACTTCGACCACTCAAAAAATCTGCAGGAGCTCCATGAGCATGCCATCGATCATGTAGGCAGTTGACTTGCTTGCCACACCCCACAAGCATACTAACATGAGGCTTAAGGGATACTCTCAACTTCAATAGCTGCCTCCACAACCAAGAATCAGTGCTGCTAGCATGAACTCCCCAAAAAGTCTGCCCTTTCAACCTAAAGGTATTCACCCACTTCACCCATAAAGCTTCTTTACGGCTGCAAATATTCCAAACATGTCTTGTCATACAAGACAAATTCCAGTCGTGTATGCTCTTAATCCCCAAGCCTCCCTCCTCCTTCTTCAATGTTGCTTGCTTCCAGGAGACTTTGGGCATAAACCTTCCTTCAGCTGCACCCTTCCATAAGTAGCGCTTAATCAGCTTTTCAATTTCCCGGATGACAAGCTTGGGAAGAAAGACCATCTGGCTCCAATAATTGCACATTCCAAAGACAACCGTTTTGATGAGGACTAGTCTACCCGCATAGCTCAACAACTTGGTGCCCCACCCCTCAATCTTCTGTTTTATTCGCTCAACCAACAGTCTACAATCATGCACCCCTAGTTGCTTTGTAGTCAAAGGGATGCCAAGGTACCGAACAGGTAATTCTGCCACTGGGATCCCCAAAATACTGCTCAATCTACTACTTTCTTGTTGACTAATCCCAGCAAAAAAACTGGTGCTCTTGCTCAAATTCGGGTAGAGCCCAGACATGTCTCCAAATCTCTTTAAGATCCCGCTGATCAACTTCATTGCCTTGTCAGTAGCACCACTTAAAACAAACAAATCATCAGCGAAACTGACATTCACAAGTCCTAACTCTTTACATTTAGGATGATACTCATACCCAGCTTGGCTCCTTAGCAAAGTAGTGAAAAACTCCATGGCTATTATGAAAAGATAAGGCGAAAGAGGATCTCCTTGCCTCAACCCTCTGCTGCTATTAAAATAACCTTGTGGACTACCGTTTATGGAGATAGAAAACCAAGCAGTAGTGACACATGCTTGAATCCACTTGATAAATCGATCTGGATACTTCAATGCTTTCATTACACTCCACAAGAAGTTGTCATCATTTCAATGCTTTAAGTACAAGTTCACACTATTAAATTTCAAGTAGACAATTAGTTATCCATACTATGCACAAAAGTCAATAAAAATGGGCATATAACAATTCTTTACTCACATTGAATTAATTACATTTTCCTCTATTAAACACGAAATTAATTACATTTTCCTCTATTAAACACGAAATTAATTACTAGTATAGACCATACCTTACTAATCTCATGGTTAATTTAGAGATATTAGATGTTGTCGGTGGGAATAAATTGGTCTGACTAAAAGAGTAGTAAGATGGTATTTTCTGTAGTGGGGTATGGCCTATGGGGGTCCAAGAAGATCAAAAATATTTGTCTGATGATAAATGAATTTATTGCGTTGTCTAAAAGGAATCAACTAATGAAATGATGATTATTACTTGAAACATGAATGAAAATGGAGAAATGAAGCCGATGGCTCAATAGTCTAGTGATATCCGACCTATCCTTTCATGTAAGAGGTTATGGGTTCGAACCTTGTTGGAGACAAATTTGTCTTATACGGAGTATTATACTCTAACTCTTTCGTTAATAATTTATGTATTCATTATTTGTAATAATATCGTTGTAGTCATACTTCGTTGCTGATTTACAACAAAGAAAAAAAATGGAGAAATGAAGAGTGTGGAAGTATAATATTCCAGCTAATGAAGATGGAAAAGTCTTAGTAGCAGTAGGTGGTACTTTCTGTCTTAACATAACATTATATTTGCAATTGGACAATAGTCCAAGAGCAGTTCAATAGTCAGTTATCAACTACTATTAGCTAATAGAACATTGAATCATTGAGACACCAAAGAAATGATTGTTGGTTGTTACATATCTTTATCATATGATCAAGTGAAGTGCCTTTCTGTCTTAGGAAGTTGCTGTTGGAAGCAAATCATAAGATGGAATCGAACAAAATATACCTTGAGTCATCTTAATCCAAGGATTGGCTTTATTGTGTTATACATTCGGTGACGATTTCTCGTAAATTTGTGGTCATGATTTATGGCAAGTGCAACATATGTCATACAAAATATAATAATGGATAAACTAATTTTATTTTTCCCGTGCATATGAATTTAAATAACATATGTTATGGATACGAATTTCATCTCTAATCCTCTTTCTCACTTTCACATTATTTTTAAAAAGTAGCTCAAATTCCACGGCTCTTAGAGTATCCTTCAACATAATTTATGCACAACCTTAGTTATATATATCTCTTAAACTTAAGAAATTGAGATCACACAAGGAAAAAAAAAGACTTAATAATCCACTCAACTTCTAATTTAAATCATCGAAAACTTATCAATAATTCCATTACCTATACAATGAGAAAGATATATATATGGTAAAATAATGTGTAACAACAAGCTGGAATAGCTCAGTTGGTTAGAGCGTGTGGCTGTTAACCACAAGGTCGGAGGTTCAAGCCCTCCTTCTAGCGCAATATTTCTTTTTCGCTTGTCTATTTTATTTTATCCTTCAGCCCTTTTTACTTAACTGGCAATAGCTTTGCTCCAATATTTCATCCGTCCTTTCACGTGTGCTTCAACATATCTTACTTTTAACGTTTTTCTTATGAAGACGGTTAACATCTCTCATTCTTTTCGCGTTGGCTTGAATATTTCATTTTTAACATTTGTTTTATCAAAAGGTTAACATCTCGCCGAACTTCTTAGCAATAAAGCACCACAATGCACCTACATGTCGAAAGCCATTGAAAGTTTATGATAAAACTTAAGCACTTGAAAGTCATTACCAATACACCAAATTATAAAGATGACCCGAACATGTTTGCTAGGTTTTATTCTGCAGATGAAGCTACGCTTAGACCAATTTGAGATTGATGAGCTTTTGATCTTGTTAACCCACATGTGAAGTCTGGCTGAGTAACTGATGTCACATAGAGATCAGAGTTCGGCGACTCCAATTCTAAAACAATCTGAGAAAAAAAATGAGGCATGAGGATTAACACTGGAATGAAACGAGGATGAACAAAGAAAGAAAAATGATGTTACAAAATAATATAAAACATAGGTTTGCTTTCTCAGAAGAGTTCTATGTAACGACGAGATACAATCAGGTTTCCAAATCAAACACTTCAAACTTTCATTGGAGCAGTAGGCTACAAAATATCTGAATACCGCAACAATTGTGATAGCTTAAGTCTATAGCTCGATTTGCAGGAAAAAGGAGAGAAGAAAGGAAGAAATTATCAGGTCATACCACAGTGTTCACTCCAGCGCGAAGAATAGGAGCAGGAACATAAAGGTTGCATTGTGGTCCACGAGTCTGCAAATATGTAAACAAGGAAAGCTATCCCTTAGGATATAGCGCAATGTAAGTGAAATTATGAAGCATAATGCATAGACCATACTGGCCAGAATCGTCCTATGTTGAAATCATTGATGAATGCAATGCCTTTAGTCCAGCCACGAAATGAGATATACGTGTCTGATATCTGGTCTGAAGCAATTGAAAATTGACCGGAGTAAAAAGCTGGTTCCAATAGGGGTCCTACGAGAAAATGATATAATGATCAGTACCCTTCTCATGTTGTAACTTGGATTAGCTTTTACCGCATCATTTTTTTGCAAAGGAACTAACTTTTGTTTTTCAATTTGTTCCGAGTAAGTGCTTTAAGAAGGCTACTGTCGTTGAGGTTTCCGAGAGGGATTGACAGCATCTTCCACTTGAGCAATTCTCTTCCATCTACATGAACAGAAGATAGAATCCCCTGACAAACAAAATATGAACTGCTTTACGACTCATTAACAAAATGGAAAGAAGAGTGAGAAATGAAGGGCAGATACAAGATGAGGAGGAGAGGTGAGAAGACGAGATTAGCTGTAAAAGGTATATAACTACTAAGGAGTGAGCTAATACTTCCAATGCAGACCACAAGATTTTGACTAAATATAATAATTTTTCTTCAAAAGAAGCTCAGAAGCATTAGGAAATAGAAAACTAACACGAAGATGTAACACCTTACAGATAAATCATGTCAAAGCATATCTAAAGAAACAAAGAGCATCTTCTGTATCAATAGGATGCAAGGTGTGAAAGAAAAAGAACACTAATAAATTCCAAATAAAATGAAGGGATGATTGATTCCAAGGTCTGAAACTGTACCTTCCTGTCGAATATATATTGGCCATAGTTTATACGACCCATATTTTCAACCTATGGGAATAAAAGTAGATTAACACTGCAGTGAAGTAATTTCATTTGCAAAGAGAAAAAGAAAGACGAACAATGAGACTTGGGCAAAATACAAGACCATAATCAAAATTTCAAAGGGTGGCATTTTTACCAATATATACAATTTATTGCTAAAACCACATCCTGTAGAAGGTATGTTAATGGGCCTGTTTGACCATCTAGTAATTGTGCCGAGATAGGTAGGTCTCTCCTGAATATGATCCCGATGGCACGAAACAAATACTTGAGCTCTGTCGTGCACCTAAAATAGATTCTCATAAGCAACCATTCCACAATTTGATAAGACAGTTAATTTATTTGGTAAATTCCTATACTCATCAAGTAAAATATATCAACACAGCTATATGAGAACCTGAAACAAGTAACTATAATGCACTGAAGAACACTCAACACTAAGGAATAAGAAACATGCGAATATAATTAAAACAAACAATTGCAGATGGCAATACTGGTTCCAAATAAAGGCATATGATTGCTGGTCCAGTGGAGTACCTCAGAGTGACATGCGTAGGCACTAACATTGCGTTCATATGACAATGATATGCAAAGATTCCCAAATATAAAAGTAATAAATAAGCCAGATGTATATTACCTTTTGTATCGACAACACACTTCCATTGCCCTCTGATGTGTATTCAGTAATATATAATACAAAGCCAAACATCTGAACATGGAAATAATCAAACAAATTGGTCATTGTTCCATTCACAAGCAAAAGGGAGTTGAATAATCTACCTGTCCTACAGACTCCATTGGCAGGGGGTGGTCAGATGAAACAACATGAACAAGGTCTTTCTTATTGAACATATCCAGCAAAAATGCAATTCTCTCCATTTTTATGCGTCCATATGCCCTTTTTTTGTTATTTATAGGAACAGAAGTGGCGAATGCATCGATACGTTTGGAGATGACTTTGCGGATAGCTGAAAGCATGAAACTACTAAATGAGATATCTGGAATTGTTTCCAGTATCGGGTAATATGGAAGGTGAGAATTTAATGAATCAGGAATGAAGCTTTACGTAAACTAAGGAGACAACCAGAAAGTACTTATGTAGTTGAACAGTACCTTCATACTTTGCATTGCCCACGTCACCAGATTCAATAACAGGTGCATCCTGGTATAGATGAACTTAGTACGTTGCAGTTCAAAACCCGCCGGATAATTGATAATGTGAGCATTACATGTGAAGGATAACCCTACGGGAGAGAAAACACTGGACAGCCTTGCACTTACATAATCATAGGAAGTAAGATCCGGCTTATAATCTAACTCATTTGTGCCAGTGTTGGCACCACTATAAAATCCAAAGTTCGTTCCACCATGAACCATCTGAAAATAAGAGAAAGCATATTCAAATATCAGAAAACAATTATAAACAGAAAGTTTTGAATTTCAAATCACATACATAAAGAATGGCTGATCCATTTCTAGAAAGTATATTGTCGAGGAAGGCAGCTGTAGAGTTTGCATCAGTATTTGCATTCTTTTCTCCCCAATGCGTTAGCCAGCCTGTATAGAATTCTCTTCAAGAAGATATATTTGGTGTGTCAATTTCAGATGAGCTATCATGCATAGTACTTTAATAAAGGCCAAAATTAAATACTGACGCAGAAAGAGGTGGGGATTTGCCCGGTGAATTAAACTCTTTTTGTAACCTAAATATTGGCCATGGGTCCTCTCCAGTGCTGAAATCGACGGCTGTAAATTGTAGAATATTGTCAAATGTCAATGAAACTGAAAAGAACCATTGTGTCTACTGCTTGCTGCAGGCTGTAGCTAAAACAATCAAGTGTTGCAATGATGAAATAAAGATACTCAATTGTAGGTTCTCCATACGTCCTAGAAAAGGAGTTGTTGCTTTAAGAATGAAGTTGTAGTAATTGTAAGTCAGAAGAACAAACAAAAAAATGCAAAGTTTCTGAAAGTTCCGTGAGCATAATGAAGAAAGGCAGAGTTGAAACAACTTTAAGAAATAAAAAGACCGGCTGACAAGCTATAAGATAAATGCCAAATAAAAAGGGAAAAAGAAGTGCATTATGTTCCTAATGATGGGCAGAAGGATTTATAGAACTATCAGGAGCACAATACTGTGTTTACCAGAATATACAGCATCACCGGGAATTGTTCCCTTTTCAAGTGTTTCTCTTGAACCTCCATCTGTTGTATATCTGTCAATTAGCAGAAACAATCAGAATTGCAATTGGTCAACAATAAACCATTGAAGCAAAAGTAGTTGATGTAAGTACGAACAAAGTATAAGCCTTACAGAATAATGTCATTTCCTAGATGTTCTCGCGCTAGTTTGACCAAAAAGTGCAAGTAAGCTCTATCATCGCCATATGAACCGAACTCATTTTCAATCTGGAACATATAACAACTATGAACTTCTTTCAAACTCAGTGAAGGGGCGAGAGATTGTGTAGAGAATTCGGTATAAAGATAATGACATTCCATTACTGATATTTTTAACAATTAATGGACAGATGATAACAAGCTTCAGAAAATGACAAGTTTTTGTTATAGTTTCAATAGGCCAATGTTAGCATCTCGTGACAATGACGACATACACAAACTCATAAGAGAAGTAACCCACCTGGACCATTATGATGGGACCTCCATTGCTATATAGATATGGAGATATCTTTGGAAGTAAGACTTTCCACCATTTTGCAACCTTTCAAAGTTCATGACAACACAATTACTCAATTAGCTGCTTGTTCAGAAACTCACATATCATCCAACGTATATATGCACCATTTAGATGTAGACAAAGACACCCAAACAAATTTGACTATCAGCATTCAAGACAGGGTATGAGGACTTTGTTCAAATGCAAAGCAACACATACTCATGCTACCTTGTGTATCTCCTCCTTGAATGGTATTGGTTTTTTTGTTGAATATGAAAGACCAAAACCATTATGTACACACAAGTGGACAAAAGCAGAAAAGAATAACCCAAACTCAAGCTCCACCTACCTCTTCAGGCAGATTGATTTTTTAGTTTTCAGAGAAATTTATGATTATTGCATGTCAAGAGATTCTGCCTTTTTTAATGAACATGATGCACACTAGTATTAAGTTCTACAACACCTGCATTATTTGAAGTTCAAATGTTTATACTGTTCAAATGAAAAGAAACAAATACTACATGGAAATAGCCATGAAAGATAACCCTTCTCCTCATGTACCACTACATTTATCGATAAAAAGACAAAAGCTATCCTTCATATGAGTAAATTATGCGTGCCAAAGACGTACCAAGTCAGTAAAAGCGGGATCAGATGATCTTAATTTGAGGGCTGGGTCTACTGCGAGTAGCCAAGCAGGTAAGCCACCCAAATCCCATTCTGCAACCAAAATCACGTTTTGTTTCAATGAAAATCATTAATCAGACACCTTCTCGCCATCTCAAAATGAGCTGTTGCAGAACCATTTAATGACCGAATAATCCTATAAGGTATGAACGACCTCATAATTGTATTGATATATGTTACTACTTCTCATCTTTGTTCTAAAGAAAGTGAACCACCGGGAATTACTATTATTCAATAAGCTACATTAACAGTTGGACAGATGCAAAACCATCCACTGACTTTACATCCAACACAGGGTCAGTATTATTCATAGACATACGAAAAAAATAGCTTGAATTTAAGTTATCCAGCAAAAACCCATCCACTTATCATCACAATTCACTTGAAAGCTAGGTTCCCCACCTGGCCACCTCAATGCTTACCTGCACATATATAAGGCCCAGCTCGAAGCAGAACTAGCAAGTCCAATTTCTGGCAAAGTTCAATAAAGGAAACAATATCTGCAATGCCTTCAAAAGCGTATTGGTCACGTTTTGGTTCATGCAAGTTCCAAGGAACATACGTTTGAATCGAGTTCAGTCCCAGTGCTTTTGCCCTCAGAAGTCTATCCTCCCAGTACTGATATAATTATTAGAACAACAATGACTTCAAGAGACTCCATGAACAAAAGGAGAAACTTGATTAAAAAACAAGTTGAGATTATTGCTGCATATCCTAACCCCAAATAACATTTTAAGTTGCTCTTTTTATCGAGATGACAACTAGAGATACATTAAACAGTCTGCAGCTAAAAGTATTACCTCAGGCTTCTAAATCGATGTTTTTCATAGCACTTATCGACATAACTTATCTACACGCTTTTTTTCATACAATTTACCAAGTAACTGGTAGTACTTTACCAACTTGAAACATTATAAATCCCTGTTCCAGCTTCCATAAGATGTGCAGTGAAGCATAGTTTCTGCCAATGATTATTCATTATTCTCTCCACCTTATTACGAGTGTCCAATGTGAATTTTAATAGTCAAAATGAATAAATTTCGGAACTTTAATAAGTCAAAATCGTCATGTATATAATAAAGTACATTAAAAATATTATCTTTCGATATACTTGCACCAAATATCATACAACATATATTAAAATACTAAAGACTTCAAAATTGAATTAGTCAAACATCACGATTCTAAACTGGACAATCTTTTTGGGATGATTCAAGAATACCTGAGGAACAACTCTGAAATAATGCAAGTCTCCACCAATGATTTGGAAAGGCTTGCCATCTTTCAAGAACTGATCATCCTCAATCTCAAACTTCCTCTCACTTTTCTGTTTCACATCAAGAACAAAACAAACTAAAATTATATAAAACAAATAAGAATTAAATACAGAAATGTAACAAGAATATGAATTGAAATTCTTGAAATTTGGAAGATCATGTGAGTATTGAGTGAATAATATGTGAATTACTATGTGTGAGTGAGCATTGGAGAGGAGATAAAGCTGAGAGAAGATGAGTGAGGAGAAGAGAGACAAGAGGGAGAGAGAAAGTGCAGCCATGTCCGCAACATAAGATGTTCAGTCCAAGAGCAGCAGGTGGGAAAGTTTTAAGTTCAACCTTTATGGTCCGTTTGGATTGGGTGAACCTAGGTGAATCTAGGTGAAACTTATCATTCACCCCGTTTGGAACCAGTTTTTTGTTTGTTTTTAAGGTTAATGTAGGTGAATCTAGGTTAATGTAGTTAACACATTCTCCTCCATTCACCCTCAAATCATTGACCCCCAAATCGGTGGGTAATGCTAGGTTAACGAATTAATTTTATTATTATTATTAGATGAGACTTAACTACCCATCAATAATATTACTCTCTGCCAAATATTATTTGCTTCAAAAAAAAACTTCCCTCAACATATAAATTGCCGCTTCATTTTTTTCTTGCGTATTCTTGCCAACTCTTTCTTTCCGCTTGAAAAAACAGTTTTTTCTTGGCTGCTCTTTCTTTCTCGCTTGAATAATAAAAAAAGATCATATTTTTTTGCTTTTCAATTTCAATCTGTATGTACTATATTTGTTTGTTGCTACGTCTAGCTTTGTCTCCTAGTGCAATAATCAGTGTTAATCATTTTTTCAATTAATCATCTAATTATCAAATCACCTTTGTAATGTATGTAAATCAACATATACGAGCATTGACATATTCTTTGTTATAAATCCTTTTGTAATATATGTGTACTAATCATTAAGTACACGATATTTGTTGTTTATGTTTATCTTTTGTTAAACATGTGTATGTTTACTTTGCTAAAGATTATTGATATGTTTCTTTATTACTTATTATAGAACATATTTTTGTTTTGCTAATGTTTTATTTAATTATGTAATAACATTTAATTTGCAAACAAAAACAAGGTATTCTGTGTAAAAATAAAGAGAAGGATATAAATGTCAGTTTAATATTTAATAAGTTTATAATGTTGTTTTTCAAGTTATTAATTATTTTGCTTTACCTAGTGAAGGGTAATTGTATCCAAACAGGATTTATAATAGTTTCACCTACATTCACCTGCATTCCCCTACATTCCCCTAACCTAGGTTAACTTTAAATGTTTATCCTCACCTAGATTCACCCCAATCCAAACGCACCATTAAGGCACCTAGATAGATATGGTGAGGAGAAGTGGAAGAAAATATATGGAAAAAAAATTTCAGGGTAATTCGATTGAAACTTTCTAAGAATGTGGCACATACTGTGGCGAAGGAATCACGATTATGGGAGCGATGAAATTTCTTCCGATTTTATATGAGAGCATTCTATTCACAATAAGATATTTCGTATGTAAAATATCTTTAAACAACATAAACAACTTAATTAATCAACTAGTAACAGTAAAATTTGTGGTTGATGACGGATGCAATGTCTTAACTAATTTGGCATCCCTTGCCAAATAGTTGGTAACCCATGAGGCTTTAGTAAGTCATTCTGCTAGGAAAGTGTAATTGAATTTCAAGGAAGTTGTAAGCAAAATTCTAGATGAAGAAATTGAAGGAATGAATAAGGTGAGGTGATTTCAGAGTCTGCTATGTTCGTAGGGGATAAAAGTAGGAAGAACGACCATGGAAGTAAGAGCGGCAATGATAAATTCGAATGGTTAGTTGAATGCTGGAATTGTGGCCCGAAAGTTCACATACTCACATTAAGAGAAATTTCACCGAGGGGGGGGGCAACATCGGAAACGTTGAAGATGCTCTGGCAACTGAAGTGAGTTTGATTGACTTTTGGGTATTAGATTCTAGTGCATCATATCATATGACTGATTGTTGAAAATATGGTTAATATTGACATCATAAATATTCCCGTTGAACAATTAAATTGTACAACTGATCTGTTAATTTTAAAATTAAGTTCAAAAGTGAGTATATTATATCCGTTGAACAATTAAATTGTGCAACCGATCAGTTATTGTAAGAGTTAAGTTCAAAAGTGAATATATTAGAGTCGTACAACAATTGATATGTTTTTATCAATAACTCGATTTATCAAAACGGCTTATGATGGTTTAGTAGGAAGTGTCCTATAATCTATATATTAGATAAAAAAAATATGTCAAATATTGTTATATTGTCGCTCATAATCTATATATTTGACAATCTATATATTTTTATGACTACGAAATGAAATCAATCAATAAAATTTCGATTTTCTTTTGTAAATTAGCGATTAAAATATAGGTACAATAATATTATAAAAATACAAAATTTATTAAAATAAAAAATGAAATAATTATATCCAAGAAAACTTAAACCAAAACCTCCTATCTAAAGCCGCCATCCACTGAATCATGGCCGATAAAATATGGATTTATTTAACATCTGAATTAGAAGTAAGCTGTTGGTTTGCTGTAGCATTTCGAAAATGTGTGCTGTTACAACGTATGGCCTGACGATTTCTTCTTTATTTCTTGCTTGACCTAATTCCAATAGACATTTAATAATTCTCAAGTAGTTCAAAATAAATTTGACATCCTCAATCCGGACTTCTTGTAGTCCCTCTAATTCAAATACGGAGTAGTTCATATAAGATTTCTTTGTTTTGCGGTGTCTAATTCTATTCTTTGTATTGAATAAAATTATAAAAAAACAATTTCACAAAACATTATTAAATGTAAATTTATTGATATCAATTAAATATAAATCACTTACAAAAGCCTTATAAACAGTTGTGGACTTACAAATTCCCGCTTGTTTCCATAAAATAATTACTTTTTTCAAAGAATTAAAAAAGTACATAGATACAAAGAAAAAATAAATATACAAAATTAACATTTATGTTTATATTTGAATACATTTAAGTATATTGTACAAACACTCCAAAATTTATATCAATTTAAAATGCTCAATCCAAAATATCTAGATCATCCCGCGCTTATAAATACCAAGAAGACAAGTCTGATTTGAGCACAACACTTACCACCAAAAATAGACAAGCACACAAGTCATAGAAAGAAAAAAATATCTTAGGAAGAATGGTAGTGAAGGTGTATGGTTCAGACTATGCCTCTGCTAAGAGAGTGATGGTATGTCTTGCTGAGAAGAATATTCCATATGAGCTTGTCCCAGTTGATATACTCAAAGGAGAAAACAAAGATCCTACTTATCTCAAACTTCAGGTTTTTCAATCCTTAAATCTTCATCAATTTTTCTTTTTATGTTTTGTCACTTTTATTTCAAAACCCCAAATGATAATAAGAAGATTGACTCATGATATTAGTAATAAAATCAAAATACTATAACGGGATAAGAAACCAGAAATAATCCATGCAATATTTTGCCAAAGTATTAACGATGCAGGTATCTCCACCCAACCACTTGCTACTTACCACTAGAATATGCCCACGACGGAGATCTCTAGATTCTCTTTTATGATTATTAGGTGTCGGATCATTCCTTCAATTATCAATTGATTTAAGTTCGAACACATGTTTTATTTAGAGATTTTCCTGTGAATTGCAGCCATTTGGATCTACCCCTGTTATTCAAGATGGAGACTACACTCTATATGGTAGGTATAAACAATAATTTTCCCATTCCTAAATTATATCGAATGATTAATTTGAATGTACGTACAGAATCAAGAGCTATAATAAGGTACTATGCTGAGAAGTACAAGACTCAAGGAACAGAATTGCTTGGGAAGACAATTGAGGAGAGGGGGTTAGTGGAGCAATGGCTAGAGGTTGAAGCACACAACTTCCATCCCCCGCTTTACACGATGGTTATCCAAATCTTATTCAGTCCCAAGATGGGTTCCGCGCCTGACCAAAACTTGATTCAAGAATGTGAAGAAAAACTCGCAAAAGTTCTGGATATTTATGAGGAGAGATTGTCCACAACCAAGTATTTGGCTGGTGATTTCTTCAGCTTAGCTGATCTGAGTCACCTATCTTTTACTCAGTACTTGGTGGGTAGGTGTGAAAAGGACTATATGATCAAGAATAGGAAACATGTGAGTGCTTGGTGGGATGATATTAGCAACAGACCATCTTGGAAGACCATTCGTGACCTCCCCCTCTACAAATAGAACGCAATGCTAATAAGAGGGGTCACCCCGAATAAAGGATTCCAAGTGCGATCCTGCCAGCACTAATACACGGGATTCCGTCCACCAAATAATGTATTCCAAAAGTAATGATTGCTCTTTTCCATTTCTCCTGTATAGTAATAATTTGACTAGTTGGTCAAGGAATTGCCCCCATAAAATTCGGGATCAACAACTTTTTCAATAATTGAGAGGGGTCAGAAATTTCACCATAAAAAATCAAATGTAACAACATTCTTAAGGGGGACATAAGACAAAAGAAATATTCTGAAGATCAAAATATTATTTATTCAGTCCAACTATATTTGAAACAAGCTTCCAGACTTTCATAAAACATTAGTACAATGATTTATATTATTGGTATGATAATGCCTCTTTAAGATACAGAGACTATAATCACAACAAGATCAAAAGTAAAGATGTTGAACCAAACAGACATCAAAGAAACATAATCAACAATCCAAGTAAAACTGCGGAAAAAATCGTCTACCTCTTTTCCGTGCCTCCTTTAGTGCACTCTGCTTCATATATACAATATTCTAAAGCAGGAGGCACCAAAGGAGGTCCGAAAAGGAGGCAGAGGATCTTCTCTCGTGAAAACGAACCAAATCAAAACCATCCACAAGTATCTTTGATCCACCTGAAACTCTTTCTAAGTGAGCCTTTCATCTTCCCCTCCACTGAATAAACTTTATAGCTTACCACCCTTTTCTTCCTTTGCATCTCAGGATCATTGAAGCTCCACCCAATCGAAGCAGCAGCAGAAGCAGAAGCAGACTTGCTCTTGAATTTCTTGATCTTCGCTTCCTTCTGATCGATATTTGCATTTGCTTGTCCAGTTGTCACATAAGAAGTGCTATAGCTTCTAAGCTCATGCATATTTTTTGGAGCTTGAGAAGATGTATAGCTATCAATCTGCATCTTTCCTTCTTTAACTGACATGGATCTGTAATTCTCCATGAGAGAACAAAGCGAATTTAGAAGTCAAGAAAGGGAAATGTCAAGGAAGATGGGTTGTGAATTGTGATTGTTAAGTTAGAGATCTTGTTTAATTGGGTGGGGAATGAACCAGTTGGTGGTGCCTTTAATGACTTCTGCTTCTCATAATGAGCATAGTAGTACTGCATTGATTTTCTTTCATGCAGTTTGATGAGAAATTGATACATAACAGTGTACGATAATGATGGGTTGATGCCACATATTAGAGGTGAAGTTGACAAATCTTTTGGGCATGCCAAATTTTGTTACATCTGAGGTATCATCCTCGTATATACCGCTTAGTAGGATAAGATTTGGTTCGATTCTCAGGTACCATCTTCGATATAATTTAGACATTCTTCAAATCAGGGAACATAAGGGTCGGGAACTTCACATCAATTTGGAGTTGTAGAAAATTTAGATTATAACGGAAAAACCGGGAAGGGGGAACAATGATCTCGAAAAGAATTCAGAAATATTTAGAAAGGAAGTCACATAAATACAACGAAATCCTATCAGCAACAAAATTTGCAAATAGTATGTGCACATCAAACTGCAGAAAGTATTCAGGATTGGCACCAAGAAAACAGAAAGATGAAATTTGCAACATTTAGCCAATAACATAAATTAATTTGAAAGAGAAAAAATGAGACACCGGTTTGATTGATTGCTTGATTAAGTTGTGGAACTTATAAATCCTCCAATAGAGACCTCACAGAAGATCGGCGACATTTGCAGGGAGTTCCTCAACGACCACGTTGTAGAATTTCTGGATGTCAAAAAGCATTCTCTCATCTTCCCTTGTCACAAAGTTGATAGCAACACCTTTCCTTCCAAACCTTCCACTTCTTCCTATGCGATGCAGATAATTTTCAGGCTGTGTAGGCAGATCAAAGTTGATCACAAGGGAAACCTGTTGTACATCAATACCACGGGCCAAGAGATCGGTGGTAATCAGCACACGAGATGAACCAGAGCGAAATTCACGCATGATAATGTCACGAGTGTTCTGATCCATATCTCCATGGGTAGCAGAGACTGTGTGATCGCGGCTACGCATCTTATCAGTAAGCCAGTCAACCTTACGGCGAGTGTTCACGAAGATGACACTCTGGGTAATGGCCAAGGTCTCATACAAATCACATAGGGTCTCAAGCTTCCATTCCTCCTTATCAACATTGACATAGAACTGTTTTATACCCTCCAGAGTCAATTCATCACGCTTAACCAATATCCTCACAGGCTTATTCATGAATTTTCTAGTTATTTCAAGAGCCTCTGGTGGCATTGTTGCTGAGAAGACACCAACTTGAACTTTAGCTGGAAGTAGCTGAAAGATGTCATAGATCTGAAAGAAAGTATATGTAACATTAGATGGCATTCACTGATCATCAGAAGTTAAAAGGAAGATGAATGAATGACAAAGAAACAAGATTAAACTGTACTATTAAGGGACCTTCGGGAAAAGGGCTGGAGGTAAAGGGGAAATAGATACTTAATGTTATCATGGTGCAGAAAGAAGCACTAAAACCAAACAATCGTGGAATAGCATCAGAGTATTCATACAATCTCAGAGTGTAACAGAACTTATATATACATAAAAATAGGTGGAAGTTAATACCTGATCCTTAAACCCTCTAGAAAGCATTTCATCAGCCTCATCAAGCACAAACATCTTAATGGAATCAGGACGCAGTGACTGCCTACGTAACATGTCAAAAACACGACCAGGGGTGCCAACAACGGCGTGAACACCAGCTTGGAGAATACGCTGATCTTCACGAACACTGGTCCCACCCACACAAGCATGTACCTTGACACCAAGATAATCACCAAGTGCTCGCATAACTTTTTCAATCTGCTGTGCGAGCTCACGAGTGGGTGCCAAGACCAAGGCCTGGCATTGGACTAAACTATAATCCAGCTGCTGCAAAATACCAGAACAAAAAGTTGCAGTCTTCCCTGTTCCAGACTGAGCTTGCTGGATGACATCTAGTCCCTTGCAGAACGGAACTATACCCCTCTGTTGGATGGCAGAAGGCTTCTCAAAACCTTTAAATCATTTGAAAATTCAAATTCATGGTCTACGGCAGTGGAATATAAATGTGGCAAAAACCACACAAACATATAATAAATGAGCAAAAAATTCATGTGCGTACACAAGCAGAACACAATGATAGGGTTAATGTCTGTCTTTTTTCATAAAGGATTTTGAGGTCGTCATTGCCTAACCTTGTAACAAACATAAGAGCAAAGGACGAATACGAATGAGAACAATTATCACATATGAGATTTTTACCATAAGCATAAATTCCTCTAAGAAGGTTCTCTTGCAGGCCCATTGCATCAAAACTGTCATAAACTTCGTCATATGATGTGAAAAAATCTTGTCCATCGACTTGTAGCCTGTAAACAATCCAGGTCATCAAATGTATCAGACATTAAAATTTTCAGGGATCAGCATGGTGGAAACAAGTCTATCACATTTATCAGGGATTAGAAGTTTCTGGAATAAGCTGACGAGCATCAAATTGTTGTCCTTCAGAGACTTACAGTTCACTCATCTTAGCATCAAACTGACGAGCATCAAATTGAGATCCTTCTGGTGCTTGACCTGCCATGACTGCATTGATCGATATTATTAGCACGTTCACATATTGGGAGCACTATGATCCAAATAAAGAAGGAAGCGAAAATAAATGTAACTGAAACATTCAAATAAAAGCAAAACAAGAAAGATCGCCTATCACGTGTTGATACTATGTTCCAAGCCAAAACTTGCAAACTGCCCATGTCGGTTTACAATTTTAAACACCTCTATCATTTTGCACAAAAATGTTCAAAATATAATTCATTCTAAGACTTCTTGATAAGGCTCAGACAGTTCTCTGAGGGCAGAGATAATAGACCATGTCTTAATGCCAATGAAGAGGCTCCCATGTAAGCGGGGTAAGGAAGGGTAGGATAGTGTGCAGCCTTTCCCCTAAGATAACAGGGAAGACTGCAAACACTACCTACTACTTTTCTTCGATAAGAAGAGTAGATAGTGTAACGAACCATTTACTACTTATCAATCTCCTGACGTATTAATAAACATACTACTCTTTATAACCCAATTGGACTTCCAAACACACTCCACCTTAATTATAATAACAAGTATTAACAGCTCTTTCTGAAAAACAATATCAGATGAGAAAAAGATCAAATCTTTAATTACTTGTTCATTGATTCTTAAGGAATCCAAAAAAATAATGGACAAAATTAATGCAAAAAATAAAATAGACAAATTATAAATCCTAACATTGTAACATCACAGTTCACCATATTTAATATTGAAAAAATCAGACGTGTACCCCAAAAACAAGAAGATCTACATATGAAGTAATTTTATATAACATACAAACAATTGGAGTATTAATAAAAATTGTAGAACGAACCTTTAAATGGTGAAGAGAGTAGATAAAAATGAGAGCTTTTTGGTGGATTTTCTAGGGTTTGACAACTCCGCCGTGGAGTTGAGAAGATTGTAGTGAGAGAGTTTTGTGTGTGCGATTTGCTTTTGTCCCACAAAGGTAGGATCGGGGCAACACTATACACACCCAAATAGTGAATTACTATTGCTGGAAATTACTATTTTGTCCCCCCACTTAACTTCCTCAACTACTACATTTTCAAATACATTTTCAAATAGGGGGGGCAAATATAGTAACCCACTATTTGGGTGTGTATAACAGATCAGGTAGGATCATAAATACAAATTTATACTCCTTTCAATCTAAAATAATTAAGGATTGATCTGTTATACACACCAGAATAGTGAATTACTATTCACTAAATGACTATTTTGTCCCCCTATTTGAAAGTGTAGTAATTGAGAAAGTTAAATGGGAGGGGTAAAATAGTCATTACAATCCTAAAAAATCACTATTTAGGAGTATTATTTTAACTTTATACCCTCATATACTCGATTAATACTTCATTGAAGAGACGTTATGACCCTTGGAAATATGGTACATAGTAATAAACATGTACGTTGAATAAAAATTATGTGTTACAGTTTTTATGCAAATGAGTGTATAAAGAGAAAAAAGATAAATTGTGCTTTGATTTGTAAAAAATGATAATTATATCAAATTTTATTAAAATACTTAGAAATGCAATTATTTTTGGATTGAACATAGTAATTCTTTTGAGCTTTATGCAAAACTAGTATTTTGACACAATTGATACTTGTGCATCATAATAATCATAGTTTAAAAGTGAAGAAGTTCTTAAAAAAATGATGATATGATTATTTTAGAAATTGGTTAATAAAAAGTGGATATGTGTCCAATAAATGTAATGCCACGTGAATTTTTATAAATTGGTTAACAAAAAATGGATATGTGTTGAATAAATGTAATGTCACCTCGATTGGATAGCTTAAATGACCTCTTACTTTCTTATTATATATAGTATAAATAAATAAACGTTTTTTTATTATCGACATTACAATTTTTCTTCTAAATAATTGACATTTTTTAATGTCGAGGTAAAGATTTACTCAAAATAATTGAATTTTTGAATATCGAGGTAGAAAGAACTTAATAAAAAATAATCGACATTTTGAATGTCGAGGTGGAGTTTTGACTATCAAATACTATGTCTTGGCTTTTTAGTTGTCATTTTAGTTTTTTCACATAAAATAAGAAAATAAAAAGCACTTAAAAGATACTATAAAAAATGTAAACTGACAATTGAGAAAAAATATATCATGCGTTGGTTGGTAATTTAACTAGGATAGGTTGTCAAAAGTACATTGAGAATGTAAAAATACAATTTATTATGCTTGAATGATAACTATTTCGTAAAACCAACATTAAGGCTGAACGAGAACAAAAAAACTTGGAGGAAATACTAATTATTAATTTACCTCTCTGGCTTGTCTTTTTAATTTGTATTTTTTTTTGTCGGTATATATCGAGATGTGTTCTATTATAGCAAATGCATATTAATCTAGATTTTTCTGAAAAAAAAATTAGCAATGAGAATATGAATACATTACCATCAAATTAATTTTGTTGCAGTAGTCATTAGTTGTGACTTGTTGCAGAATTCCCATTTGTGGAATAACTTGGCTTATAATTACTATTTTTGCTTTGCACAATTTTTTTTGACAGTTTTGGTCAATTGGCAGAAGGGAATCATCATATAATGGTTTCGATTCGTTGGCTTGATCCTCAATATTTGACGACAGAGCTATTTGCTTGCATTGTCTGAGCTTTCAGAGTTTCTCATATGTGTAATGATGTATTGAAAGATGGTGTTGAACAACACATGAAAGGTATGTGTGTTTGACATTTTTACACTTATTAGTCTTAACAACTTTTGTTTAATGGCGGCTAAACTAGTTCTAGTATCCAATCTAGCCTAGTGGTATTGAACACGATTTTATTTTCAAGGGATCTTAAATTCGAGTATATTTAAACATACTTTCTCTGTTTTCGAGGTTGCATGTGCAACATTTCAGCGAGGTAATTGCCGAAATGGTCTCAGTGAAGTTGCCTGTGCAGCATTTCGTAAATGGGACCGATGAGCAAATGGTCACTGAAAATGTGTAACGGTAAATAGTCCCTAAAGTTAACATATCAGTTAATTGTAACGTTTATTGGGCCATAGTTGTATTTGACTTAACTTTGGGCAAAAAATAGAGATAAAAAAGCCTTTTAACCATTTTTTTATTACACATTTAACCTAAAGGGTTTTGATATGAAAGGGAACATCTTTACTATCTCTTCATTTACAAACACTTAACAAAAATTAGGTCCTTCAGAAATCTGAAACCCAAATGAGAAATTTAACCAAAAGCACAAATTGAAATGGCTGTACTACGTAGTCGCGGTCTCCAAAATGATCATGTTTATGGTAAATACGTTTTTGGTGTGAAGCATTTTTCGAATACTTTTCGATTTTTTGAATAAAAAATGAGTTTATGTATCTTGGAGTATGTTTAGAACAAAAAAATTAGGCATCATATGGTCTGTTGATTTAAGAAATTGTTTTTAAATTGATAAGTGTAGTTTACTGAAATCGATTAAATCTTTTTGAATCATTAAGTGTTTGTTTATTAAAATCGATGAAGGATATCTCTAATCTACTAAACGATTTAGGGTTTGTCAAACTCCCAAATCGATTTAGGGTTTCTCGAAGTCCCAAATCGATTTAGGGTTTTTCAAATTCCCAAATCGATTTAGGGTTTCTAAAATTCCCAAATTGATTGAGATTTTTCAAATTCCCAAATCCAATTAGGGCTTCTGAAATTTGTAGTTCAACTATGTAATATGTAGCTAGTACTCATCTAGTCCTCACCTCAGTAGTCAGTTCTGATCTACTATAATGTGAAGTTTCATAGATTAAAATTTTTAAAATCCAAAAAATTTCTATTTTTTAAAATTGTGGAAACGAAATGTTTATATAACTACAAAATCAATTTTTTCATATATTTAATCGTTTTCAACTTTACTTTCAACGTGTTAGATAATTATAACTTATATTGCTTTAATATAATTAATTAATAACTTTGTTGCAATCTACATATATATAACATATAACTTACACTTTCAACGTGTTAGATAATTATAATTGTCTGTTAGTTCTTTAGATCTAACTTTAAAATATTTTTACAAATAATATTAATTGATATAAATATTTTATATAAAATTCATATTTATCTATATATAATATTTATGTTTATTTATATTTTTAACATATATAACATACTTGATTTTTTAATTTTTTTCAACTTTTCTTAAATGTTTCCGAAACTTGTCCTAATTTTATAATTTCGAAACTATGTTCAAAAAAGAAACTTTAAACCATGCCAAAAAAACAGTTGTTTGAACTTCATTCTTGGATTAATTCTTTAAGGCCTATCTTCTTTTGGCCCCCGCCCCCCTGCACTATCGAAACGCTTTCGTTCCGCCACCTGAAGTATTTTAGTTTTCAAATAAGGAAGCGAAGTATCAGCATGAGCCCAGAAGCTTTCTGGGTTGGAGTTTTTTCTTTTTGTGAAGTTTAAGAACATACGACAAAATTTGACAAATAATTTAATTAAATAATAATTATTTTTAATGACTTAAAAGGACAAAATTTGACAAGTAATAAATAATTTTTAATTAATTTATCTATTAAACCATATGGCAAAATTTGACAAATAGAGGCCCGTTTTCAGTTGATTTTCGAGCTTGAAACGAAGGAAAAAAGGGACAAAAGTAGTAAATAAGACGACTTTTAAAGGACAATAGATTTTTGTCGTATCTACACCAAAAAGGACAAAAAAGGACGAGATCTCTTGTCCTTTTTGCTGATTTTTCTATTAGTGACGGTGAGGAGCTATTACAGAGTTGGCGAGAAGGAGATGGGAGGAGGAGAGGAAAGGGTGTGGGTGAAGAAAAAAAAGTGGTGGATGGTGATGGTGGTGGTTTGTGAAGTAGGGTTTAGTGGTTGAGAGTTGGGGAAGATGAAGTGTTGGGGAAGATGAAGTGGGATGAGTAAGGGCAATTTAATCCATTCGTCTAAAATTGATGGTAAATTTCAATTTTAAAAAAAAAGAAATCATGATTTTTAGCAAATATAGACCTCAAGCCATGATATTCTTCCAAATTTCTCGTCGGAACAGTGATGAGCAATATCCAAACAATAATAAAAATGTCTTATAGAAAATGCTTAACAGTAACGCATGTTAATAACAACTATTCATTCTAGAAGAAATTGATGATATGATCTTAGAAAGTGGGCTAATGTTGTAATTTGGTCTTCGAAAATTAAAAGTTACATATTAGTACCCGAATTGAAAAAAGGTTGTTATTTAGTTAAAAAGTGACGGAGGTGTTAAACTTAACAAGTGCTATTGGCTTCCACTATGAGTTCCGTTAAATTTTAACAGCTCTGTTAGTTTTTGAACTAAATTGCTAATTTTGTCCAATTTCAAAATCTAATTTGCAACTTTTAAACTTTCAAGGATCAAATGACAACATAAATCCACGTTCTAGGACCATATAGGTAATTTACTCATTTATTTTTAACTAGGTGCCAGAAATGCAAGTCTAACCTTCCTCAAAGTTGCTCCAACATCTTTCATGTTGCCTCTATATTGTGGTGAATTGTTTGAACATTTAAAGCCAATTCCAATATCGAACACAAACATCTCCCTTCCGTGGTGGAACGCTCGCCGCCATGTCGTAGCAGGTTTTGATCAACAATATGATTTAGTGAATTCGGCATTGATTTCTCGACCCAACTTCTGAGAGTAATATCTCCGGCAAAAATAGAATCAGAAGGTCTTCTTCCAGTAAATACTTCCACTAACACAACTCCATAGCTATAAACGTCACACTGTGTAGATACCCGCCCGTCTAATCCGTACTCTATTACAATAAATGAGAGAAAACAAAGGTATGTTCCACAGTAGATAAACATTGTATTTTTTTCATATGAAAAGCAATGATAACTCAACATATGCAATGAAAATTGAAAAGAAAATACCTGGTGCCATATATCCTAATGTTGCCACAGTCTCGGTTAATATGAAACTTTCTCCATGATTGAATAGCTTTGAGATTCCGAAATCACTTACATGAGCAACCATATCTTCATCTAGTAAGATGTTACTAGGCTTGAGATCAGAGTGAAGTACAAGCGATGTAAATCCATGATGTAAATACTCGAGAGCACATGCCACATCGATCATTATGTCCAATCTCTTCAATATATCCAATACTTGATCAAGGAGACACCAAAAGGCAGTACATTAACAAATTCTAAATGTCAGTAAAACCGAGACACACATTCTTGAAACCTAAAGTACTCTAACTGTATTCCGTTAACTTCAAAAGGCAGTACATTAACAAATTAGTCCAGTGCTCCAACATATAACAACTGTTTCACCACTTCACAATTAGTCCAGTGCTTCAAAATTATGTGAATTAGGATCTCCACCAAAAGCTATAATCTGTTTTGTCCAATCACTCTGGTTATTTCAAAAAAATAATCTTCACAATGAGTATTTCCACATAAGGAAACTCCATAGTTATCAAAAAGACTTTGAAACTGTAACATTAAATTGCTTTGAGTATAATCAATAAATATTGAATATTGAAACTGTAACATTAAATTGGAATTCAAGAAGTTGTTGAATACAGATAGGTAAAGAAACAATAGTCTTGAAACAATACTTAATACCCAAAGTAACCGAGAAATATAAAAGAAAAACAGTGGTTTGAGTTTCAAACAGAATATTTAATGAGACTACTATAAGTTGTCTATAATTATGTTTCTGCTAAATAACTTTATTCCTCAATATATGAAAAATAAAATATGCGTTACTAAATAGAGGAGCATCGGAATTTGAGGAGTTGTTGATAGTGACAATTAAAACAATACTCCTCAGATATTCCCATAATATCCATCTACTTTATTGTTTGATTGACTAACATGTAACATGGCCTGTGCCCTGATTCACCAATTACTCTCGTTTGGGGAGTAATTATTGTATTAACTTGTTTTAAAAGAAAATCCATGTATTAGCTAGTTTTAAAAGAAAATTCATGTATTAGCTAGTATAACGTATACTTTGTTTTCCATGTATCGAGGGATAAAATTTTTAAGCAGAAACATAATTGCAGACAACTTATAATATTCTCATTAAATACTCTGTTTGAAACCTTCTATTTAGTAACATATACTTTGTTTTCCATATACTGAGGATAAAGTTATTTAGCAGAAGCATAATTGTAGACACCTTATAGTACTCTCATTAATTACTCTGCTTGAAACTTAAACAACTACTTCTCCTTTATATTTCTCGATTACTTAGAGTATTAAGTATTGTTTCAAGATATTCAACAACTCCTTTAATTCCCATTTAATGTTATAGTTTCAATTCAATATTTATTGATTACATTCAAAACAATTATTTTACATATATACTTGTACGATGGAGAAAAATAGAAGATGTAGCTATGTGATTGTTAGAAGTTTCAAAATTCTCATAATTACCATGTTTGCTTCTCATATTGCTGCTTGTGCATTCTACTTGATTGCTAATGACAACAATAATGTGATGAATACAAGACTTGGTTTATCAACCCTTTGACCCTTTCTAGCACTTTTGGTAAGTATATTAGTTCTTTGTATTAGTCAATAACAACACTCTCCACTATTGATTATGGAGATATACATCCAGTCAATTAAATAGAAAAAATTATTTGTGATTTGTTTTCTGCTGGTTAATCTCATCCTTGGTGCTTATGTTGTTGGAAACATATCACATGTGGTGATGTTTGCAACTATAAAGAAGCAACAACGTGTAAGTACAATTACTTTTCCTTAATGTTATTTATAATTTCCTTTTATTTTTGTAATAGATTAAAAGACTTGATACACATTTGCTTGCACTTGTAGAGAGATGTGTATGAAGGTGTATCTTCCTTACATATTCACGGTTCTATCTAAAATAATTAGAATACATGAAGAAAGGTGAAACTGATTACTTTTGTAAATGTAATTATTTTAATAATTGATTATATAATGCCAAAACTAAAAACATTCCATAAAAAGGTGTACATTAAGGGGAGTATAATGTTGATGTTACAAAATAAAAGTGGAAGTACGTAAAAATGATTCAAATATCCTATATATGCAAATACAATAAAAACATACAAAAATAGAAAACGCCAAAGAAGATATAGAAATTAGCAATTATTACCTCTAAGGCTTAAATACGGCCAAAAGCCTCCCACGCCTTATTAAAAGCTTCTTCGATACCTTCCCTGGTTGCGCTAATATCTAGAATGATGGAGAAGATAGGTGAGAAAATCCACGGCCACCATGAGAAGAAACGGGAGTTCGATTCATCGTCCTCGTCGGATTCGGATACAAAGAAAAAACGTCAGAATACTATTCACTCGGTATTTGGTGGAGGTAAAAGTGAGTTTTTTCAATTTTTGTTTATTTTGTAGGTATTTTAGTCTTTATGGTGAGTTTGATAGTATGTATTGGCTGTGATGAAACATAACTCCTCCACCCTTAAGGCACATTTTTGTCTAATAGTATAAAATGTGGTAAAGGTGAAGAATAGCAACAGCTTTAAAGCCATACCGACCTACATAGCCTTCAAATGTTAATATATGTCAGGGGCATAAAGGCCGTACATTAGTGGATCCTTGTGCTTTGAATCTATGTCAATTATATCCAGACCATCTTGTTTTTTTGAAAGCTCTGCTTCTGCAGTTAATATTGATGGTAAGCAGGACGGACAACAATATTCACTAATTCCGTTTGGGCACAGTTTCCTATGTGCGGAATATTTTATATTTTGTGATAGGTTTTTCTTTAGTTGATATTATAATTTAAATGATATATGTTAGAATAGTATAACATGAAAAAAATGATTGCATATGATAAAATGCCTACAAAATCAAACAAAAATTGGAAAAAAGCACTCTTACCTCCGCCAAATACAGAGTGAACAGTCTTGCGCTTTTTCTTCGAATCCGATGAGGACGAAGAAGATAAATTGAAATCCCGTTTCTTCTCTTGGTCGCCGTGGAGTTTCTCACCTATTTTTTCCATCATTCTAAATATTAGCGCAACCAGGAAGGTATCGAAGAAGCTTTTAAGAAGACGTGGGAGGCTTTTGTTCATATTTAACAATGCTGGCGTTAGAGGTAATAATGGCTAATTTCTGTATCTTATTTGGCGTTTACTATTTTTGTATTATTTATTGTATTTACATATATAGGATACGTACCTGGACGTTTATTTTGTAATATCAACATTATACTCCCCTTAACGTACACCTTTTTATGGAATGTTTTTAGTTTTGGCCTATGAAGGTTGAAAGAAAGAGAACTGGAAAGCTTTGTTTCCATTATTGAAGCTTCAGAAGAGAGAGACAGAGGGGGGGGGGGAGAATTATGGTAGTAGTAATCTTTTGGGTTACAAATTCCGTTTGAGAAAAAATATATCATTGATATTTTGTGTATCAAATAATTTTAGTTTCTAATGTAAGTAATTTATTTTCATTCACAAGTTATAAGTTGTTTGTACACAATTTAGCATTCATTCTATTTGTAATATATGATCTTTTATTAATATATAGAGGATAAAGATATGATAAGTGTATCTGCAAGAGCCATGAGAATTGCATGATGCTCGATTGATATAAAGAATATATAGAGGAAAAAGAAGCAGAAGATGATGGTGAACATTAACCTCCTCCTTGGTTGGAACCTTTCAAAAGAACCATTTCAAATAAGACAAACATTTTGGTCTGATAATTTCAAAATATAGGGGACAAACAACTCAAGTGGGTTGAACATATATATGTGAACTTGTGCAAAATATATCAAACAATAGTATTTTACTCCAAACACAATATAACATACTCAGACCAATTCAAAAACGATTGTATAGTTTGATTTTCAATTGTCAAAACTTACTTTGTTCTACACATGTAAGTTAGAGTTGGATCAAAAAATTATCATATAAACGATAAACCAGGTAGAAAATGGCATTTTTGCTATATTTTTACGTTACCTACTATTATATGAACCTATACAAAAATAAATGTTTCAGTTCAAAATTTGGAGATTCGACTATGTTAAAACTACCCAATATAATCTAAAAAATCCACTTCAAATAAGATAAATATTTACTCTTACAGTCCAAAAAGCAGCAATCTTTGAACTAAACACCCCCTTAGGCTCAGATCTGAAATACCATCAGGCAAAGGGACTAACCAGCCATGGCTGCAAAATCCAGTTGCATGCTAGCAAAGAGCAGCCATCTAAATTTGCCCAGCCAAGATACAGGTTAATTGATCCATGCCCAAACAGCTCTAGAGTTGTATATCATCATAGCCTACCAAGAATAGGTGAACGTTGCTGTTAATGTGGTGGTATCGTGGCGATGATAACGCTAAAAGGTGCCATGCATTCTTCCAAATTCCCCATACATACACATACATATATACTCCCTCTGTTTCAGAATGATTGTCAAGTACTCAAGTACATATTTCCTTTTGAGGTCAGAAAGGGTTGTTGACAAAGATGTTAGGAAGATAAACCATGGGTAAGAACAGAGAGGAGCAACCACCCTTAAAAACCATCTCTCTCTTGCCTCATTTTCCTCTCTAGAATTATATTTTGGAGGCTCAGATTACTAATTCATCGATCAGGCCAAGCACACCGGTTCATAACCTGCCATGGCTGCATCCCAGTCTAGGGTTGCCTCACATGAAGCAAGTTGAACCTCTTAAATTGGCAATACTTCGTCTTATAAAAATCATCACAGCCTCTGCATTTTGGAGAATCGAAATGTCTAAACGAAGATCATCTCGTTTCGAAAGGAAGGTTTCTCTTGACGTTGTTCCGCTACAAATGGTAATCCCACAGAAAGAAGAAGCCACCAAGGTAACTGAAGATGAAATTCCAAAGCGACCAAAGGTGAAGCATCCAAAACAACCAACGATGAAGTCTCCAAGGAAGGAACTTCCAAAGCAGAAAAGGGGAAAATAAGTTGCTCACTTGGAAAAATGACGGTATGTGCTTTAATTCTGATAATCCTAGGTACAACGCATGTCAAGACAATCCTGTTTCTGGGCTTAATTCTGAGAAAACTACTAGAACAGAACATGTTAGCATTAGTAGCGATAATCCTAAAATTAGGGAAAGATTTAAATACTGATTCTGAAGATGCAACTATGGCTATTGTGTTAAATTCTCTTAAGTCTCAGAAAATATTCACTAGAAAGAAGAGAATCCTGATGAAGAATGGTAGACCTGCTAGGATTATTGAGAGTGACAGACCTGAAGGTGTGGGTAAGTCTAATCAAGGGGTTAAAAGTGCTGATAAGTCTAAGGAGGGGATGTGAATGTTGATAATAACAAAGGGTGTGATGAGAATGTTGATGTGCAGGAGGTTAATGTTGATAACAACAAAAGGTGTGATAAGAATGTTGATGTACTTGATGAAGAGGTTGTGATACTCTCCTCCAAAGGTGGTGTGGAAAGAAGAAGGACTAAGTCTAGTAATAAAGGAAAGGGGATTGCAGAAGATGAGGAAGTCACTGATGCTCTAGAAGAGATTGAGAGAAAGGCTGAAAAATTCAAAGCTTCTCTAAACAGAGTTGAGAAGTCTGTTCTGAAAGGAGCCAAGCCAAGTGATGGGAAAAAGAATAAGACAACTCGTGAAGAAGATTAAGCCTACTGTCAAACCAACAACTAGATTAACTGGTAAAGAGAAGGTTCCTGAGAAAGCCAAAGCCAGTATGTATACCTTCCTCCTCTAAGAAGAGAAAGCTGATTGATTCAGACTCCAGTGATGAAGAACAGTTAAAGACAAAAGGGAATTCTCAGTTTGATGTCAGTAAAGGTAAAATCAACAAAAGGAGAATTTCTCAAGTTGAGGATGCATCATGTGAGGGTGTTGACTTTGAAAGTGTTGATCAGAGGACAAATTGAAAGTTTGTGTGTGCTAGGATTGTCTGGCATGAGAAGCATCTGTCTGACAGCACACTAAACAATAGCACCTGTTGGAATATCCCGGGGTTGCAAGACACAATGAACTACGATAGTTCATATGTCTAGAAAACCCTAATTCGTTGATCGTTGGAACTTACACAATAGAACTAGCTCATAGAAGTATATGTTTAAAGATAGTGTGAATATGCTACAACTAACATAATCAAAGAGTGTGGCAACAAAGATATACCTTTGAAGCGTGAGCGGAAGCGATATGATCTTCAAGTGCTTATCCCCACACCTTGCTCCTTGCTTTCTTCTTGAAGAAATTTCTATCACCAAGGTGATATGGAACTACTATGAAATAGTCCACACCTATACCTTAGATAGCAATAAGACACACTTGGACTAGTGTGTGTTATTGAGGAGTGTGTAGTCTAACTACTATAGCAAACTATAGAACAATTTCTATACTCTAACACTTAGAGTTTTGCTAGAGGGTTTGAAGATGAAGTGTGTGTGTTTGTTTGTGTTCTCTAACAAGAGTTGTGTGTTACTTAGCTTGATCTCTACCCATTCTATATCATCTTATGATATAGAATGGATGATGAAACACATTATACACTAAACAAACACATTAACCATCCATATGGTTAATGCCTCTTGGTCCATGGAAGATTCTCTTACAAGAGTTCTTCCCAAGTCTTACAAAGCCTTCCCAAGGCATAAAGTAGCCACCAAGATGTCAACCATTCATGATGATGGAATTAATTAATCTTAATTAATTAATTAAATCATATCTTATTTAATTAATTCATTAATTAATTAAATCATTTCAATAAATGATAATATATATATATCTAACATATATATATATACATAAACCCCAAATGGCGTGTCCGGAACCAAATCCGGGCGCACCATCGGTTCGGTCGGGACACGATCTCGATCGAACCGAAATTCCTCAATATGGATCAAATCCCTTATTCACTTTCGGGTCACTACTCGAAAGTATCTTCGGTAATTGTTACGTGTGTGACCTCATAGCCCGAGTAACGAAAGCATCGGGATTCATCGTATAAGACCGTATACACGAATCCCGAAGATCATCGTGAGAGCCTAGTCTGCCATTCGATGACCCCCGGCATTATCTCGGGTGAGACTACTGATAGTTCAGATAACTATCGGTTGCTGAACCGTATACATAGATGATATAGTTCACGGGCACTAATTGAGGAAATTGACACATCAATTTCCAACACTCCCACTTGCCCTTGGACTATTACCAATGTCTTGGATGTACACTTGCATCCTTGTCACATGATTCCCTTTGTCCTCGGTTTTCGTCATAGGCTAAAGCAAGAAAGCGTGTCGCCAACTCCTATGACATAATTTCTCGGAACACGAGATAGTCTCACTCCCGTTCATAACGGGTGAATTCATAAGTAAGACTCACTCTCCGAGTGGCCAGAAAAACCTTCCCTGTATACCAGGGTGGACAAAGACCCTACCAATGCATCACCGATCATCTCACCACTACATTCACATAAGACCCAACGTACCCCATTACCACCAGTAACGGATGGGTCCGGAAGTAGTCAAAGCCTCATGCTCACGTAGCATGAGAATGATATGCATGTAGGTCTCAGAACCTCTATCATATGGCTCGTGTGAAATATAGGACACAAGATCTCTTCTATAATTTCACAACGGTCACTGTCCAGTACCATGTCAAGACTCTCTTGACAATGAACCCATGTAATGATTTGGACCATCCTTTTGACTTAAGAAACAAAGTCAAACGAATCATTACACACTAGTTTGGTTGTGTCCGTTCCCAAAACGCTGGGACACACCACTAGGGACAATGTAATCACCACAGTTCTTGTCTTGAAAAAAGGGGTTCCTTAGCCAATACACTTATTGGCTCCTCTTCAAGAACTCGTGATTACATGGGAATTAAAGTATTTATCATACAACTATGATTAAATATTCAATTGTTTATTCAAGTGCTATAAAAGAATAGGCAATCAATAAACAAGAAGTAATACTTTTATTCAACAATAAGAGTTTTACAAAAGTATACTTCATACATATAAATCAAATAAACTGAAATAAAGCTCCCACTAAGACTAAGACCACTCGGACCTAAGTCTAAGTCCAATAGCTAAAGTATGGAACTCATGTTTGGTCTGAGGCAATGGTTTAGTCAAGGGATCAACTGCGTTGTCGTCTGTATCTACTTTGGATACTTTGATGTCACCTCTCTGGAACATTTCACGAAAGAGGTGATACTTCCTGAGGACATGCTTGGACTTATGATGAGCCCTGGGTTCCTTAGCCTGTGCTATGGCTCCAGTGTTATCACATATCAACTCAATTGGACCATCAGCGCTAGGAACTACCCCAAGCTCAGTCATAAACTTCTTAAGCCAACATGCCTCCTTGGCTGCTTCAGAAGCTGCAATGTACTCGGCCTTCGTAGTAGAATCTGCAACTGTGTCCTGCTTGGAACTCTTCCAACAGATGGCTCCACCGTTCAGGCAGAATACAAACCCGGTTTGAGAACGAAAATCGTCTCGATCGGTTTGGAAACTGGCATCGGTGAAACCTTTTGCAATCAACTCCTCATCTCCGCCATATACCAGAAACATATCCTTAGTCATTCTCAAGTACTTAAGTATAGATTTCACAGCGGTCCAATGGCTGTTGCCTGGATTCGCTTGATATCGGCTGGTCAGACTCAGAGCGTACGATACGTCTGGTCTAGTGCACAACATGGCATACATGATAGATCCTATGGCTGAAGCATACGGGACTCTACTCATGTTCTCCTTCTCGACGTCAGTGGTGGGGCACTGACTTTTGCCGAGAATAGTGCCAGTTGTCATAGGCAGTATTCCCTTTTTGGAATCGATCATATCGAATCGTCTCAGAACCTTATCAATATAAGTGTCCTGTCTCAGGCCAATCAACCTATTGGCTCGATCCCGATATATCTTTATTCCAAGGATATACTGCGCCTCTCCTAAGTCCTTCATTGAGAAACACTTACACAACCATCTCTTGACTGACTCAAGGAGTGGTTTGTTGTTTCCAATGATCAGTATGTCATCTACATACAGGACTATAAATGCAATGTGACTCCCACTTACCTTCTTGTATACACAAGCATCCTCCTCATTCTGAATGAAGCCAAATTCTTTAATTGCTTCATTGAATCGGAGGTTCCAACTGCGAGAAGCTTGCTTGAGTCCATAAATGGATCTCTGAAGCTTACATACCTTCTTAGGTCCTTTTGGACATGTAAAGCCTGGAGGTTGTGTCATGTACACATCCTCCTCAAGGTTTCCATTAAGGAAAGCGGTCTTTACATCCATTTGCCATATCTCATAGTCATAATATGCGGCAATGGCTAAGAGGATCCGAATAGACTTGAACATGACTACCGGTGAGTAGGTTTCATCATAGTCAATACCATGAATTTGTTTGAAACCCTTCGCCACTAGTCTAGCCTTGTAAACATGGACATTTCCATCTTTATCAAGCTTTTTCTTAAAGACCCACTTACACTCGATAGGTCTAGCACCTTCGGGTAAGTGAACCAATGTCCAGACATCATTCTGGTACATAGAGTCTATCTCGGATTTCATGGCTTCAAGCCATGACTCGCTATCTGGCCCTTTCATTGCGGCTCCATAAGTATAAGGCTCGTCGTCTTCTATCAAGAAGGATTCCCCATACCATCTATCGGGAACATGACGAGTCCTACTGGATTTCCTAAGGGTCGGTACTTCTTCAGGAGTTTCATCTACCGTGGATCTAGGGTCCAAGATAGGATCCATCATGAATGGAGGATCTACTTCCTGAAGTGAGCCTGCCGAGTTCGTTAACTCGACTTGCTCATTTGATGAGACACTTGGGTTCAATAACCCATCTCTCTCATTTAATGAGTTTCTTGAGTTCGACAACTCAACTTGCTCATTAAACGTGTCGAATGAGTTCATTAACTCATTCGGCTCATCATCTTGAGCTTCTTCAAGTTGTACCGTATTTCTGACATTTCCTGATAAGAACTCTTTCTTAAGGAAATGTGCTGTCTTAGCCACGAAAATCTTATTTTCTGGCTTAAGGTAGAAATAATACCCTTTGGTTTCCTTTGGATAACCAATGAAATGACACAAGTCAGCCTTTGGGCCTAGCTTGTCTACGTTCAATTTCTTGACGTAGGCCAAGCAACCCCAAACCCTGAGGAAGCTAATCTTGGGACGTTTCCCAAACCACATCTCATATGGTACTTTCTCAGCTGACTTGGTTGGACAATTATTTAAGGTAAGTGCGGCAGTTTGCAACGCGTAACCCCGGAAGCTGACATGTAGGTCGGTTCGACTCATCATGGATCGCAAACTGTCTAACAGAGTGCGATTCCTCCTTTCGAACACACCATTATGATGTGGTGTTCCGGCCGGTGTGAGTTGTGAAACAATTCCACAATCTCTAAGATGAGCGTCAAACTCGTGGCTCATATATTCGCCTCCTCGATCGGATCGAAGAGTCTTAATAGTCTTGCCGAGTTGATTCTCTACTTCATTTTGGAATTCTTTGAACTTTTCAAAGGCTTCACTCTTGTGCTTCATTAGATAGACATAGCCATAACGGCTAAAGTCATCCGTGAAGGTAATGAAGTAGGGAAAACCACCTCTTGCAGGAGTGTTCATTGGACCACATACATCGGTATGTATTATCCCCAATAAATCACTTGCCCTTTCACTCGTTCCAGTGAAAGGTGATTTGGTCATCTTGCCCAAAAGGCATGATTCACATTGGTCATATGATTCAAAATCAAGTGACTCAATAATTCCACTTTCGTGGAGTTTCTTGATGCGATTTTCATTTATATGACCAAGTCTGCAATGCCATAGGTAGGTAGGATTCAAGTCGTTAGGCTTGTTCCTTTTAATATTTACGTTATATACCTCATGGTCCTCATCTAGTATGAAAAGACCATTTTGGTTTGAAGCTTTTGCATAAAGTAAACCATCACGATTAATAGAACATATATTCCTTTCCATAAGGATGGTAAAACCATCATTGTTCAAAACAGATATGGAAATAATATTTCTAGAAATAGTAGGAATACAATATACATTATTTAAAACTAAGACCATCCCGGATGGTAGTTTTAAATCTATCTTGCCCACGGCAACTGCAGCAACCTTTGCTCCATTGCCTACCCGCAAGTCCACCTCTCCCTTCCGAAGGGCTCTACTGTCATGTAGTACCTACATATTTCGACAAATATGAGAACCACATCCTGAGTCAAGTACCCAAGTAGAGTTATTGGAGGTGATGAAAGCTTCAATAACGAATATACCTGTCGGAAGAGTCCCACTCTTCTTATCTTCAAGGTACTTCTTGCAGTTCCTCTTCCAGTGACCAGGTGTATTACAATAATGACACTGGTCAGTCCCCTTAGGATCTTTAGCCGGAGTTTTGGAAGTCTGGGCCTTGACTGTTCCAGTCTTGGCCTTTCCCTTCCATTTTCCCTTGCCTTTCTTAAAGGCCTTCTTGTTCTGAATCATCAGAATAGAGGGAGTAGGGGTAGAGCTCTTCCCACCCTTCAACGCAGTATCAGCCGTGCTGATCATGTTATGCAACTCCGACAACGACTTATCGAAGTCATGCATGTTGAAGTTCATGACAAAGTTACCAAACTTGTCAGGAAGGGAACGGAGGATTATGTCAACAGCCAAATCCTTGGAAAACTGAGTTCCCAAAGACTCAAGTCTCTCGATGATCCCAATCATCTTGAGAACATGAGGACTGGCCTGTTGACCATTGGATAGTTTGCAATCCATGAGGGCACAAACAGCTTCGTACCGCTCATTTCTTGCCCGCTTCTGGAACATCTGTTCCAGTCTGCAGTACATGTCATATGCTGCCACATTTTCGAACTGAATCTGAAGATTTGGTTCCATGTTGGCCAGCATGAGACATTGGACATCCAATGCATCGTCCACGTGTACATCATATGCACCACGTTCTAGCTCATCGGCATCCTCATGGGGTGGAGGAGGAAGTTCTTCTTTAAGAACATATTCGACTCTCTCGTGCTTGAGAACGATTCTCAAGTTACGAGACCAGTCGTTGAAGTTATTGCCATTGAGTTTACACTTCTCAAGTGTAGATCGGAGTGAGTTTGAAGTTGATTTATTAGCAGTTGCCATCTAAAACATGCGAGTATGAAACGACGTTCAGTTTAATTTATATGTAAAACATACGATATAAGTAAAGCATGCTTGAAACAATAATACGAGTACCAACAACCCCTCGAAGTGTACAAGTATACCAAGACCCCACGGACTTGGGTATGAGCGGCACACGCAATCATCCTCATAGTCCAATCCATGGGTAAGTTCTACTAGACTATCATATATCAATCATCCAATGATTATATATGACTCTTGGCGTCTATCACTAGTCGTTTTAAGACACTATAGACTTCCTTTGCCAAACGGGCCGGTTCGATGGGCTAACCTATAGCCACGTTTTAAGCAACCTTAGTTCACCATAAAGGGATGGATTACATTTGCCGGTTCGATGGGCTAACCTGTAGCGCATGTAATCCCATTGCCTCCTATTCCTATGAATCAAAGTGCCCATCTAGGGATGATCCACCCGAAACGTAGGAAAGTTTGACAACTTTGAACTTAGGTTTGGCAAACACTTAATTATTACGTGGAGGGGTTTAGATTAAACATGTAATCCACATTTCATGCATATCACATAAGGTATACATATACTTCAAGAAAATATATGTAAGCATGAAACATGGCATGAATAATAAACACTTTAAAGGGACGTGATATGGCCTAAAAGACATTAAATAAAACTAGTCTAACTAGTTCTAAACTAAGTCCTTGGTCTCCGTCTTCTTGGACATCGCCATGCTCCAAGTCCATCTCTTCATGTCTTGTTACATAATCAACTTTCGCATTAAATGGCACATGCGCCGCGAAAAAGAAATAACAATACAATAATTTAAAACGACACATGCGTCGTATTTCAATATCAAGGACAGTACGCAGACTGTATTTCGAATAAATACTAGGCCATATCAAATATCCATTCCATTCAGACTACAGTTTATATATGTATAACACATTATACATAAAACACATAAACATGCTAGGAATGGAATAAAACACACAAGCAACACACAACTCACACACATACTCACATTCAAATAATGTGAATCATAGTCATATATGCATATCATAACCTTTAGTTGTCCAACAACTAACATAGCCAATTATCGGAAGTTTTACCATAAGTTCAACATTTTGAACTAATAACCCAATTACATTCAAAGAGACTTAGCATAAGTTTAAGGTTTGAAATTCATAATAACTCAAACCACAAACTTCCTTTCGATACTCAATTAAACAATTTAATTAGTACCGATAGGATAAAATCAACACTTTGACATACATGCTAATTTTAAACTATTTTAAACTTCTCAAAGAATGTTTTGGACTTATAAGATTATTTCCAAAACAATCTCTAAATCACCCATAACAAACCGAAAACGTCCATAATCATCAAATGACTTTGGACTTAATCGATTTGTTTTGTTTCGAAATCATCAAATGACTTTGGACGTGCATAGACGCGTCCAGGGGGACCGAACCAGGCTTCGGGCCAAGGCGTTCCGTATCCAGGGAAAGCCAAGGGTGCGCGTTCCAGTGGAGCCGTGTCCTTGGCTTGCCTGGAATCACGCGGAACGTAGGTTTTGTCGGGGAGGGTTTTCCGAATACGAAAATCGGCTACGGTTCATATATCGACATATATACTATATGGTACTACTTTAAACACTTCTAGAACATGTTAAACGTGTAATATAGCTCTGATACCATGTTGGAATATCCCGGGGTTGCAAGACACAATGAACTACGATAGTTCATATGTCTAGAAAACCCTAATTCGTTGATCGTTGGAACTTACACAATAGAACTAGCTCATAGAAGTATATGTTTAAAGATAGTGTGAATATGCTACAACTAACATAATCAAAGAGTGTGGCTACAAAGATATACCTTTGAAGCGTGAGCGGAAGCGATATGATCTTCAAGTGCTTATCCCCACACCTTGCTCCTTGCTTTCTTCTTGAAGAAATTTCTATCACCAAGGTGATATGGAACTACTATGAAATAGTCCACACCTATACCTTAGATAGCAATAAGACACACTTGGACTAGTGTGTGTTATTGAGGAGTGTGTAGTCTAACTACTATAGCAAACTATAGAACAATTTCTATACTCTAACACTTAGAGTTTTGCTAGAGGGTTTGAAGATGAAGTGTGTGTGTTTGTTTGTGTTCTCTAACAAGAGTTGTGTGTTACTTAGCTTGATCTCTACCCATTCTATATCATCTTATGATATAGAATGGATGATGAAACACATTATACACTAAACAAACACATTAACCATCCATATGGTTAATGCCTCTTGGTCCATGGAAGATTCTCTTACAAGAGTTCTTCCCAAGTCTTACAAAGCCTTCCCAAGGCATAAAGTAGCCACCAAGATGTCAACCATTCATGATGATGGAATTAATTAATCTTAATTAATTAATTAAATCATATCTTATTTAATTAATTCATTAATTAATTAAATCATTTCAATAAATGATAATATATATATATCTAACATATATATATATACATAAACCCCAAATGGCGTGTCCGGAACCAAATCCGGGCACACCATCGGTTCGGTCGGGACACGATCTCGATCGAACCGAAATTCCTCAATATGGATCAAATCCCTTATTCACTTTCGGGTCACTACTCGAAAGTATCTTCGGTAATTGTTACGTGTGTGACCTCATAGCCCGAGTAACGAAAGCATCGGGATTCATCGTATAAGACCGTATACACGAATCCCGAAGATCATCGTGAGAGCCTAGTCTGCCATTCGATGACCCCCGGCATTATCTCGGGTGAGACTACTGATAGTTCAGATAACTATCGGTTGTTGAACCGTATACATAGATGATATAGTTCACGGGCACTAATTGAGGAAATTGACACATCAATTTCCAACAGCACCTACATGGGAGTGTTGGAGAAGAGTGGTATCACCTGTATGTTCGTGAGGAGAAAGCATTGGGCTAGATTAGTAAAGGAATACATCAGATCCTTGACCGTTGAAATCAGGGATCCTACTCATGAGCTGTTCCATAGGGTTCATCTAAGAGACTATAAAATTGTGTTCAGCTCTACTATCATTAACAGATTTCTGGGTAAGGAAGATGAAGGAGAGACAGGTCAGTTGTTCAAGTTGAATGACATTGTGACATAGCTCACTGCAGGGGGGTCACTCAGTGGTCATCTAAAGGATTGCATCTCCAAACCTCAGCTTTAACTTTGAAGTACTCTATCCTTCATAAAGCAGTAATATGCAGCCTTGTACCCTCCACTAACAGTACAAATGTCAGTGAGTTCATGGGGAAGAAGCTTTATGTGATGGGAACAGGAAAGTTGAATTTTGGTCAAGTCATCTTTGATCAAATAGTAGATCATGCTCTGTCATTTGGCAAGAACAAACCTATAGATTTTACAAACCTAATCTGTAAATGTCAGTGAGTTCATGGGGAAGAAGCTTTATGTGATGGAACAGAAAAGCTGAATTTTGGTCAAGTCATCTTTGATCAAATAGTAGATCATGCTCTGTCATTTGGAAAGAACAAACCTATAGATTTTACAAACCTAATATGTGGCATTCTGCTTGAACAAATGCCTGATATTCTAAGTGAGGATGATGGACCAGGGACTAAATCCGAGGCAATGATCATCAATGAGAAGTTGTTGTACACACACAAGGCTGATATTCCAGTAGAGAAAGTTCATCAGCGCCCACTTTTGACCTCTAGTGATCCTACAACTCAAATTCTCATGGCAGTTTGCTTGGCTGACAAACAAAGAGTGACAGAGGAGATCCAAGCCAAGAAACAGCAGCTTGTAGGAGTACAAAGAAACATTAAGGAGCTGGACAGGACTGGTAAACCAGATGTTGCTGACAATGTGCCCGAAACAGCCACTGACAAGTCAGATGAACAATAAAATGTTGCTGGGAAGACCCTCTATTGTGGCTTTATCTATGTTTTCAGTGCCGGCCCTTACCCATGGCTGGGCGGTGCGGTCGCACTAGGCCCCCATTTTTTAGGGGCCCCAAAATTTTTTTTTAGAAAATTATATAAATACATATATACATTATTTTACTGATTTAAAAATAAGAAATGAAATTATATATCTAAATATTATACTTATTAAAAAAGTGTTATGGTTATAATTTTAGAATTTAAAAGTGATGAACTAATATCGATATAAAAGTACTAGCATTAGAACTATGAACTTGGTTAACTATTAATATTATAAGTAGAAGTACATAACAAATTTACTCATAATCTGATATCAGAGTCAATGCAATACTATTATTTTAATCAGATAAATCAGTTGATCCATTCGTTGAACTGGTATTAGGTGAGGCATAGTGCTTTGTCAATTTGAAGAATTAGAATCGTATCATTAAATTTCAGGTGATATCGTTCTTTTTTCTCTTGTTAATTTATTTATTTTAACTAATTTCATACTTTATTTATCTTCATTATTTAGTTTTGTAATTTTGTTATTTTATATTCTATTTTTTACTTGTTTATTAATATTTCAATATATAAAGATAAAAATAAATTTGAATCACCGTTGTGAGACTTTTTGGTTGTGTATAAATTTAGAGGCGACTTATATTATATTACCTTCGTCCTTAAATGATTGGGTATATTTTGACTTTTATGGTCAATCTTTAAAAAGTTTAATCAAGAGTTCTTATTAAACGATAAAAAGTAATATAGTCATGTGGGATCTTGTTAAATTCATCTCAATATATATTTTTGAAATATCAACTTTTTATAACTTTTTCGCATGTAAAATAAGAAATATTTACGTTTTAAATCGTGTTTTGTTGACCATGAAAGTCAAGATGTACCAATCATTTAGGGACGGATGGAGTATTTGAGTTGAGATAAAGATGCTTCAAACTTGATCAATGAATCCCCATATTTTGATTTGCTACTTGTTGTAACTTAGACAGCAATGATATCGTTATTTAGTCAACCAGTTGAAGAATTAGAGGTAATAAGACGTGGATTTTTGCCAAATGAAGTATTAAAACCTTGGAAATAAACATTACCTACATACACTACACTCGACGGAAAATTTGCATGCAGGAATTAAGTGAAATCATAACTTAGTTCTTTCTACCCCTGTTCCGCCTAGATCCTCGGACTACAGTCCAACCATCATCTGTCTGGGGTGAATTAATCGAGGCCATTTGGGACTCTCTTGAACAGGTTTCAGGTGCATCGACAACCATGGCTGATGAGTCATCGTTACTCAATATCTCATCGGTCGCGTCATCATTGTCATCACTATCATCACTGTCAACCTACCCAAATGAACAACTCTTGGGATGTCAAAGTATTGTTTATGAAGGTAAGAGGAATGTGAAACTTTTGCTTAGTAATAGTCATCAAGTGAAGACCCAGTAAAGCAAAAAAATGTGTTGCAGGGCACATTGTACTCCATGTTTTCACTCATACATGGTGTATAGCAGTGCCTTGCTCTTCTATCTAGCATCAATAAAGTGACTTATCTGGTATGATGAACCAGAAAAGTGTATCGTGATGCTTAAGAGAAACGATACAGAACAGCTTCACTTTAGAAATTATGGGCGTTTCAGAATAAAGATTTGATGGGAAAGTAAGATATGATTGAGATTAGGCACATAAAGCGCTCCAATACATGATTAATTGCTAACAATAAGAATTTCACAACATTGGTAAATTGATTACTCTATTTGGGAAGAAATAAAGTCCAGCCAGTCATGATAATTACCTGTCGTATATAAGAAGGCCTTCTGGGAGGAGCTGCTTCTTTCAGTCTCTTAATAGAGTTAAAATTTCCTTCCAAACATTCTTTGTGCATAGTCACCAACTGTTCTGCTATCTGTTTAGTATCATCAAATTAGAATTCTCAACAACAAATGATACCATCCATAAAATAAAATCTATAAAATGCACTTCAAGTGAAAAATTTGACAAAAGTATTAACTGGTCTGAACATTTTAATCAAGTTTCGTTAGGTTGATTTTTATGTTCATAAAAGAGGAACAGAGATAAATCGTGTGGGCGTAAGGGAAAGGGGCAATGCTGACCCCGAGTTGCCTGGTAGAAAAGGGAAGTCGAAGGTCGGTTATGTAGAAGTGGCACATACGAATATATGCCAGAGGAAACTCTACTCCAATATTCTCCCTCTTCCTACAAAACACATAATTATCTCACTAACTTCCTCTTTGCAAATTCAACAACATACTGAATGACGCTATATCAGCCAAAACCAAAATTTGATGCTTATACTAAACTTCCTCTTTGATCGCCAACTTCCTCTTTGCATATTTAACAACATACTAAAATTTGATGCTTGCACTATGTCAGCCAAAATTCAGCCGCCTACTGGTGCATGTTGATGTAGATGATACTGTTGCTAGGGTGGATCTCTAAGACAACGAGCACCGTCACCACTTCTATAAGTATAAGTATGCTACCACATAACAAGTAAGATCATAATCTATCACTGGGTAGGTTAAACTAACTAAAAACCACAGCTTTTGCAATCATGGAGACAGATAAATACAAGTATAACTATACAAATTATTAATAAAGAAGGTTTTCATAAAAGTAAGACACAAATTTGTAGACAAGTCAACTCAGCAAAAAAAAAGTAAAGACATAAATTTGTCGACAATCTAACCATGCAACAAAAAATAAAATGGGAAGGACATAATTATGAGTACCTCCTTGTACTCAGTATCGTCACCATCATCCTCGAAATACGTATTAAGATCATCCTCCATACAGACAGCCAGGATAGGGACAACATCATGGTTACATACCTCATCTAATACCCAAAAAACTGAACAAAAATCAATATAAAAATGTATATACAAAAGAACTATTCATTCTAACACTGGTTAAAAAATTGTCCAGTTTGATTTAAAATGGTCGAAATCCCAAACTTTTCACCCTTAATTTTGCAAAAAAAATCGTTCCATTAATTTACAATGGGGTATACCGAACTTTGTAGCCTTAATTATAAACAAAATATTGTCCAATGGTCAAATTAACAAACTTCACAACCGTAATCATCCCAAATGACGCAAACAGATTTTCAGTTTGATTTGAAGGTAAAATTGAATAACTTTGTTCTCCCAAAAAGACTTCTCAGTTTAATTGCAATGCTGAAATTAACAACTTTGCACAAGATCCCAAAAAGATTGTCATCATATTAATGAACTTTGTTAAGCATCTCAAAAGGTTTGTCCAGTTGATTCAAAATGGCCAAATCAACAAACTTTGACACACAAAAATTGTCTAATAATGGCCAAATTAATAAACTTTGCCACTAACAAATTGTCTAATATGATTTACAATAATCAAATTAACATAGTTTGCTACAAAAAAAAAATTGGTCTAGTTTGATTCACAACGGCCAAATTAACAAAATTTGTCACAAAAAGTTGTCTAATTTGATTCACAATGGCCAACTTACCAAATTTTGTCCCCAAAAATTGACTAAATTGATTTGCAATGGTCAAATTAACAAACTTTACCCAAAAAAGATTGAAGTTAAGAAGCTTTATAGGCTAAATAAAAAGGTGGACAATCTTTTTCGGACAGATGAAAGAAACTAACCTTTGGATGTGTTGAAAAGAGAGAAAAGCGAGTGACAGAGTTCCTCAGCTATTCGCTGAGAGTGTGGACCACCGGAGTTCTGGTCAAGCGCCATTTGAAGAGCTGTCCATCTTGATAACACCATGATTATTCCTTGTTCAAATTGTTCTGCTGCCTCACAATTCAGCTGGGTACCCATCGGATATATGCCTACACAAAGATGGCCTGGAGTCCAACAAGGGAATACCCAAATTTCAATTGAAAAGAAAACCTTAATGAGCTATTATTCATACGTTCACAAAGAAAATTTTCTGTCGAATTCTTGCTAAAATTACATCATTACAATAATAATGAGCACATCTCCTTCTAGATAAGTTCGAATGCTTTGTCACTTTTTACATTATTCATAGCATAATATACGTTGAACACTTGCAATTGCTAGCGGAAAAAGCAAAGCTAACTTCACAAGCTTATACACTATTAGGCAAAATTGTATTGAATTCTGTTGCTGCTCAATCAATCAAACCTCCTGAACATGGACTAAAAAATATATAAATCATCCAATTAATATCAATTGAAACACAAACACTTGTTTAGCCAATCAATTGAGCATTTTCATACAAATTACTTGTTTAGCACTATCAATACAAACATATAACACTACCAATTGAGCAATTATCTCATTAATCAATACATCCAATAAAATTAGACACAATTAAAACACAAACATTCATTCTTAAAGGTTGAACTTACGAGTTACGAGTGGAGGCGGAGGCGGAGCCGGAGAGGAGGAGCAGGGAAGGGCGGCGGAGGCTGAAGTATAACAAAAGAAATAGCGTTAGTCAGTTTGTTCGTAAGATTAGTATACTGTATACATCAATATAGACTGGTTTGGTTTGGTATGGTTCAGACCAATCTGTTTTTTTGGGGCCTAACCCAATCGAACAGCTTCAAGTCGTTTTTCTTGTAACCTAAATTGGTTGGATGCTGGTCAGTTTCATTTTTTTTTTTTCCGGTTAAGTCTTGTTCGTGTTTTATTGCACACATGACACATCTAACAATATTGTAATACTGGATTCAATTTTACTCATATGTGCACATTCAGGCAGAGCATGTGCAACGATTGTTAACTCTTTATCCTAAGCCCTAACTAGACGTTTGAGCACAATTTTGCATGTACAAATTCGTTAATAGTATTTATATATTTATAATACTTATTTTTCTATTAATTTTTACATAAATTCACTATGACAACATATTATTTACAAATTACTAAAATACATTAAGAATTACTAAATAAATATATTAGTTTTATCTAATGATATTCAAATCATTTTTACTAAGCTTAAAATTTACAATAAATAATATAAAAGAATTTCTAAATTTATTTTCAAAAAGTAAAGATAAATATATTTATAATATTAGTGGGTAATTATTATATCAAATATTTATAATAATTAAATCATTTATATTAATTACATTCTACAATTTAGGGATCATGACACTTCAAAATAACCTCTAGTTCTCCCTTCCCACATTAGAGCATTCACATCGGCTACCTCAAAATTTTCCTAAAATACACTCTCAACCGCCACTTTTATTATATTTAGGAGTTGATTTTCATATACATACTTTAACAGCTTCCTTATTATTCACTTCAAATTAAAAAAATAAATATTTTGCATATTGTATTAGATATTTATGATAAAAATATTTTTTCAAATCATAAAATAATATATTACATATGGATGTTGATTTAAAGATATTTTTAATTTAGATTTATATATGATAAAAAATATTTAATTATCTTACATTTATTTTTTATATAAATAAAAAAAAGAAAAAATGAGAGGAGAAAAGAAAAATAACTTCCATGTAGGGAAGGTATAAGTTTGAGGAGCGAAGGAGGTGTGCGAATAAGTTTTTAGGGATTTAGAAAAACAACAATTTCGTCATTTTTAAAACTTTCACCCCTTATTTTAGTTTTTGAGGGAGCTGATGTGAATGCTCTATATATAGAGTAGATATATGTATATAGTATCGAATTTGTATGTGTATTTAATAATTGGTCATATGACTTTAATATGAAAATTGACTATAACATAGTCGAAAAAAAGTTAGAATTTAAGAATGTCATAGAAAAAAAAGGCAAGTAAAAACGAAAATAATGTGCCTACATAATTTTCAAATAATATAAATTAATATTCCTAATATTTATTTCCTACAATTTTGTCACACGACATATACCTACCTAGTCACATGGTAATAGATTCCTCATCTCCTCTCCCTACTTTATCCACTCTTTTTCCCCTTTTCCTAAAGTACTAATCATATTCATACAATAAATTTCATTTCAATCCATTCCAATAATAGCACTTGTATAACAACCAATCCTCACTAGTCACTCCCCCCTTTTTCCTCTCTACTAAAGATCCGTATTTTCCGGCGAAATACTCCGATCGCCGGCGACGGCGATCATGAATATGTTGGTCTTTATCTCAACAAGAATCCAGTCATGCTAGATCCCTTCACGGTTGTCCACGTCAGATCCAAAATATGGCTCAGAAAACGCAAAAAAAAGGGTATTTTCAAGCATTTTAGAGCATCTTTGGAGAAAAATTAATTGTTATTCTTAAAGCTGTTTTTGTATGTATTTTTCCAGGATTGTATTTGGGTTTGTCTTGTTTTTCCCATTTTGTGTAGCAAGATTGGAGCTTTATTGTATTTGTTAGGAGATATGAAAGTTAGGATATATTAGGGGATATTGGAGAGGATATACTGAAGGGGTGATAATTAGTTTTAGGTGGTTGAGATGAATTATAGCTCAGTTGAGGATGAATCTGCTGCTCAAGAGACTCATGTACCTGCGGAAGTTCATTGGGAGATGTTGGATAAGTCTAAGTTTTTTGTTCTTGGGGCAGCATTGTTTTCTGGTGTTTCTGCAGCATTGTATCCTGCTGTGGTGTTGAAGACACGACAGCAAGTTGCGCAATTGCACATTTCTTGTACGAAAACTGCGATTGGGATCCTAAAACATGAGGGGCCTCGAGGGTTATATAGAGGGTTTGGGACTTCTTTGATGGGTACAATTCCTGCCAGAGCTTTGTACATGACTGCTCTCGAGGTTACAAAGAGTAATGTGGGGATTTTCGCTTTAAAAATGGGGTTTGCTGAATCTAGCGTGGCTGCTATAGCTAATGCTGCTGCTGGTCTGAGTGCCGCGATAGCTGCACAACTGGTTTGGACTCCGGTTGATGTTGTTAGCCAGCGGTTGATGGTCCAGGGTGATCGAGGTGCCTGTGTGGGTGATCGCGGCAGACTTCCTAGTGGCTCAATTTGTAAATATCAAAATGGATTTGATGCATTTAGGAAGATCCTTCATTCAGATGGCCCTAGAGGATTGTACAGAGGGTTTGGAATTTCGATTTTGACTTATGCCCCGTCTAATGCTGTTTGGTGGGCGTCTTATTCTGTTACTCAGAGGATCGTCTGGGGAGGGATCGGATGGTATTCCTCTAAGAAACACGATGATGGGATTGAGAATGGAATAAACAATTCTGTGAGACCGGATGCAAAAACTGTAATGGCTGTTCAGGGAGTCAGTGCAGCTATGGCTGGTGGTGTCTCGGCTCTGATCACCATGCCTTTGGATACAATCAAGACTAGACTACAAGTGCTTGACGGTGATGAGAATGGTAAGAAAGGGCCAACAATTGGACAAACAGTAAGAAGCGTAATTAGGGAAGGTGGATGGATGGCTTGTTACAGAGGACTGGGGCCAAGGTGCGCGTCAATGTCAATGTCTGCAACTACAATGATCACGACATACGAGTTCCTGAAACGCATGTCCACAAAAAATCGAGATGTTTTTGCATCTTAAGAGGGTACTATATAGAATAATACGGAGTAATACAGAAGTTCCCTTGTTTGTTGCTCTTAATCCTTCCGTAGTTTTTGATTCCAAGTTGCCCCAAGGATCATCTTAGTTGATGATCCACTGAAGTAGACGCAACTTTACAAAGTTCCACTCTTATGGAAATGTATATATTATTACTGTCTTTATATTATTGCCCTTTATATTATTTTTAACACAAGTTGACAAACTCAATTCAATATTTTATAGGGAGTGCTTATCCACATTGCACTAAAATTTGAGACAAGAAGATTTCTGAATCTATGAGGTCCCAATTTGAATTCTCAAAGTCTTGGAAAGATCCTCCTGAACCAATATCAGTAAAACATACATGTTGCTTCCCTAACAAATGATAATGACACATATCGAAATTGTTATTTTAATTTCGAAGCCATATGAGTGTTTCTTCTTGACCAATTAAGAGGTATTTTGTCCCTACTTCTTACAACTTGGATATATACTGATGTGATCTCTGCAACTTGGATTGATACAGATACGAGTATTCAAATATTGAAATAGACATTTCTTTAACTAAGATAGTGATAATACATGTCACGTGTTGTCGAGAAGTCAGAGAATAAGTAAAATAATCATTTATCGTTTATATTTTATTAGAAATAAGGAGATGATGAGTTGGGTATTTTTAGTACATCTTTATACGGGACCTATATTCTTCGGAAATTCGAATTAGCCATGGTGATCTCAAGACAAAAGTTACGGCAGCCTCTTTTGGTGGTTCTATTGGATGAGGTCGTAGCTCAGCTATACGGACTTGGCTAGCTTAATTATAGCTTCAAATGTTCTTTTGGCAATGCCATAGGGAAACAACACAGGCATGAAGAAAAAATGTTTTTAAGAATGTCCACTCTAATGCAATCCTTGTCTCTTGACCGTCTTTGAGATGGCTTCCTGGAACATGACAGCCACGTCTGACTGTTGTCACAGGATCGCATAACTTGATACCCGCTTGGTACTTCATTTGGAGAAACAAAGTAGATTACCAGCTCGACGAATATTTGAGTAGGACTTAGATCGAGAGTATTACTCTATACCTGAATCAAATGGGTAATTATCCGACCTGATAAAGTACGTACACCCATGATCTATTAATACTCATTTTTAGCATTTTACATATTTTATGTCTAGGTGTATGGTTAACCTAATAAATGCTCAATACTCTTAACAAAAAACTCGAATCACACTTGCCCGATTAACATTTTGGTTGGACTGTAGTAAAAAAGATTGTTCCAAACCTTGAACGAAAGAATAATTATCCAACTCAATAGAATATCTAACCCGATCAAATGACTCAATACCCACTTGTAATGAGTATGTTCAATTACCTTAGCATAATAGCTTCTCCAGAATGAATAAAAAGATTGCAAGTCTTGCCAAATAAAAAGACGATTCTCATCAGAAGATGAGGATATAAACAAAACAGATTCCCATATATTTAGTCTGTGAAATACGAATAGTACGCTGCCAAACAAGAGATGCTCCCAATGAACTGAAACCAGTTAACATTCCCAACTTATCAGTATCACTAAAAATGTTGCAGGAAACAACCTAGTCGACACTGGATAGCTTAAGCAACATGCGAGGTTAATAAAAGTAGAGAGATAGATCAAACACGCGATCTCTTGTTGCTGCAGGATGGACACTTGTAGTGCTTGATATGCTCAGCCCTAGCAGGAGTTATCTTCACACACTTCCCATGGAACCACTTTTCACATATGTCGCAGCAAATCCAAAATTCATCTGACGCATAGCTCTCTCCACAGGCTCCACACAAGGTCTCACCGTGCTCATCATCATCTTCTTCATCCAAGATTTCTTCTTCTTCTTCTTCATCTTCTCTTGGTTGTGCCTTCGTAAGCTTTGCCTGAGATTCAGTCGCACGCTGTTTTGTCACCAAAACAAAAAGATGAACCAACATCAAACATAAAATAATAAATCAAGCCCACAAGTCAATGAGAGAATCATGTTTACAAGATTTATGATAAATAAATAGCTAAGGTACAATCTCCCCTTGCTAACAGCTCAACCAAACAGAAGATGGAGCAACTTCTTTGACAGGGCATTCACAACTTATCATACCAATTTACCAGGTCAGCGGAATAATACAGATGGTAGTGGAAAACAAAAAGATTTGAACAATCAATCAATCATTAAGTGCAAGTGAAGAAGCCTCTTTTACCGGTTTGGAGTTTGACTTCGATTTGCTACTACTGTGATTGGACACTGATGATTTCTCTTTCTCTTTTTGTTGCTTCTTTGAAGAACCAGTTACAACTTCAAATACTGTAGGAAGATCATTTATCATGTTGAAAAGCCTTTTCCTGCAACAAAATAGAGTTATAAGAGGTAGATACTACAACGTGTTTGAAATATAAGAAGAGTTACATTCATGTATCTATGCCATATCAAGCTCCGATTAGCTGCATAAGGTTGACACTTAAGCAGAAAGCTTAAGCTTGATATGAGGCACCCGCCTCTATTGAAAAAAAAATATGACATTAAATATAAGAAGAGTTACATTCATGTATCTATTCCTCTATGCACATCTTTCCCATGGCTAGAATTTCAGTAGTAGAATAAGTTATCACTGATGGAAAATCTCAAGTATATGATAATGATTGTTATTGAAGAAATTGAAGTGGTTTTGTACTACTAAGACATTCTCCAATTATACGTTAAACTTGAAATACATGAATCAAATCATATGAATATTAAATGGAGAAGCCTACAAAATTTCTTGCATACACTGTTCAGGCCAACTCGTAAAGAAGGCAACGGATCCCTTTAGCTCCTCCATCTCCATTTATAGAAAAGAGGAAACCAACAACAAATGACAAGAGATACGAAGACAAGAATTTGTTTTTCGTCTTCTCTATTCCATCTCATCTATAAGATACTGAAGAAGTTGAACTAGTTAAGTACCTGTCGGCTTTATCAAATCCAAATCTTGCTCCAAAATAAAAGGCAACGGCAAGCAACCATGCATCACTGTGCACAGCGACCAATGACAACCAGTCCTTTTCTTGCATCCCATCTCTAGCAAAGTTAATGCCCAAAGCAGGCTCTGGAATCTCTGGAGGTACTTCTTCAGCAGGTAAATTAACCTCCCATTGCTCACTTGGAAAACCATACAAACACAAGTTCTCTTTTTCTGTACAATGGAATGGCAAGTCAATTCAGTTGTTCAAGTTCAAACATGATGAGTACCTGTAGTAACTGGTTGACAACAAATAGGAAGTCTCACATGATAAGTAAATTAACAGTAGTTAGATTGGTTGATAACCGAAGACGCCAAGAATTGAAAAAAAAAATAAGGTAGTAATTTTGGCAGTTTAATGTACAACTGCACATCAAAGTTGTACGGTTTGATGAAAATGATTTTTTTGGCTTGCCCTTATCTTCATGTTTTCTAGTGGGATCATCAAACAAGGGTAAGAAGAGTATTCTACAAAATTATACTCCTGAAGTTCTATTCAGTAAGAGAATGATAACTTGCGATAAATATTTTACATCTTCGGAATGCCTTCACGCATCCAGATATCAACTTCTCAAAGAACAAGATACAAAATCCTACTAAGATATCTGTAAGCTATTGCAACTTGCAGTAAAATCAGAAAAGGGAAATGCCCTTCTCTTTTTTTATCCGGTTTCAACTAATTGATTAGCACACTGCACACCTAAACCTCCATCTAAACCTCCAGTAATAGTATAAAGATCTACTTGTTTTATACTATTAGTCGCTACTGAGGGCAGAGTTATACTGATCTTACATCTCCAAGTTATAACATTTTCCAAGTGATGTGATGACTTACAACTATGATTAAGGAACTTCATTAGTTTCCAGCAAATGCTGAACATTCAAATTACCGAGCAAACTAAGAGTGCCACTAGTATTAGATTCTACCTTTAAGAAGTTAACGATTCGAATATACTTTCATTTTTCCATGAATCTACATCAAGATGAAGGACCACCTAAAACCCAAATTCAACTTGATATGCATAAATGAAGAGAAATTGACAGCAAAACAAGCTAACGGTTCCGACATTGCTTTGCAATTAACATTTCAATTTCACTTGAACAACTGAAAAATACAGAAATATGTAAACACAATACACATAATAAAGAAATTAATCCACCAACATAAATGTATAAAAGCAATATAACATAGAATTGACTTCAATTGTGTTTGAATTTCGACATCTCTCAAAAAACAACCAAGTTTATTGTTAATTTCACATTAAGTGCAAGCTCAAGTTTCTGTGAAGACATCATACCAGGGTCACACTGCTGGAAGAAATCCTCAACATCTGCAATTACAGAAGTGCAATAAAGCAAAGAATTGTTACAAACAATAAAAATAACTGAAAATTCAAACCCAAAATATTAAACTATAAAACCTGTGGTTAGAGCTTTAATGAGACCAGCACGACGACCCTTGAAATCCCTAAAGACTTCCTCCACCGTTCTTGGGTTGTAGAGTCCACCTCCATCCATCTTCTACCACTACTTTTCTGACCCACAAGAGAATCTCACTGCAAGAACATAAATCTATAGTTAGTTTTCTATCTTTTCAGCAAAAAAGATTAAATCTTTGCAAGAAAAAAACTATTCCTAACAAAAACTCCAACAAAAAGTAAGCAATTTTTTCCGACCGACAAGAGAATTCACGGTAAAAATATTATTGAATCTTTACAATAAAAGAAAACTAACAATACCAAAAACTGCAGCAAAAGTTAGCAATTTTTCCGACCCACAAGAGAATTTCACTATAAGTAGATGAATTAATAGTTTGTGTTCACTGACTTCACTCTCTATTGCAAGAAAACAGAACTACCAGTAACAAAAACTGTAGCAAATATTTTAGCAATTTAGACCCACAAGAGAATTTCACTGTAAGAACATGAATTTATAGTTTATTTTCACTCTTTTCAGCCAAAAGATTGAATTTTTGCAGCCAAATGATTGACTGTAAGAAAAAAAATACTACCAGTAACAAAAACTGCAGAAAATTGCAGAAAGTAGCGTTTTTCAGACCCACAAGAGAATTTCACTGTAAGAATATGTACCTAGAGTTTGTTTTCAATCTTTACAGCAAAAAAGATTGAATCCTTGCAAAAGGAGAGCACTACCAGTAAGAAAACTGCAGCAGAAATTAGCAATTTTTGTGTCAGTGTTCCAGTAATAAAGTTGTCTTGATGAGTAAAGACAAAGGAGAGAGGTAAATGGTGAGGGTGATTTGGGTATTTCATAAGGTTGTCTCTTTTGTTAAATGTTTTGTTCAAATAGGAGGGGGAAACTCAAAATACATTTGTGGGCTCTCATTTTGTTTGTTTGGGTTTTAGAAGTTTTAGGGCAACTTTGTTCCTTTGCCTTTGGGTTTTTATGAGTGGAATTTCGGGAGGATGAAGTCATAAAATCTTGATATACAATTTGACCCACAAGAATGATACTAATATCGTGATTTCACGATATTAGTAATAAATTATTCATCAAGTATTGAGTTTTTTTATATATTCACGATATTAGTAATAAATTATTCAAATAAGTATATCCGTTTCTCTAAGGACTAAGATAAATAAAATTCTTTATTTTTAGTTTCTTAGAAGTTAGAATATTACTTCATTACTTATATTGTTATCATTTTTATTATTCCTTAGTTTTGGTTAAAGGAAGTGAAGAGAATTAGTTTTTTTATGAAGCTCATGTTCCATTGTTCCTATATTTTAGTTAACTACCCATCATATTCATTTTTTTCACTTTTTCTATTATACAAGAAAATAAGAAGAATTTTTTTATAATTTTTATCATATATAAATATAAATTAAAAAGATCTTCCGTTTAATATCCATATTAAGTACTCCCATGTTAGTTTGTATTTTAAAAAATTCAACTATATAGATTTTAAGTGAGATATTTGAATTTTTTTTTCTTTATGTTTTTTATATGTAATAATGTTTTTTTATATTTTATCTTTTTGTGGATGAGCAACAAATAAATAAAATATTAATTCGCACATACATTGACAGTGCGATTTAATTATACAAAAATGTAACTGTAAAAGGAGAACGAATTCGCACAGGCTGGACTAGTTTAAGATAATCCACATACATTGGTGTTAACTTTTGTGTTAACTAAATCTGTATCATTGGATTAATCTGTTTGCAATTTTTAAATCTTAGTATTGTTTTTGATAGATTCATCCAATGGTTCAAATTTAGTTAACACCAATTTAGTTAACATACAAGAATTGACTCCATTTTCCCAAACGTAAGTCTAGGATGGTCAGACGACTAACTCCAATCAAATTTGGATCGAACTCATACCTAGTATTAAATCCCAACCCATCTGGATCCATCACAAACATCTAACACGGACCTAAGTATCAAATTTGTATGTTCCGATTTTCGTCCTGTGGTATTAGATCATATGACAACAAATAATGAACTTAACACTTGAGACGGCTTTTAAGCGAGAACAATTTGTTGTTGTGGTTAATTATATAATTATCGGAGACGATAAAAGAATGATGAGATCGCTCATCATGCTGATCTGTTATACACACACCCAAATAGTGGGTTACTGTAGCGTCAAATGACAATTATGCCCCTCCTATTTGGAAGTATAATAGATGAAGAAATTAAATGGGGGACAAATGCCCCTCCCATCATGCTTATGTTTTTTTTTTCTTCTTTTAATATGGAGTCTCTTAATTTTTAATATGGCTAAGACTATTTAAAATAAAAGTTATAATTGAACTTTTAATTCTTTTTTTTTTGTCCCTTAATTTTAAAATTAATTTTTCTTACTATAAGAATCACTTTTTTGGTTATTATTTCCCCCAATTAAATAAAAAGAAATTGAAGGGAAACAAAATTTGTGAGAGATTTTGAATATTCCTTAACTTTAACTTTAACAACACTACACACAGAGTTGAGCTCGAAAAAACGGTGGTTTATGAAGTGATCCAACCCATAAATAAAATTACACTAAACAACCCCCTTCCGAACGGACAACGGCGACTCCAGCTCTCAGGCGATCTCCGTCAGTTAAACCCCTAAAATTCCATTCTTGACCCAGCCCAGGTACGTTCTTTATAAATAATTAATAATTGATTGGTAATTAATACTATTAATTTGTTCAATTTGATATTGAGGTTTGAATTTGTGAATTTACAAGTACAAAATCGACTGTTTGCCATGGAACGCCCCTCGCTTCGCATATGCCATTAACCCAGTTTTTATTATTATTGCTTTTTCAGCCGAAAACAGGAAATCAAACTCATCGAAGAAGATGATGTCTACAGAATCTCGAAAAGGTCAACTGTTAATCTTCTTTTTTGATCAATTTTCTCAAAATTATAAATCTTTAGCTTATTAGTAGTATAAATTTTAATCATTTTTCAATTTTCATTATTAGTTAGTATCTTCTATAATGTTGATTATATATATGTGAATTGTGATGCTACAGTTATAGTACACCTTAGGGCTACTGGTGATGCCCCAATACTTAAGCAAGCTAAATTCAAGGTTTGATCTTTAATTTCACTATCCACCGTCTTGTTTATTAATTTATTGATTATTTGTTGTATGTAAAAATGATCAATGATGTTTATGATAAATTTGTTGGATATAGCATAAACTTGTTGTTGGGTGTTTATGAATTTGAATTTATATGGGTATACTTGTTATTTGTTCAATATTGCATACTTGACTTTATTCTGTAATTCTCGCTCCTTCTCAGAACTGTTGCATTTTTTATTCGATGGTTAAGTTAACAAATAGTGTAGCCATAATTGACACATAATTTTCGGTGAAGTCGAACTTATCATGGTATACTCATGAATTTGAAACCATAATCTAAAATGTAGGCTAGATACTTTTATTTAAGGATTTTTATTGTGTATTGTTTTGTTTTTGATGTAATTGATTTTATTTGCAGTAAAAAAGTTCGACGAATAGTTGTTAGTGATTAAACTATTAGAGTTGCACCATAGCAACAGCTTATTTAACTAACTTCGAAAATTGATAATCTTATCTTCGGGTCGTCTGGGATGCCTAGATGGCGGTCTCAGGGATGAATTTTCGGGTACAGTGTTCGTAAGCCATATCACACTTTCACGTGACTATGGTATTTCATACTCAAGTTTATTGTTTGCAATAGTGTTACTTTCAATTAGTATCTTCAGCATCATTTAATAGTGTATCTAAGAGGGTGGTTAATAGGAATGAAGAAATGCGAGATTTCACATTTAATATTCTTCGAGAAAATAAATTATTCATATGAGTTCTGGAGTATGTTGCCCAAGTCGAATATCTGATTCATCATATAGTAGTTTAACCAAGCTTCTTATTGATTACTAGTAGTTGTTGACCAATCCATATTATACCAAATAATATACTCAGTAACAGATTTGTTCTTGTGTTTCCTTCACAATGTAGATCGCTGGCAGCGACAAGTTTGTTAAGGTCATTGATTTTCTTCGTCGCCAAATCCATAAGGATACGTTGGTAGGTCCATGCTGGTTTTGCTTAAAGAGATGTATGTTCTTACTGTTTCTGGTTGTCTAATACCATTGTTTAAAATGCAGTTTGTGTATGTCAACAGTGCCTTCTCCCCCAATCCAGATGAATTGGTAATTGATCTATATAACGTGAGTAATTCTGATCGCCCTTACTTTAGCATATTTATCTAGTACATTTGGCCTTGTCTTATTTTGGCCTACATCATTTTCACCAGTTAAAGTGATATATTACTGGTTCTCCGTAATACTAAATATATATCTTGGTGGAATGATATTAAGAGAAAGTAAGAGATGTTTTGTTGTTTACTCATGGAGACTTGGGAAATTCCTCCGCAAAGAAACCTGTCGAACCTTGTATTAGGAAGGCTTTAGTCTTTATTTGTTAACTAGGTGTACTAAGATTAATATTTGTATTACCATTGTACTCATGCTATCTAAGAATGCAATCTACTTGTATGAAAATGAGAACAAGGAAAACTAAGAGGGTAAAAAAAAAACGAGAAAAAATACCGGTTCTGTTTAAAAAACTACTTTCTGATTCGTGCACGTGAGCTAATTGTTTTGCATGGTTGTATTTGGACTTTGGCGTGCAGAATTTTGGATTTGATGGTAAGCTGGTGGTGAACTATGCTAGTTCCATGGCTTGGGGTTAAGAGACATCCATGAATCAGCAACAGTTGCACGAAATGGTGTAGATACAAATGTAGAATGTAGTTGGTCAATATTACATGATAAACTTTGCCCCCCCCCCCCCCTCCCTCTCTTTTCCTATTGACTCATGTAATGGGGTCCGGGACCGTAGTCGCTACTTGACAAATGCGCAATGGGTAACCCCATAAACTCCTTGTTTATAAAGCCGCATTTGAATCATCAAACTTCAAATACCGACCTTCATTCGAATCAATAAGCTTACAAATCCAAGCATCATTTGAATCGTCAAGGTCAGTATCTAATATTGTGGTGCAATTAAATTTGGCTAATTTGTTGGATGCCCCCTATACTATGAAGTTTGTTTCTATGTGCCCCCTATTCTTTTGGTTGTTTCTGAGATGCCCCCTGAATCATTTTTTTGCAGTCTTAAACGATAAAATGACTATTGAACCCCTATCATGATTACAAAGTGTAGGGGGCAATATTAAAATATTTTACATAATTAAAAATTAGATCCCAACCCTTCTTCTTCAACCCACCCCATCCCGCCCATACTAAATCTCAATCGATTTCTCATTCTTATTCACTGCCGATTAAAGCAATGCCACTTATCTTTCCACAACCACTTCAAAATTCCGATCTTGGTGTAAAAAATCCAACCTATTTTATCATAAAAATTTAATCTTGATTACAAAAACCAGATACTTCAAGTATAGTGGTGATAAAATCCAATATCTGAAGAGGAAGAAGACTTGTCTGCCATTAAGAGGGTGTTCGATTTCACATACCCAAAATCTTCTCTGGTTTTTTCAAGAATCTATTATCTAATGAGACTAGAGTTTTATTGGTTGGTTTTAGGACTAAAAATGTGTTCTTTATAGGTTTTGAATTCATCTTTCATTCTTTGACATTAAAGGTCTTTAGGGACCAAAAGATTGGTTACCTGAATTAGTTCTGGTACAGAGTCAAGAATGGATGGGGAGAAACGATGAAGCAGGAGTGGGGGTAGGGGTAGGGGTGGATGGGGTAGGTTGAAGAAGAGGGGTTGGAGTTTAATTTTTAACTATTTAAAATATTTTAATATTGTCTTGTCCCTATACTTTGTAATAATAATAGGGGTCAATAGTCATTTCATTATTTAAAACTGTAAAAAATGGTTCGGGGACACCTCAAAAACAACCAAAAAAAGGGGCAAATAAAAACAAACTTCATAGTATAAGAGACATTTAGCAAATTAATCACTAAATTTCCACACTTTCAAGTTCAGTAATTCAAGAACAACTTGTTCAAGTTATTGGATTAAATTGTAAAATAGAGTTTATAGGAGTCGGTATTGAGCGGTCATCGAATTGCAATGGATAAAATATTCTCTTATCTATATTAGATATATAAGCTCCAAGTTCAAAAATGTTTTTTTATGTACATATTAATTAATATTCCCTCCGTTTTTTATATGTCGTTTTAGACATTTTCACATAGATTAAGAAAAATAAAAAATTATTTAAAAATTGTCAAAAAGTATATTTAAAATGTAAAATATCAATTAATTGTCACTATTTTATTGGTTAGTTGATAATTTCAATGAAAAAAATAGTACATTGAAATTGTAAAAAGCACATCAAAATTGTAAAATATCATATAAAAAAGTAAAACCAAAAGCTTAAAACGATATATAAAAAAAAACTGAGGGAGTATCTTACTTGATAGTTACCAATATAAAATTTCAAGATGTATATCTTCTTGATTGTAATAGACGAGTTTAGAATTATTCTCATAATAAATATAGAAATGTCTACCTAACTAACAAACTAACTAGCAACAGTTAGAGCATAAATATGAAAGAATAATATTTCTAACAAGAGTTGAATCCGAGATCTCTTAGTAATAGCTCGAGTCAAATATCACTAAACTATTGAACTATTGTAACTAGTAAATTATAATTAAGAGATGAAAGGTAAAAATGTGGAGAACGGTTACGATAATGCTACAATTCAATAATATTCAACAGTCTACATATATATTCAATTTTAATATAAACATTATACACATCAGCAAAACATACCATATGGCATATTGGAATGGTACAAACTAAAAAGATCAAAATAAGTACACCAAATTTATTTGTACACCTATTTAGTATGTAAACTAACTTTTTAAACAAATCGATACACGTTACTTACCATGTACTAAAAATAAGGGCTTTTTTTCATCTAGGCCCCTGAACTAATTAGTAAATCCCAAATCAGCCCTTCCCACCTTTTTTGTCCCAAATAGGCCCCTGTGGCCAAAAAATGGCACCTGAACTTTGTTTTTTTCCATTTCTCTTATTTTAAATTTTAGATAGAGGGCAAATTAGTCTAATCACATCTAAAACTAACTCAACCTAATTATAAACTAACCCAATCTTAAATATTTAACCCAACCTATTAAAAACTTCATCTTCAACCTTTAACCCTACCCCCACCCCCACCCCCACACCCACCCCACCTTTCTTCTTCTTCCTTCACTTCTCTACCGATTTCCTCACAAGATCCATGGCCTTTTGCTATGAAAACTCAATCATTTCACTCTATTATTCTTCCTTTCAAACTTTGTCAACATTTTATTCCCTCAAACCCAACAAAAATCGAATCTTTTCTTCAACAAAATAACAAAAATCGAATCTTTGTTGCACCCTGTGCAGGTCGCGGGGGAGGGGGTTGTTGTTGCACCCTGCAGGTGCGTGGGGGAGGGGGTGGGGGGTAGGGGGGCTGTTGCAGGGGTGGGGTGGGGGAGATCTGTTGCAGGGGTGGGGGGATCTGTGGTGCGTGGGGGGGGGGGGCTGCAGGTGCGTGGGGGAGGGGGTGGGGGGGGGGGCTGTTGCAGGTGCGTGGGGGAGGGGGTGGGGCTGCTGCTGGTGCGTGGGGGTGGGGCTGCTGCAGGTGCGTGGGGGAGGGGGGCTGTTGCAGGGGTGGGGGGTGGGGGGGGGGGCTGTTGCAGGGGTGGGTGGGGTAGGGGGTGGGGGTGATTTTTTAATTTATAATAATTAAGTTATTATTAATAATTATATTTATTTTTTAATAGTTTCAATATATTTTTAATCTAAAAAATCGAATTCGAATATTAACAACTAAAATATACAATATAAATACAAACATGAATTCGAGTTTCAAATACGAGAATGTCAAAATACTTTTTTTTGTCTGGCACCTGAACTTTTTCTTCAATTTTGCCGCTTAAATGTTTTTTTCGGAATGGCACCTGAACTTTTCTCGAATATTTAACTCCAAAAACTCATATTTTTAATATGACTAACTTGCCCTTGGGTTAAGGATTTTAAAAAGTCAAAAATCTGAAAAAGTCAGCAAAAATGAAAAAAATGAAAGTTCAGGTGCCATTTTTTGGCCACAGGGGCCTATTTGGGACAAAAAAGGTGGGAAGGGCTGATTTGGGATTTACTAATTAGTTCAGGGGCCTAGATGAAAAAAAGCCAAAAATAAGCTTCAATAACTTTTTGTCTATATAGTACTCCACTTAGCTTGAATTAAGGATCACTGGTTTGTTGCATAGTCTACTAGTAAGGATCTAGGAGACTTATATTTGAACCCCTTGTGTTTAAACTTGATTAACCAGATGTCTAAATATGTTACCTTTTAAGTCCACGTTTTTTTGTTTTTTTTAGAATTGGTTGTGCTCTGGAATCTAGATCACATGTTACATTTTTGTGCGAAACTCTCTGTTACACTTCTGCTATTTGTTCGTTTGCAATCTTCCATCACCATACACCAAGTAAAACAAATTGCATTATTGTTAAGTAGAAGGATGAGCATATTCTTGAGCATATTGCTATGGTTATCTACTTGGTCTCCAATCTATTACTCCTATTAGTATTCTAATTTTAATTATGGATTGGCTCCCACAATGATTGATGTAGATAACTCAGACATAAAAGTAAATATTTGTCTCTTTTCAAAAACTAGCTAATTATTGATTTTCTTTTAAACTATTGATTAATTAAGCATATATGATGGATTATATATGAACTCATCTTTACTTTTAATAATGTCTTGATAGATAAGGACTACAACAACAACATGGTATGGTCCTCAGATGATGCAAGATACATTGTACCAAACAACTAAATGTTTTATAAGCTTATATTAAAATTAAAATTAAAATTATTGATGATTAATCGTCAGCTTACTTAACATCAGAAAAGTAGTCCGTTGTTTCTTCTGAGAAAACGAAGAGCAAAATCTTAAAGAATTAAGCTATGAAAGCTCCCTTTAAAGGACCACAAGTTTGGAGTTGCTAGTTGACTAATCACTAATAAAATTATTTGCATCTAACAAGTTGGCAACCATTTTTGTGAACTTATAAAAGCATAAACGCCGGCCTCCTTAAATTATAAGCATGATGTTCGACTTCGATCACATTGTTGTCATATAAGGAACAATAGTTGCGCGAACGTTACGAAAAATAAATTTGAATTTTTGTACGAAAAATGACCATCGTCAAATTATCTGAAAATTCCGATCTCTGGGGTAAGAATATGACATAGTTTTCAACTTTTCATCCCTCAAAATAGTCTTTACTCCTTATCCTTAAGTAAGTCAAATTTGAACCACCTAAAAATGCCTTATTAGGAAGAATCCTGAAACAATTTAGGACAAACATGTCCTAATTTATTTTTCCATATTAAAAGAGCTTGCCGTCTTGTATATATTTTTTCCTGAATACTTCCAATAATTATTGTCTCCTCTTTTTGGTTGTATATTTCTCAACCACTATCACAAAGCCAAAGAATAAGTCAATCTTAGGAATCAGAAACATTTTCATAATTCTTTAATATAATTAAAAAATCTAAATAAAACATCACAACCTCCAAATACCAGCACAACCATAGCCTTAAAATATGAATTTTTATGACATTTTCCCATGAGAACACTCCTCCATTTGTTGCTTTAAATCATAGCATCCCAAAACTTTCAAGTATATCTACTTCTTCTCACAACACCTAAACAACTCAAAAACATCCTCTTCCATTTCCTTTTTTGGTAATCTTTTTTAAGAAAGTATGGCATTTGAAGAGTTAGATCCAATCTCATATGATGATATGTTTTATATGGATGGTTACTCCTCATACCTTCCCTTGACATATGATGTTGATTATGGCGTCGATGGCGATATCAATGGCGAACCATGGTGGCTTTCAACTCCTAATCTTTGTGAAGATCTGATTAGCCCCCCTGATCTTCCTTCTTTCTATAGCCATTCCACCACGACTACTCCCTCGAGCACGATATCTAGTGATCCTACCAGCTATGATTATCATAGTCCTCCAACCTCTAATTCGTCCAAGAAACGAAAAGAAGCACCTGACTCGCCTCAAACAACATCTCACGTCCCTCGCAAGAATCAAAACCGTGGTGTGAATGAGGACTGCGACGATGGAGATGTAATTGTTGAAAAAAGGGCACCGGCTAAGAGGTCTGGAAGCAGAAAGACTTCAGGCAAATCTGCAAGCGCAACAAGCCATAATGGTAGTTCTAAAGAAGGAAGGTGGGCAGAACAGTTGCTGAATCCTTGTGCTTCTGCTATAAATGCAGGAAATTTGAGCAGAGTTCAGCATTTCCTCTGTGTTCTGCATGAACTCGCTTCTCCTACTGGGGACGCAAATCGTCGACTAGCTGATCACGGTCTCCAAGCACTGAAATACCACTTATCATCAGCAAACTCCCTTCCTGTTTCTCCAAGTGGCTCTAGTTTTGCTTCTACAAATCCAAGATTCTTCAAGAATTCATTGCTTAATTTCAATGATATCAATCCGTGGTTCCGTATACCCAACAGCATTGCAAACTCTTCCATCCTACAAATTCTTATGGAAGAGCATAACCAAGTCAACCTTCACATATTAGATATTGGTGTCTCTCATGGTGTGCAATGGCCTACTCTCATTGAGGAGTTATCTTCTCGGCCTGGTGGACCGCCCCCATTGGTTCGCCTAACAATTGTCAATCCTATCAGTGAAAATAATCAATCAGGTGGTACCCCTTTTGAAAGTTCTCCAGCAGGCTATAGTTTCTCATCACAGCTCCTTGCTTTCGCTAAAACGAAAAACATAAATCTGCAGATCAATATACTTAATAATTGCCCTCTGCAGAGTCTTAGTCCTGAAATCATCAAATCCTGCAAAGGTGAAGCTTTAGTTGTATGTGCTCAATTCAGGCTCCATAACTTGAAACATGACGTTCAAGATGATAGAACAGAGTTCTTGAAGATTATAAGGAGTATGGAGCCAGAAGGAGTGATTCTTAGTGAGAATAACCTAGACTGCACCTGCATCAGCTGTGCAGACTTTGCAACTGGATTTTCAAGGAGACTCGATTACCTATTTAGATTCTTAGACTCAACAAGTGTGGCATACAAGGGCCGTGACAGCGACGAAAGAAAGATGATGGAAGGAGAGGCAGCCAAGGCATTAACTAATACCGCAGAAATGAATGAAAGAAAGGAAAATTGGTGTGAGAGAATGAGGAGAGCAGGGTTTGTTGGGGCTGTTTTGGGAGAGGACGCCGTCGATGGAGCTCGGGCATTATTGAGAAAATATGATAGCAACTGGGAGATGAAAGTAGATGAAAAAGATGGATGTGCTGGTTTGTCATGGAAGGGACAGCCTGTGTCATTCTGTTCATTATGGAGAACAGATTTCAGAACAAACACCCCTTAGAAGAGCAAAACAATACTATTTTGCTATATACCATAGATTCGAGACAATAGACTTTTCGATCTCCTGTATGCAGACAGATAGCTTACAAGCATCAATGTTTTAGTGACATAATGATGAGTAATGGATTTCTCTTTTCCTGAAATATATATACACATAGACTCCTACAAAAACTCGAGACAATCGTTTAATTTCTATATACAGTAATATAGCAGTATCTTAGTTCAACAACTTCCATTTATTCACCAAAAGCAATTCTTTCAAACGCAGGATGCATTCTGGTGGACTTTCTTGTTCACATATTGCATAGATGAAATAGGGAACACAAACTAAAGTAAAGAAGCATGTTATAAATATTAAATATTCAGAAGCATTAAGCATCATACAACATTATATAAAACTTCACCTATGAAATACTAACTCACACTGCTGCAACTAGACTAGAATTTGCAACTGAGATCGAATTTGTACTCCATGAAACAACAATTGGACTCCTCACAATGTGACTCCCATCGCTCCACACAATCGAACCGAATTCATACTCCCCTCCAACTCCAACACTAGCAAATGTAATCTCGTATGATAACGTCTCTGCCCCCTTACTAAACACTAGTTTACTTGGATTAACACTCACTTGCACTGATCTTGGAGAATTTATTCTAACCTCGTACACACCATCCTTCACATTCGCTACATTTCGAACAGTCCTCTTATACTTCACCACACTATCAATAGCTTCAAACACAACCCCAAACGATGGATAATTCAAGTTACCTGGACCCCCAAAATCAACTATGCTGCAATCCACCGTGACAGGCTCTCTCATGAACACGGATATTCTCCGTGAATCATACCCAATCGAACAAAGCCAAGCTACATACTCGCTAGCGTCGATATCATAAACCAGTCCCGGGTGCAATGCTCTGTTTGGATCAATATGACCTGACCCAAGACCAAATGGAGTGGCTTCTTCACCAGTAGCAAGATCAGTAATATTGTGGCCGGCGTTGTCAATAGTTCCTGCAGAAGTCATGATTGCTGATTTTATAGCTGAAGGCTTCCAATTAGGGTGGGCGCTGCGAAGCAAAGCCGCCAAGCCACTCACATGAGGGCATGCCATGGAAGTACCCGAAAGGATATTGAAATCCACCCGTCTAGGGTCTATTTCCAATTGAGTTGGACCAATGGCACCGGTCCAACCAGCCAATATATTAACTCCAGGAGCTATAACATCCGGTTTGATGATCTCAGGCGTCAAACGGTTAGGCCCTCGGCTAGAAAATGCTGCCACTCGAGGAGCTGGAGGTGATGAACTGAACACGGTCCCTCTGAATATGATGGTAGCAGTTGGTGATTTGGTTGATTTGAGATACTCCCTAATCGAACTACCAGCCTTTTCACCCACCATTGTGGCTGGGATGAGATGAGCATCAGCGAGAATCTCTTCACCAGCATTAGCTAAATTTGCAAGAATCATCCCAACTCCACCAGCATACTTAACTGCATAACCTTTCATCACTCTAGCATCAATACCTCTATCACAAACTACAATTTTCCCAGCAACTTTTCTTCCATCAAGCATTCCAGGGAAACACAAAGAGCTTCCAGCATTTCCAGCATAGATAACCGGAATCTGTTCAACACCAAGAGGCTCTCCAGCATAAATCGAAACTCCAGCAAAAACTCTACCATCACCAAGAACAACATCTGCAGGAAACTCCCTATCAATCGTCGAAGCACCAACTGTCAAAATCCAGGGAGCAATATTCACAGCAGTGCGAATTCCAGGCCCTGAATTTCCAGCTGAGCAACTGACAACAACACCATGTAACATTGCTCCAAAAGCTCCAATAGCAATGGGATCTTGATCGTATTCAGAAGAGCCAGAAGATCCCACAGATAATGAGATAATATCAACTCCATCTGCAACAGCTTCATCCATGGCTGCTAAAATATCGGAATCAAAACAACCCATTTCCCAACAAATCTTATATGCTGCTATTCGAGCCTTTGTTGCCATACCTATTAAAAAGACCAGAATATTGAAATGAATCCAGAAAATATTATGAGATATCAGCATAAGAAATTATTACTAATTATATATATACAGGAACTAACTTGTGTAACTACTTCAGTATATTATATCATTAACATAAGAGTCTCGTATTGTATCTATAAATATTGAGCACTGCTAGGTATATTTTCACAAGTTCGATTCAATATAATGTATATTTCTCATCATTCTTATCACTACCTGTTGCTTCCCCTTGAGCGTACCCCAAAAGACTAGCATTTGCAACCAATGAACCAGCAGCAGTAGAAGCCGTATGAGTTCCATGCCCGTCAGTATCTCTCGGAGATTTCGATTCACGTGACTCATCCATGTCCCTTCCCATTGCAGCCTCATAGCCTTTATAGAAAGCTTTTGCTCCAATAAGCTTTTTATTGCATGCAAACTTCGGAAACTGTTTGTTTACTTCGCATTTCCCTTTCCACCTTGAAGGGACTGGTGATAGATTATCTCCATTGAAGCTTTCCCTTTCAGGCCAAACTCCAGTATCAAGCATACCTACAACAATTGTAATAAACTTTAATTCTAACTTATAAATTTCTTTTATTAAAAACAAAGACATTTATGCTATGTTTTCTTTTAATTTTGTAATTTGTAAATCTACCTATAGAATTTGGTCAGACTTATAGTTTTCCTCCTTAATTAGACCAAGGTGGTTTTTTCTTTTTTTTGTATTTGACCTACCCTATAATTATTACATGGCTCGGCCATTACTGTGGGAGACACTGTATTTACACTATAACAGTGCAATTGATATTTTATATTGGGTTAAAGGCACGTTTGTCGCCGTGTCACCTTTTGATCCCATATGTTTCATTTTATCCCATTTTTTTAAAATAAAACCCACCCACCGCCCTTTACAATGAGAATGGAACCCAGGACCTCTAAGTCACTGGAAAGCCTCCTAAGTCCTAACCTCTAGGCCATTCTATGTTCTCTCATTTTGTCTCATTTATCACATCTTTACAAAAGTGGTCTTAGTTGCTACTACCATCAAAATTTAAGTTACATTTGAAAAATTTATAATATGTGACGTTCAAGAGAATGTGTTAAGAGTTGGACAAATTTACGATGTCACATGTTTTGCATTTCAAAATTTAACTGACATTATGCCCAGTAGCGGATCTACGAGTTTAAAGTGTCTGTTCGAAATCGACTTTATTTTTCAAAGTGCTTGTTCAAAACACTTAAATGTATTCAAATATAAATTTAAATGCTAATTTTTAGTTTAATTTTTCCTTTATACACATAATTTTTTTTTTCAAAAAAAAAGTGTATGTTCGACTGAACAGGCGTGAACCCATTAAGGTCCGCTACCGATTATGCCAACCGTAGTAACTAAGGCCATTTTTGTAAAGATGTGCCAAATGGAACAAAAATAAACATGTGTGAACAAAAGGTGACGTGGCAGCAAACATGCATGATCAAACGTGTCTTTAATCCTTTTATATATATTCCCGCATAATCTACTAGGAAGTGTCAAGTAGTAATTGGATTGAGACACTCGGCCTTGGGTTTTTCCTTACAAAAATGTACTTAGTATATTCTCAAAATGATACGCTTACAATTTACAAATAAGGGCATAATAATAGAGATCTTCACAATAATACTTTTATTTCTAAAACACACTATTCTCCATAAACTCGTCTTGTCACTTTCAAAGCTGGTCGCATATGACTTAAGACTCCAACCATGAAATTTTGGTTCAAATTTTATTTATTGAAAATAATTTGTATCATATTTACTATAACTGTTTACGTTAGTTAATAGTTACTTGAATTTATATTAGCATTGTTAATTTAAAAAAACAAAAGTGATCGATCAAATTGGGCAAGTAGGTGGCAAGGTGCACTGTACTCTATTGTATTCGAGGTCGCACTTAAGGAATGACGTCCTTTTTAGAAAAGTCTTCCTACAGTAGTAATTGCCACGTGCAGTGGTTCCAATTATTGTAATAACAAAAAAAGAAAAAGAGTTACCTATGACGACGTCGTCTGCATAATCAGCATTAGGCCAAATGCCGAATGAATCAGCAAGGCCTAAGAAGCCAGGAGTGTGGGTTGTATGGAGGTGGCGGAGTTGGTCAGGGACGACAGAGATCACTCCTGGGATGCGGCGGAGGAGTGTGGCTTGTGTGGTTGTTAGCCTGGCAGAGAAGCCGTGCCCGGCCTTGGAGTAGGAGTAGAGGACTTCGGAGGTGTGTGACTCGTCATTCGATGATGAAATGAATACCCCATGTTTAAATCCTGTATTCTGGTGTGCCACAGAAGCGAGCATTGAGGAGTACCATGTTTGGTGAGTTGAAAATATGGGAGGCTTTTGCGTTTTGGACACGTGGACTATGAAGGTTTGGGTAGTGTCGGATGAAGAGTAGACAGAGTTGATGAACAGGAAAAGGAAGAAAAGAGATGTAGTTGGAGAAGCCATTGAAGAGGAATGTTGAAAAGCTTGATTCTTGATTTATGAGTGAGTGGTTGATGAAAATCAGTGTGTTAAAGAGATAATAAAAAGTAGTTTAAGCAACTGTGCATGTTTCTCATTGGCGGGAAAAGAGGACGTGTTCGATTTACTGTAGCGAGGACTTGGGTCGATATTGTTTGTAAAATGTGCATTGAATATACTTCATCTGACGTAATAGTCTGTAAACCACGTTACTCACGTAAAATACATATTTGATCTATGTCTTACTTCATGTGAATTATAATTGGCATGTGTTTTAATGCTTGAATGAAAATAGTGTGTAGGTAGGTCCCTTGCAATAACAGCCTTTGTTAGGGAGGAGTAGATTTTTTGATAATTTTGTCGGGGAAGGTGATGGCTTGTGAGACCACATTTTGATTTGTGCCAAAGGGGTTGTTGAAACTTGAAAGGTCCAAGTTGTTTGAGATTAAGAGCCAATCAATTTAACCCCAAAACATCAACACATTGAGTGAGCAATCTCCAAAATTATAGTATTATCAAATTAATGTCATCATAGTGATTAGAATAGGTGTTAGTGGTATTGATTGATGAAATTTGATTGTCCTTTGTGTTTTAAGAAATGATTGTATATTAAAAATCATTTTTTATAATAGATGATTGCTAGGAAGTTAGTGGACTTTCAAACTCATTTTTTTTATTGTTGACCATACTATAATAATTGTTTTTTCGCATTATACTTTTTTTTTTTCCTAATTGACATTTTAGATTTTTGTTTTTATTTTTCTTTTAGTTGGACGTTTTCTATTTTCAAAACAATATTAATGAGTCTTTCCTCTTAGCCTCTATTTAATGTACTCTTCAATGTGCAATCAGTACAATAATACTACATGTGAAATTGTGAGTGTAATTATTGATTAATTTATCAATTAGAGACATATATGTAAAATATCAATCTTTTGACGAGAAAATAATTAGCAAGACAATAAAAAAAATCAAGAAAATATATTATTCTTATTTGTGAGAGTAATTGTGTAATTGTATATATCGTGTGTAGAGTATAATAATAGTCTTTTCTACTCCTTAATAATATACTAATGTTTTATTAGATGAACAATTACTATAAAACCGGTATTATTATCATATCATTTATAAGATTTTAATAATTTTGGATTAGCCCTATAAAATCGAGAAATGCATATAGGCACCAACATGTAATTATCAATTGAAATTGATTTGTCACTAAAGTTCGCATATGATCTTTGTTTAAACTTTAAACTCCATAAGACTCACATTAATGCATCTTTGTCTGGTCTGGCTGCTCATTATTGTTTTGTGCATTAAAAGACAACTACTAGTTGCAGTATTTAGTGGTGAAATTCAACACTACTTTAGTATAGTAGACTGGTAGATGGTGAATTGGTGATCGTGAATTGTGTGATTAGGTTGCTCCTCTATGTATATGACTATATGTCATATATTTTCATACTCCCTCCAATTTAAATTTTAAGTCGTTTTTTGTTTTTGCGTGCCAACTTTAACCATCAATTACTTATTATTATTTAGTTTAAAAAATATAAAATTAATATCAATAAATTTATAATTAAGAGTATTTTCATAAAAGTAAATTTTTATAATATTTATTATATAACTAATGAGTTATTGCTAATCAAAGTTAAACATGAAAAAAATGAAAAATACATATAATTTGAATTGGAATGAGTAGAATATATGGTTAAACATACTTTTTCTTTTTATGTTTTTTTGAATTATCCGGGGTAACATGCAAATTCCGAATCAAATCATGAACATTTTAAGAATGAAACTCATGCGACTAACTCAAGTATACTTAGCAAATAAAATAAGCACGAAGAGTTTGTAGTCTTCCTTTCGGTTACTATCAGTATAATCTTTTATACTTAAATTTTTTATTATTTTAAGCAGTAAATAATATTTATCTTTCAAAAAGTAATTATTTATATATTTAAATAAATATAAATTGTTATAGAAAATACTAGAATACTTTTTTTTTGTAAGAATGAAATTATCATTTTACCCCAAATAAAACTTTGTAAATATAATTTTAAATACGCTAGGGTCGAGTGGTAACTTCGCTCCAAAAAATCACTATGTTGGTGTATAACAACTCATATATATATATATATATATATATATATATATATTTTTTTTTTTATTATAACAACTCATATATGATAGTCGATGGACTTGAAAAGTCCACTAAATTTAGTGCTAATGGTCTCTCAGTATTTTGTTTGGATTCTCCAGGCTGCCTTCTGAAGCAGAGGAGCTTTGTGCTAACAATTCATCAGGGGTATAGTTGTGCATGAAAACACAATTGGGGACTTTTTTTTTTGTAAGAATGAAATTATCATTATCATTGAGAAGGAAGCTATGGACTTGAGAAATGCTTCATTCAAGTCAAAATAAGATTCTTGAAAAATTATCAAACATTATATATGAGTGAAGAAAATCAAAACTCTGATGTATTTGGAGAATAATAAGGCAGTGGTTTGGAGTAGGGTGGTGGATGTGGGTAGCCCTAGGGGTAAGGGTTGAAAGAAGAAGATAATAGGGTCGGGTTAATTTTAATTATAAAAAATAAATAAACATAGTTTTCTCTTTAAAGTCTCCAAAAAGTTTTAAAAATGTATTATTTGAAGTTTGTCTTTTTGTTAAAACAATATTACATTTAATGGGGAAATCAGGATGAATATAGAGGGGAGCCAATTTAAAATAAAATAAGAGGGGTCAAATTTAAAGAAAAAACAATTTAAGTAACAAAAAAGAGTAAAATTTGAAGCCAAAATGCGCTGGGGGAGGGGGGCTTGAACCCACTCACTCAGCTAGGTAAAGAAAACTCGTTGCCAATTGATCTACTATTACTCTTTCCTTTATAGTACTACCTCCATCCTTAAATGATTGATACATTTTGATTTTCATAGTCAATAGAACACGACATAAAACGTAAAAATCTATTATTTTACTGTAACGCCTCGCCCCGGAACACCGGGTCGGAACGTTATTTGATTTGATGGACTAGCCTCACAAACCACCACGAGTCTTTCCAACACGTTTTGTCCTCACTCATGTGCTCAATGAGACAGTTCCCAGTGGGTCACCCATCCCATAATTACCCCATGTCAAGCACGCTTAACTTTGGAGTTCTTATGAGTTGGGCAACCGAAAAGAAGATGCATCTTAATGGTATGAGTTGTACCAATCAAATCATATCAAACATATCACATCGCCCAGTTTGGGCCGGGTATTACATCTACATGCAAAAAAACATAAAAAAAAGATTATACTCCCTCCGTTCTCTTTTACTTGTCGTCCTAGCCTTAAATTTTTGTTTCTAAATAGTTGTCGTTTTAGCATAATTAATTACAAATTTATATTTTCAATGTTCCTTTTAATTACTTTTTACTTTGAATTTATCAACCAACCAATTATATAGTCTCAATTAATTGTAATTTTACATTTTCAATGTATTTTTTGACTCTCTTTTACTTTTTCTTAATCTATGTGCAAATGGCTAGAACGACAAGTAAAAGAGAACGGAGGGAGTATTTTAAAACCATATATTGAGACGAATCTAACAAAATCTCACATGACTATATTATTTCTTATCGTTTAATTAGAAATTTTTTGTTAAATTTTTTAAAGTATGACCACAAAAGTCAAAATGTATCAATCATTTAGGTATGGAAAGAGTATTTATAAAGATGTCCATGAACCTAGGGAGGCCATAGCCGCCGCCCCCCCCCCCGTCCCACGCTTCCGCACCTGATTACATTAATTGAAGGGTAATTTAAATAGTGGGGGAGCAATCCTAAAATTTAAAGGGCAAATTATAATTTAGTGTAGTTTAGAGGATAATTGACACCAAAATAATATTAGAAGCAATTTAAAACTGGGGCATTATAGTGGAGGCAACATGAAAATAAGTAAAAAAAATGGTTATTTGATTTGATTTGATTTGACTTGATTTGTCTAAAAATGTAATTACTATATTCAATTTTATTAATATGACTAGAAAGATAAATATTTTGAATTGAGTTTAGTATTTGCTCAACTAGTAACAACGTGGACCTCACTGAATTACTTCTCTCAAAATTGTTCCTACTGTTTCTTCTTATTTATAAAAATGCCCCAAATCTGGAGCCAATCCACTAGACCTATATAGATTTCTAGATCTGCATTTATTGCTTTAAAATTATTATTTTTAATTACTTAAAAACTGAATCTTTAGTTAAATTAGGCCATTAGGGTTCAATTATTTTTCTTGAAAAATTGATCCTTTTTCAATTGTGTACAATTTTGGTTGATCAAGAAATATTATCAATATTCATCGATGTCTTGGGCTAGTCCAGAAGAGATTTTTCTTTCAACTTCACTTGCTAGTTATCTTGATAGTAAGTTTGCTGGGCATTGTTGTTCTTTTTTCATTTCTGGTGGGACTAAACTGTTTTATTTTTTCAATTATCATTTCAATATGTTTTTGAACTGTTGCATATGTTTTGTGTTGGAAATATTAATCTGTGATTTGATAATTGTGTGGTTGATTGTACCCTTGAATTGCTATCGTATGATGGCTCAATGTACAATAGCTACATGAACTCTATTTCGTCAATTTAATCGAATTATTGGCAGGGGGGAGAAACACAAAGATTAGGTTTTTGGGTACTCATTTATGATGGTTTAGATAGAGAGTAGTTTTGTTAGTTGATGGTCGAGGATGGTCAATGTTGATAGTTGTGATTTAGAGTTCAGTTTAAGTAGTTGGACGGGTGCTAATAGAGGATATTTGAATGCAAGAAAATAATTATGGCTTGTCGCTAAGTAATGGATATATGCTCTATTAAATGTATAGAGTATTAGATGGCAAATAGAGGGAGATACGTATAATTTAACTTATGGTATACTGTGCGGACGGGTTTCGATATTGATAGAAGGTGGTTTTTTGCTCAAGATATTGCGAACTAAACCAAAGTTGTTATGTATTGCATCATTTTCATCACTCTTTATGAAGAGTGGGGCTTTTAGGAGTATTTTTTACTGTTTCTTGTCTATCCCTGGAGGTTGAATGACAATGTGTGCAATAGCTCGATTATTTTTGTTTTGTTTTGTCCTCCAAAAGTACATTCCACAAAAATTTGCTCGTCAGCATCTCTTCATTGCGAATTCTGATACTCTAGGTTCACTCTGATCTTGTCAGACAGACTCACCTAGGATATTTCGACTTAAATGCCAGGTCTTGTTTGCCAACTGAAGTCTAAGGTTAAAGTTAACCACCATCTTGATTCTTTATCTCTGCCCATTTCCACCCCCATAAAACATTTAGCTGATAACAACCACAAGCATTGTTTCAGAGCTTATAGGTATATCAATAAGGGCCTGTTCTTTGGGAGATTGAAGTTATAGCTTCTACTGAAGTTATACAATGTAGTGCTTTATTATAAGTAGTCCCCGGTGTTCTCTGAGCTTGTATATTCAAAGAAGAGTGTTTATTGCATTTCATAGATCCATGGACTCTATCATTTGCATTTTGTGCTTAGATATATTTCCTGTCATAACAAGAGGCGTCTCCTGCTGCTGCTAAGCCAGAAGCCTGCTATTGAATAGGATAAGCCCTGAAATATAGATATATTTCAAAATTGATCAAACTAGCAAAACCAAATCTAACTAAGTTCTTTCTTTACTAGTATATGTTATATGAATATGATGACAGATATGTAATTCCATGTCTTCCTTTTAATTCATGTAATTAAATCACTCGTGGTAATGCCCAAGTCCTCTTTGATGTCCTCGAAACTTGCATATCATGATTATCATCTGACTATCACTCTAGGTTGTTGCAAAAACCGTTAGATCCCCCTGAAGGATTATATGACGACAGATATGTAATTTCGATACAATATGAGTAGAAACAATGGTGCCACTTGTATTTTTCCCTTTATTGTACTTTTAGTTATGTTATTCTTTTCCTATTGTTGATTTTCACAGAGAAACTTCTTGTGTTGCTTAGAGATGGGCGCAAGCTTTTGGGGACCCTGCGTTCATTTGACCAATTTGGTTAGTTTATTCACTAATTCTTTATTTAGGTGTTCTGTGATTCATAACGAACTAATGAAAGACTGCTATCGTATATAGCCAATGCTGTTCTCGAAGGTGCATGTGATCGTGTAATTGTTGGTGAACTTTATTGTGACATTCCGTTAGGCCTATATGTAATCCGTGGGGAGAATGTAGTTTTAATTGGTGAGCTGGTATGTCGTGCTAGTAAAGTTACATTTATCTGTTGTCAATATACATAGTTCATCGTTTTCCACATCCCATTGATATTTGCTGTGTATAACAACTCGCCTAATTGGACAGGCTCCTGGAGAGGAAGAACTACCACCACATATGACTCGTGTTTCTGTCGATGAGATAAGAAGGGTAAGCTTTTCAATACAGTCATACACTGTGCCTTTTTTGTATCTGACATCTATCTGTTACCTGGCGCAGTATGCCTGCTGTTATTCTTTTCATGCTCTTCTATTAACATTATGATTTGTCTTATCCGATCCCACATTAATAAATGTCTTTCCTGATAAAACCTGTGTTTACAATTAGCAAGATTTGTGTCATTGTGTGTATATAAGTGATAGTTATTTTTGGTTCTTATAGTGCCAATTTGTTTTATAATCTCTCTTCTAATTTGGGCAAAAAGAGATCTTATTTTCGGTTTCTTAAACTAGAAAACCTTTAAACAAATTAGGATAGAGGGAGTAAGTGAGAGTGAAAGATCAAATGCAATGAGAAACTGCAGTTGCGCGTTAAAAAATTATTAGATCTTGTTGTGCATCACTATTTGCTTGCTTGGGTGGAGCTCGGTAGAGTTGCTTCCTTCCTCATTGATTGAGAATTTATTTTGGCCATATTGTTGTGGGCTGACCTATAAGCGAAATTAACGAGATCTGTTACATATTACTTCATATATATTGATTGACACACATCTGTTTCCATTTTCTTTAGAATTTTGATGCATCGAGGGGATGAAGTAGCTGAACCTCTTTCTATACATGTTCCCCGATCTAATCCATCACTTTATCTGTATGTATCAGGCACAAAAGGTAGAAAGGGATGCTTGGGACCTTAAAGGTACTATGAGAAAGAGAATGGAGTTCCTGGACATGGACTGATATGTATCTGATTATCATCTAGTTCTGCATTTTTGTATCCACGAGTATTTCCGTGGCTTCTATATGTGCACTAACTAGGTTAGGACTGGATTGTCGGTATGGCTCTCCTAACTCCCCTCCCGAAACATGTAGGCGTTGTATTATTGTGACGCATCGATTTCACAAAATAGGCAATCTACTGTAAGTGGTTTCTGATACGATGTCGTCTAGTGATGTTAACTACTTCTTCAATACAATATGGTTGGTTTGGTTTATAGAAGCAACTGATCTTTCAGCTTCCAAGTGATATTTAGAATGATAAGTAATTTCATTTTTCTGGATTATGATGTTTATATTTTGTTGATGTCTTTGTCATACATCAGTGTTACTAAAAAAGGCTTGTTTGTCGATGGTTCAATAACCTAGTGACATCCGACATTACCTTTTATGTAAGAGATTCGAACCTTATTGGAAATAAATAATTCTCATATTATAATCTAACTCTCTAGTTAAGAATTTCTGTATTCATTATTTATCATATCATTGTAGTCATAATTTATCTCTAGTTTACAAAAAAAAAAAAAACGTTTGTTTAATCATTCTTGGTTGCTTTATTTAATCCTTCAATAGCAAACTCAATTTCGATCCACTATTGATAACGATCTGAGTTGTTAATTTTTGAAGGCTAGTAACGTGTCAAACTTGCGTACTACCCCATCCATGGGTTTTCAATCGATGAAGATGGTCCAGACTCCAGAGTATTACAACTCATAATTGATAAAATTTTGCCAGAAGATTCTGGGTTCGAAACTTATATCATCGCTAATTTACAAAAAAAATAGAAGAAAAAATAATAAATAATTGAGAAAATTTTGAGAAACTAATACACGGTTAATTATCATATTAATTTTCACCACCTTTATATTTTCTTAGCTGACATAATCACTCTTGTTATAAAAAGACTAAATTACCCTCATCTTCTTTATAAAGTCACACAATCCAATATTACGATTCATTATCTTTCTTCTTTGATACATAAAATCACCATCACCATCACCATCTACCAACAAATAACAATTAGGAAAGCAGATGCAAGTAAGCCCACTTCAAACTAGCCAATTTTCATGCGAATATATAAGTTGTGCTTATGTCGGCCTTGGATCCATTTATTATTCAAACTAGTTGATTATAGGGGTAGTGTCGGTATCGGGTAGTGAGTACGTGGGGCATGTCAAATTGGGACACATTATAAATAAATAACATGTGGTGTGGGGACTGTTGAGTGTGGACTCTCGACCAAGGACAAGATAAATGTCAATGTGTCATTGTAATGAATTATCGTCGTTCGGAATTGGCTACCATATATGGAGGTTCACTTTCACATGTAAATCTCTAATCCATAGCTGATAGCCTCCATCGGTTTTTTCAAGTACGAATTTCGGATCTACAATCCTTATCCTCCATATGTTTTTAACACGAAGAAATAAATACTCCGTTTTATAATAATTGATTGTTTATAAAAAAATTATTTTTTCATAATAGTTGATTGTTTATGGAATTCAGTGTATTTTTGTACTAATGCTTTCCTTTTTTATCATTGCTTTAGAGGTTACTTTTTATTTTGAGAGTATTTTGTAGGGTATAATAGTAAATTTTATTAATTCCTTAATAAAGTACTTTTTAGCTAAACAAGCAAATATTGTGAAACGGAGAGAGTATTAGGTAATTGCCGGGTAATTTACACCCTACCCCGTACTTAAATGGGCACAACACTCTTTTGTAAACTTCAAAATGTTGCACACTACTTCCATGGTGTTAACTTTGGTGTGAAAGTTAACGGAGGATGTGTTTCACTTGCTTATTTAGTACTCCCTACATCCCTAAATAATTGGTAAATTTTAACTTTCATGGTCAACAAAACACGATTTAAAACGTAAACATCTCTTATTCTACATGCGAACAAATAATAAAAAGTTGATATTTCAAAATAATATATTGATATGAATCTAACAAGATCCTACATGACTATATTATTTTTATCGTTCAATGAGAATCTTTATCAATTTTTTTAAAATTTGACCACAAAAGTCAAAATGTATCAATCATTTAGTGACGGAGGGAGTATGCATATAATCCTCTAAATTATATTAGATGACATTATTCCATGAAAATATTTTAATTATATTACGTATAACATATTGTAAAATAAATATTTTAAAATATTTTCTAAAAGATCTAATTATAATAATTTTATACTTATTATAAATTAAACAAGAAGTATTATTTAAGTAATCTTATTCTATATAATACATATATCAATTTTAAGTAACTTTTCATTGTATTTAGATTTAGTGCAACAATAGTCCTTATGTTATATATTAATAATTTTTAATGATCATAATTATTTATTTTCTCTTGTATTATATCACTCTTGTATTATATTACTTTTTTTTTTACATATTATATTTAAGATGATATGATGGTGATTTTTTCCCCTTAGCTTTCTAAGGTTAATTTTTTTGAAAGAAAATATATTCTTTTATTAAACAAAGTCATATTTGGAAAGATTTATAGTAAAGGTACACCACCTCATGTTTCCTTAATAATATTAAATTATGTGAAAGAAAATTAAATATTCATAGATATTTTAACAACAAAAGTTAACCTTAACACCTAGGAGGTAAGGTACAACATTTTGAAGTTTACAAGGGAGTGTTGTGCCCATTTAAGTTTACAGGGAAGTGTGGTGCACATTGTAAACTTTATAAGGGGGTATGATGCAAATTACCCGGTAATTACCACTAATAAATTTATCTTTGGAAAAATTGTACATTTTACTTAAAGTGTACCAAAATAAGAAAATATATTACCCCCTCCGTTATTTAATATTTTGCAACAACTTACTTTAGTAAATATATGAAAAAATTACTCTTATTTTTCTACCCTAATTTTGCAGGAGTTCAAATAAATATGTGAACTCAAACCCAATGTATCCGAATGTGAATTCTTGTTTTCTTTTTTATAGATAATTCATCAAATTAAGTAAAGGCATATTCATTGTTGCCTTTACGATAATGACATAAAGAAATATTACATGAAGTGTTGAAGTTGTTATTGATTACGCTTCGAAACTCACAAAGTTAAGGTTGGGAAATTAACAAAGTTGATAAAAGTTTCTCACTTTACTAAAAATAAATAGGAAAGATAGTGAAAAAGCACATTGAACTATTAAATAATAATATTGTGAAAAATCACAATAACTCAACTTAAACAATTTGTTAAAAAAAACCTTGAAGGAGCATAAAATGGTATAATGTATATTTTTGACAATAACTTTAACTTAAAACAATTTTTTTATTTTTGATGAGTTAATCGAATAGCTTAGTGAAAAAACTCTTACTAGTGACCAAAAAGGTCCTGAGTTCGAAACTCACATCCATCACTAGTTTATAAACATTATTAAATAAAAAATATAATGAACCGTAACTTCCTACCAACACACCTACGCCATGACTTGAGTGCCTTTGAGGAAAGGGTGCCTTTGAGGAGTGAGGAGGCAACATTATCATATCTAGACCATTCTCTAAATTACGAACTTCTTCTTCACGTTTGCCTACGCACTTTCCTTTCCTAAGGTCCCTACATTTTGGTACACCTTATCATCTCATCTCCATTCAATATTCCTTCAACAAAAACGTGCTCTATTTCCATCTTATTCTCCACTTGTATACAATGAACAGTTGAATCCAAATTAATTATATTTAATGCTTAACAAAAAAAGTTGATATGCAATATTTCAAATATTATATTCATGCATTCATTGAATAATGGGCGTCTCTAGCGTCCACAGTTTAAAACGTGGGTTAAACCTTCACCTCTTTTAAGCTGTTCCCTCAACATCTTGAAAACTTGTCCAGAAAAGTACTATCACTATTTGCTTTCAAGCTTTTCTTTTTGAATCAAGAAAATGGAGAGCACCAACAATTTTCTTGATAACAAAAGGCCTGCTAAACTACCCGAGAAGTCGAATTTCGCTAGTACTTGCAATCTTTTGACTCAATTCCTTAAGGAGAAAGGGAAGTTGAAGGATTTGAGTCGTTCCATCAATGGAAAACTGGAAGTTTTAGGTACCATTTCATTTATATTTCAGTTTCTGGTTCATGGTATGCTCAATTTCACCTCATCTTCAACTATATGACATTTTTAGGGGCTAATTTGATATAAATTATGTTGATGGTATGGAGATTAATGTATGATGGAACATGTTTAGGAGGATGATATTTATGATGATTATGTTTTAATTTGCGATGATTTTATATTAGGTAAATCTAGGATATCACAAGTTGCAGAAGCATCTTCAACAAAGAATTTGTTGGTTAGTTTGGGAGACTTGAATCAACCACCTGTAGAAGAAACGGTGGCTATGGATAATTTGCCTCAATATACTACTGTGGTCTCTGTTTTGAATGCAGAAGAATGCAAAAACAAAGCTGGTTCTAGGTTTGTTTGTTTCCTTAGCCTTTTTCATTTTTAATTTACCATACATGTTAGATTTAGCGCAGCTGGTTTAATTTCACTGTCTAGTTTCGCGCTTTTGTGAATAGATGATACTCTCATCAGTTAGTACTAAGAAACGTATGAGAGTACGGATCCTACTCCATCGCAATACAGCTTTACAATGCGCTTTTGTAGTCCATTGTGTGTGTTCATACACTCTATTGTAGTTTAGGATCTAGATCTGTAAGGTTAATTTACTAGTTGTCCAATTTGATGTTATCATATAATGTAGAGCAAGGTCAAACGATTGTAAGTTGCAGTATTGGTCATCAGTTAGTATTCTTTTGATTGATGTTTGGAGATTGAGCATGACTGATAAGAGTTTTTCTTCGTCGCCTCAGCAAAGAAGCTACATCAGAAGGCAAGAGTGCTCCAATGACAATATTTTACAATGGGAAAGTGTGGGTGTTCGATAGTTTGCCTACTGAAAAAGCTGAGGAGCTGATGGTATTAGCTAGTAAAGGAAACAAGAATGATTCAGTGATGGCAGGCAACGCATCTACCACTACTAATGTCGCTAAAATCAACCTTATTGGTGCTGTGGCTTCTACTTCTAGCCCACCAGTCAATGTTCTTGCTTCAACCTCCGGAAAAGAGAAAATTCAAGTTCAATCTGATGCTAACAATTCTGGTAATCTTTCGAAAACATGGTTTGAACATAAAAGAAAGACAGATGATGTAGTCTGTTATATCCATCCAGATTGAGTATGGTTGAAAGTTATAACAGAGGTAATATCTGTATTTGTGCAGATCTACCAATTGCAAGAAGGTCATCGCTACATCGATTTCTAGAGAAGAGAAAAGAGAGGTAAACAAGATGCCTGATACTTTCTTGAATGATATTAGTCCAGTTAATTAGTGTTCTTTATTGTTCTCATATCTTCGGTAACTGCCCGAGTAAAGTTGCGAGTATGCAACCCCTATAAATCCGAGTAGGCGGGGGGCTCATTATAGTATGTTATGTATCGTTGACATAACTTATTCTCTTAAATTATACAGATCATCTGCTAGAGCTCCATACCAAGTTGGACATGATGCCCCGGGACCTTCTTCTTCGAAAGATGATGATCAACTCGAGCTCAAGCTTTGAACAAGAAAAAGCTGCATTAAATCATATCTTTAGGATATATGTTGTTGTTTGAAAATGGCATATTATTGTTGAACAAGTTCTTTTCATTGTTAGAAAAGAATGAGAGTATAGCTTACAGTAGATCTAACTAAATATGAGATAGCATTTGGCTGCAGTCAACGAGTGAGATTCTTAATATTCAAATATGTCTACTGTAATTCAAAGTTATGAAGCCGTCACACTAACGGCCTCCACACACTATGCCGTGTACTCCATAATTATGTGTTATCGCCATATCGAAATCATGTCTAGTGACAAAATGGACAATTATGCAGATATCTTAGCTTTAAACACTTGGATTAGTTATAGTAACACTCAACTTTGTGACAGATTGCATTTATGCTTAATCGTGAGTATCAAGTAATATTTATAGACTTAATATTTATTAATGGCCTACTATATGTAACTTTTCATCAAGCCCTATACAGAGTATTAAGGTGTAATAAATGCAATAATATGGGTTATGATTATCAACTTTGAATTTTATAGCATATATTGATTCATATTCAATGTATGTAGGAGTACAACACTAAAAGTTGCACGCTTAACTTATTAAATTAAATTATGTGGGACACTAAAACATCTTAAAATTTATTATATCTCTATTTTTTCCCATTAATTAACCATCCAAAATAGATTGAATAATTTACACTCACTTCATATAACTAGAGATAAAACTTTCAGAATCTCAATTTCTAACACGTTTTCAATCAAATTTAACTCATTCATCTATATACTTAACATCATATATTAAATTATATTATGCATGCTACTATAAATTGAGCCAAATTATTATTCAAAATCACTCTGAACACTAGTTTTCGAAACATTTTAATGGACATTTTTGTTTTATCGTTATAAACTTTGACCATTAATTACCTTTTATTTATTGCTATAAAAAATGTAAACTTAGTTTATTTGACTAATCTTCAGAAAAAAAGTCTACAACAATATTTTTTTACTATAGTTGTCTTACAATAATAGAAAAAATTAATATATAGAAATAAGTCAAAAAATGTTAATTGAAATGAGTTGAGGCGAAAAATTGAAAAATGAACACGTGGCATCATGTTAATTTACTGTAACCCACAATTTTTGTCTTCTTCCCCAAATATTTTGATTTCCATTAATTTATTATTAGCATAGTTCTAGATGATCCTCATCTCTTCTCTCCTCACTATCTCTCTCACTCGAAACCCTAATTGAAAATCAATTAAATCGATCAAATTGAATACATAACTAAATTGCGTAAAAATGGAGTACCAGAGGCTGAAGCAACAACAGCAAGCAGCCCTAATGCAACAACAAGCAGCTCTTCTTCATCAGCAATCTCTTTACCACCCTGCTCTCTTAGCTGCTCCTCAGGTATACTCGTTGTTTCAAAATGTTTGTCCAATTTCGGTTGTCCAATTCCTCCTTATTAACCAACTTCAAGGTATTGATTAATGTTCCGAGTCGAAATTATTGTGTTGATTGTAAAATAGGTTCAAATACGAGCTGCTCATTGTTGTTTCAAAAAGATGTCCAATTTGGGTTGTTTAAATTCTCGAAATGAACAAAATTTGATGTAGTAACTTATGCATATGACTTTTGTTTGAGTCGAAATTATAATGTTAATAGTAAAATAGGTTGGAAGTTACTCCCTGCTATATTTTATATATTTTTCATCAGCAATGTCTTTACTACTCTTTTAGCTGCTCCTCGGGTAAACTCTCGTTTCGAAATGATAGTCCAGTTTGGTTCTTTTTTAAATTGTCAAAATTAACAAACTTTGAGGTGCTAATTGGTGTATATGACTGATAAATCAAAATTATAATGTTATATAGTGAAGTAGGTTGAAAAATACTATTTTTAGCTGCTCCTCAGGTTTCACTTAAAAATATTGCACATTAAGTTGTTGAAGGTAACGAAGTTTGAGATATTAATTGATAAATATGGGTTTGATCAGAATCAAACTTTTAGTGTTCGTAGTGAAATAGGTAAAGTACTATTTGAGCAATTGAGCTGCTCCTGAGGTTTCCCTTTATCTTTTTCATATTATTCCTTACATTTCAACAAAGATGGTCTAATTTGGTTTTTTCAATTGTTAAAATGAACAAACTTTGAACTATTACTTGATGTACATGTATAGTATCTGGTAAAAAAATATCTCAAAAGATAATATTTTTCAACATACTTAGTTATTGCTATGATAATTGTGATTCAAAACAAAATAATGTGTGTCAGATAAGGTAGCAAGTTTGTTACTTTTAACCATTGAAAACATGAAGGTAGACTACGTTTTTTCAGATAGAGGGAATATTTTTCAAGCTCGATTTTTCAATGTATGAGTAATGGGTAGTTGGTACTATGTAACGATATGAATACAAAGTCTGCCACTTTTGCGATTGGATGTATTGCCACTGTATGCCTATTTTGTGTATTTCATTGAATGGTTTCTTGTGCGAGTGTTTCCCTAATGTCTGTGTAATTTAATGTAAGGAAATTTATATTTCTTTATTTGTTCTGTTTTTTTTTTCACTTTTGTTCTTTATGTGTGTCAATTTTCAGTTTGAACCAGTTCCAAATGGAAATGTCCCTCCTGGGTTTGATCCCAATACATGCCGCAGTGTGTGAGTTTTAAGCTCCGATTTTTATTACTTCTTTGTTAGCTTGTCAATTTCTTTTTAATGCTTGCATATTAGTTAAAATCATTATGGCCCATTCCATCCAAAATAATTTGGAGTGTACTTTTTTTGGGGGTCTAAAAATGAAATTATGCACCTCAATCACTTGCTTCTCCCTTATTCTTAGAGTCTTGTTATACTTTCTTCATTTGGATTATCTGGAGCTTAATATTTATGGCTAATGGGTGGGAGGGGTTAAATTTGGTGGAGCTGTACATATGTTTGCTATTAATTTTTTCTTCTTCTCTGTTTATCTAAAATTTCAGTTACTTCACTTTTGTGTAATTGTAGGTATGTTGGGAACATACATAATCAAGTCACCGAGCTACTCCTACAAGAAGTTTTTTCTGCTGCTGGTCCAATTGAAAGCTGCAAGCTTATAAGGAAAGAAAAAGTAATCTTATTCCTTTATCTGCATCTTGTGTGTTACTAGTGAAGCAATTATCTAAGTGGACATTTTGAAGCTCTTTGATTCGGTTTGCTTTCTTTCTCCGTTAATATTGATATATGTGATTTGATATCATGCAGTCATCATATGGCTTTGTACATTATTTGGACTGTAGATCAGCTGCACTTGCTATGCTGACTCTTAATGGAAGGCAACTGTAAGTATTAATATGTAATACTTCAGCTTTGGTCGCTGGTTAGCTTTTGCCACTAAATGTTTCATGTTCTGATCCCAGGTTTGGGCAGCCCATCAAAGTCAATTATGCTTTTGCCAGCAGCCAGAGAGAAGACACGTCTAGTAAGTAATTTGCTGCGCTTTTGACATGCCATCATCTAAAACATCAATTACAATAATATTTTTTGATGTTGTCTGCAGATCATTTCAATATATTTGTTGGTGACCTCAGCCCTGAGGTTACTGATGCCATATTGTTTAACTTTTTCTCACAATACCCCAACTGCTCGTAAGCATCTGACCTCTATGCATATCATTGTGGAAAGTCATAACTTGTAGTGTGAGTATTTACTTTTGTTTTATATCAGTGGTGCTAGAGTTATGTGGGATCAAACGAGTCAGCGTTCAAGGGGGTTTGGGTTTGTTTCTTTCCGTAATCAGCAGGTAAGTGCGATTCTTTGATTTCTGCTTACGATTTGAGCTAGAGTTGTATGGTAATCACAGTATCAATATCATTGCAATTGAACAAGCTGTGCTCCGTATTGCATGTGCTTTTCAGGATGCTCAGAGTGCCATCAATGATTCAAATGGTAATTATAATCGCTTATGATAGTTGTGCACGTTTCTTGTGTGACAATGTCATGTATATATTTTATCTTTCTTCTTATAGGGAAATGGCTTGTTAGTAGACGAATACGCTGTAATTGGGCCACAAAAGGCGCCGGAACCAGTGATGATAAACAGACTTCTGATGCCAAAAGTGTGGTGGAACTGACAAGTGGCACATCAGGTAAGGCATCAACTAAGTAGAGAACAGTAACCAACTCACGTACTATTTAATTTTTGCAATTTTGTATCCCCTATGTTTTCTTAAATAGTGTTGCCTCTGATATCGTTGTGGCTACCAGTAACTCTGCTACATGAATCTTGTTTTACAGAAGAAGGTAAAGAGGTGGTAAGCAGTGATGCTCCAGATAATAATCCACAATACACCACGGTATATGTAGGGAATCTTTCCGCTGAGGTAAGCTTCTTATTGGTGTTCTCACGCTTAAACATGTCAACCACCTCCCCTCCCCTCCTACAGTTCAAAAATCGACAAATTAAAAAGAATGTTAATGTTAATCGGTTATGCCTCTTTTACTACTTTGTCCATATTGCAACTATTGTTCATTCTGTAATACATGCATTTGATGATTTAATTAGGGCAGGCAAAGATAATCTCAGACCTGAAAGTCTACATCTATATATATTTTTGTAGGTAACCCAGGTTGATCTCCATCGTCATTTCCATGGTCTTGGTGCTGGTGCAATAGAGGAAGTTCGTATTCAGCGAGACAAAGGATTTGGTTTTGTGAGATACAGCACCCATGATGAAGCAGCATTGGCCATTCAAATAGGGAATACTCAGTCTTATCTTTGTGGCAGGCAAATAAAGGTGTCTTGATATCCGTTTATGCAAGTAGAAGGAGTCTTTATACTCATTTTCAATTGCTCTCGTTGCAATATTTTCTATCTTTAATTACCTTGTCTCAAAGCGTTGGTGAAAAGATTCATTGAGTTTAACTGTATTGCTTGTGTCTGCTCATGTTGACAGTCAACTGAGATATCTTTTCACTTATAAATTGCACGAGAGGTCTAGAGTCGACCAAGGGATTATATAATGAAACTTCAACCTAAAGACGCTAATCTCAGCATAGCGTATTTTTGTGCATACAACACTTATCTTACTACTTGTCCCACAAATTATGTGAAGTAAAAGTCTATGTGCTTGTTTTTGGTATTTTCAAGTTTTGTGCTTTGTTAACTAATGAGTATAGATTTCCTTGCATCGTAATCAATGGACTGCTGTTTGTTCAGTTTCAGAAGTTCTTAGTAAGCAATACCTTTTCTGCCTAATCTGGTTATAATGCATGTGTTTCAGTGCTCATGGGGTAACAAGCCAACGCCACCGGGAACAGCTTCAAACCCACTTCCACCACCAGTTCCTTTGCCAGGCCTTTCTGCTCCTTACCTTTTCTCTTATGAAAGACAATTAGCTTTGAGCAAAATGAACGGTCTCCAAGCCCTCATGCATGCCCAAGGGCAACAAGCATCCATGGGAATGGATGCTGCTGGAGCCAGCCAGGCCATATACGACGGCGGTTTCCAGAATGCAGCTTCCACACAGCAGCTTATGTATTACCAATGAATTGAAAAGTTCGTGTAGCAAGTCTTGTTTTCATTTCTTCCTATGTTTGTGATACTCTTTTTGTTTTCTTGGATGGTTATTCATCGACTGTATTATTTTCTTCTCTGATTTGATACATATGGCACTGTTTCTGTATTACTTGGGAGTATTTATTACGAGTAGGAGTTGCCGGCTGTTGCTCTTTTCTCTTGATACCCTTATTTATACTGCCGATAATTATCGACTATTACCTCATCTCCTGTTATGTCCCAATACTTCTGAAGAGACTTTTACCTCCAATACTTCTGAAGAGACTTTTACCTAAAACGAGATAAGCAGTCTCGTTCATGTGGAAGCATAGAGACTATTTTCGAATTGATACAAGAATACATAAAGTGCAAAGGACTTGCGATACTTGATGAACTTCAATCCTTTAAAATTAAAGAAAGGTTTAAATTAGAAGTTGAGTAAGAAAAAGGCTTATTTTCTTGTTCCTTCTATTATTATGAAATTATTTAAAGTGACTTTTAATATTTTGTTAAGCCTCAAATTGCTTTTTATACTATATTTTTCTTTCATTTTGTAGAATTGTTTTTTATACTATATTTTGTGGCATTTTTCAAAACCTATAAAACATGTATATTTTTATTTTTTAAGTAACCACAAAACTATAAAGTAAAATTTAACCTCGCTCATTGTCTTCTACATCCACCCCGCCACTGCTCATTTGCTCCCTTTAAGCATTGCTCCCCTACCTATTGCACAACGGGTTTCGATCAGGAGGGAGAGAAAGGTTGTAGAGCTTGATGGATCTATCTACGACAACGACAAATAGGAGGGAGTCCGGTTGTGATTTCTGCAAGGGAGGAGGAGGGGGTCGGTCGCGACTTTCTGAAGGGGAGGCTGGTGGCAATTTTGTGCAAGGGGGAGGGAGGGTAGTCCCCGTCTATGCAAAGGGGTTGTTCACGCGGGGGGTGGGGGATGATTTCGGTATGTGATAGTGGTTGGTTGTTGTGGTGGGCTATAAGGTTTTAGTGGTGATGGTTGTTGTGAGTGTGGATAAGGAGGGTATGAGGGTAAGGATAGGGTGCGAGAAAGAAGATGAAGGGGGTGGATTTAATTTTTCCATTTAATAATTTTGATATTATCAAAAAGTGCCTAAAAAACTAATAAATGTGGTACTCTAAATTTGCCTTGTTTTCACATTAGTTTAGGCAGCTAATATTACAATTTAGGAGGCAAAATGAAAAAAATACAATATAGGAGGCAATTTGAAGCTTAACAAAATATTAAGGGTACTTTAAAATTTTCATGATAGTTGAGGCACAACAAGAAAATAAGGCTAAAAAAACTGTTGTCACTTGTGAGTTTGATACTTGCCCCTTACATGTTACAAGCATATTACAGAGTTCTATAAACAAAGTTTTCCTATAAATTAGGCCTCTTTGCTTCCAAAGAAGATCAAGTATACTACTAGCATTTTCCCATACATGGTTCAACTAAATTGAAATTCCAACAACAAATTCTTCAAACTGATAATGCCAAGCTTGCTAAGAGAGCAGTTCCAACTGTGGTTTAACCGAGTGACACTAAAGCCTGCTCGATCGCCTTTCCTGCTGTGTCCGTACATGGTCTCTAGTTATGTCTTTTATGCTGCAGCAACCAGAAAGTGCCATTGTAAGTTCAAGTTCATTCTTCAGCATGTCAAGAACCTGCCTTACTCCTCGTTGTCCCCTCGCGGCCAATCCAAAGATAATTGGGCGGCCTACCTACATCGTCGTGGATCCAAATATCCCAAAATTAGAAGGAAGATGTCCTAAGAGTGAAAAGCGACTGATTGAAGGAAAGAGAAAGCATAAATATCAAGGTGAATAAAAGGTGGAACTGCTTACAAGAACTCCTTGGGCGCCAAGGCATAAGGCCTTGAATATATCTGTTCCCCGCCTCACGCCTCCATCAAAGAGCACCGGAATTTTTCCTTGTACAGAAAGCACTACCTGCAACCATTTGAATTTACAGACACATATGTGGATTGAAAGCTGAATCTAGATAAACTAGCAAGAGATGCAGTTACCAAAACGCAATATGAGTGAAAAATCAATCAAATAGAAGTGAAACGTTGTAATGGTAGTCTATACGCTACAGCAAGGAAGGAGGATAATCCAACCATTTCTACTCAAAAAAGTGAGCGAGAACTTATGATAATTTTGCATTGTTAGAGGATAAAAGAGGAATACCTCTTCCAAAACATTGATGGTGGCTGGAGAATAATCTAGTTGGCGACCACCATGATTAGACACAATAATCCCTGCCACACCTACTTCAACTGCCTTTCTCGCTGCAAAAACAAAATTCAATTACAGTTGAGTGGTTTGGTTAATGGTATGATAAAGGATTACACAACCTTGCTAGGTGAAGGCTTCCTCATTATGGGTTTTCGCATAATCATATCACATTTTTCGATGAAACAACAGTAAAATGTAATACAATAGTTCGATAGTTGCATAAGGAAGAGAAGACGAGTGCTTAATTGCGGAAAAGAATATCATTTTGTGAAGAATTAAAAGAATCTTCAGCAGGATGAAGACAGATTACCATCCTCAGAAGTAAGTATCCCCTTAATCAAGATAGGTAAACTTGTAATTGATCTTAACCATGCCATATCCTGCAATTTTTCCACTTGTAAACTGGTTACACATAAAAAATGAGGCAAAGTTTACGTTGTTTACTATAAACTTTTGTAAGGAGACAGTTAAGCTCTTATGTGACTTCCTAACAATGGCAAACATTGACGACACAGGAAAGTGATAGTTATAAATGACGACAAGTGCTAATGCAAATGAAGCTCATTAAGCCCCCATAGCAAAATAACTAGAAAGAGAAACATATTCAATAGAGATAGAATATGAAGCGAGAAACACAACATATACCTATATTGACATATAATTTAATGTTTGTCATATATACTCAGTCACACCCACCTTCCAACTGAATGACAAATCATATGCTTCAGATGCAAATGCTTCAGGACCCGAACCTTCATCCTGCCAAAGAAATAAACAAAGTTTTATTATAGTTTAAATATTCATTAAAAAATATGAAAGATTCGGTTGCTTATGCTCATTAGTGAAATAATGTAAATTCCAGCTTTATATGGTACGAGCTTGAAGTAAGCAGAACGGAGACCTTCTACTAAATTATGGAGTATAATTTAAGCAGTCTACAGTTCTGCGTTCTTTTCTCTTGCTAAAATAATTAACCACAATATATTATTTCACTTACACTAACAACTTTCGTTGAAATTAGACCTTCAAAGTTTTTCAACTGAGGAAAGATCATCCTGCAAGAGCACCAACAGGATAAGTAAATATCAATTGTTGGGCCACTTTCTCCTGCTGCAGCCCTAAACTCTGCGCTTTCACATTAACTAGATTGAGATTTGAGGACATTGTAAGTAATGCAAAGGACTAGAGTAAGTCACTTGTTCTTTATGTCTGCCTCTCTTCGCCCAAGGCGAGGAACATCAACAGTCAAAACCAGGGCCTTGAATCCATTTCTCTCTGCCCTTTGTACCATCAGTGCTGCTATATCCCTCCTCTTAAGAACCTTGTATAGGTAGATATAATTTTGTATCAGTTCCTAATAATTCCATCGAGTCAAGCGATAAATCACAAGGCAAAGAGATCTTAGGAAAATGATGTACATAAAGTTGAAAGAAGCGAATGGCATTGCAACTTGATGCAACCTCCTCCACTGTGCAAGTTGACATAAACGATAATGTCTGCAAGGATACGAGTGCTTAGAAATTCAACCGTGATGTTAATATATGCTCTAGATCATTACCAAATATACCATTATGACATCACATGCAGCAGCTGCTTTTGCTGTTGCAACTTCCCCTAAAAGAAACAAATCTTCAGTAAAACTACATATAATTGTTTTGTAGTAAATTAACTATAGCAAGAGCAGAGAAACCTTCAGGATGAGCAAGCTTATGCACAGCAGTCGGAGCAATCATCAACGGAGATGAAGTTTTATATCCCAATATAGTGGTTGAGGTATCTATTCTGCTGACATCTACTAAAACTCTTGGCTGAAAACTAGAATCACACGGAACATTTTGTCAAACTATAACCTAAATAGCAATCAACCGTTAGGTACGATCTAATGCTTACACGATCCTGTGGAACGCTTCCACATTCTGTTTTAATGTATGCTCATCTTCAGCTCCACCAGCATAGAAGTCATAGTACATCTTCGGAATATTTAATTTTGCGAGTTCTTGAAATTCATTCACACAGACTGGGTCAACAGCCATTTGACTGCAAAATATGTTTTTTAGCTAGAGCATATTCTCATCATATATTCAGTCTAAACAATAACACAATTCTTAATTCAGGGCAATTTCAATATGAGTAGCTATCTTACATTCTAATTAATAATTTGAAAGGACTTCAAGAACAGAGAAAATTCCTCAGTTTTTAGCACTAAAATAAAATGCAAACATTCAATCATTACCCTTTTCAATTTACTTTGCTAACTTTTTTACGCAAACTTTCATAAAAAAACATAGTAGATTTAACTCAACTATTACATTTTACAAAGTTTTTGATAGATTATCGATTGATATGTTGAAGATGGTTATAAGCAGATAATATAGAGACTATAAGTTGATATATTTACCTGATAGAAGATGGCCTGTTTCTTTCTGTCTTATGTTCTTGCCAAAACTAAAAGTGAGTGTATAGTGTACTAAGCTTGGTTCAGCCTCTTGTTACTACTTTATCATTGTCTAGGACGATAAACATCAGCTCTTTGTCTGCATACGACGGCAGTCTATTATTGCGAAACAGTTGATTAAGACCTTTCGAGTATATTAATAAGGTCTGAGCTTTATATTTAACCAATTGATTATAGTATGGACACCCGTAAATTATTTAGCATCTGTAGTTGCGTTAGTGTTGCTTCCACTACCAGCAAGTTCGTTGCATGGGTAGTACTGAAAGTGACAGCGGTCCCATGTCTACGTATTCATTACAGTTTATTGACCACATGTTCCTACATATTAATGTCAATATGTTCCAATGTCCTTTTAAGAGGCTTTTTAAGAGTCTCCCACCTAAGTGGGAATGAAGTAGAGTCGGATAGTACACAACCTTACATCTATGATAACATGTAACTACTTATGAATTGACTCGAGAGTGAAGTGCTTGAAAGCGAAAAGTTGGATGATATGATTGATTGTTGCATCTAGCTTTAGTTTGGTAGCTTGTATTTTATCATCTCAAAGTGTTTTTTTTTTTTTTTTTGCTTTTTAGCTAGTAAGGAATAGCTATGATATGATACTAACTTGCCTTTCTCTACATTTGGATGCAACACAATGTATTCAGTTCGGTAGGCACCAACTAGTACAAAGGGAGTTGTGCTTCAGACCAAAATGCTTCTTGAACTCGACATTCATGAAGTGTCAAACTAAAGTGGACATCACCAGTTGGCAAATACATTCAAAGGATGAATACCGGCGAAAAACTACTCCAAAATATGCCCAAGTACATATGAAGGCAACATAAGTTATTCATTTGATGTTAACTTCATTTTCTTCCTTTATAGTACGTTCCACTGTGACCAGTCACAGACTCTGTAGGAGTCCTAGCTGTTCCATCATCGATAGGGGGCATTGTCCCAAACTGAATGTATGGAGTACTCGAGGATTTTCCCATGTGCATGTAGTTCGAAGAATACATACTACCTCCATATGGAATCGTCCTAGAGTATCCCATACCGAAGTTGGTGAAAGGATGCCTCATTTGATGATGATGATGATGCATCCTATGCCCATTTGCTGGAAAATAGCGATTCCCATGAAAACGGTCCTCCTTCGGTCTGTAGGCGTTGTTGGGTCGTTCTTGCTGCAGTTTAACAGGAGGTGGGTGTTGCATAATAGGCCCTCTGTTATAATTCCCCTGGAAATGGTTTTTCTCCTGTAAGTTTTTGTTTTTGTGCCATCCTTGCTGCAATTGAACTTGAGGTGGATGCTGCAATATGGATCCCCTTTGATCGGGCCATCCTTGCTGCTGCAACTGAACGTGAGGTGAATGCTGCATAATAGGTTCCGTCTTAACGTTGACATGGAAGTTATTCTCTCTATGCTGGTTCTTGAATTGATGCTGTTCAGGTGGAGCAAGTCCACTTTTGTCATTGTCATGCTTGCTCTTCCCGTTGGGAGCCCTGAGCGTATGCAAAATGTGCGAAGTTTCTTTAGCAAAGTGCTACGACATCTAAGATTATGGAACACTTCCAATACACAGTGTGATAAATTTGTTCTTAATTGTCAATGCATGCAACCATGGCTAATTAGAGTCACCTTTTTGATTTAAACACTACACGTGCATCTCTATTCGAACGAGCAACAGCACCTCTGGCGTGCTTATCTGACAAAATCTTCCACCTTTCCCCTTCATCATCCCATTTCTGAAAAGTTCAAGTAAAAAATGTTGAGTTACTATACAATCTTAACTATTAGTAACACTGATGAACAAAACCTAACCTGTCTCATTGTTGTTATCCTGTATAGGTTTCTTCCCTTTATCAGAAGAGGATGGAGTGGAGGAAATGGTTTTTCCCCTTTACTCCACAGTACTTCAACCTGAAGAGAGTAATGAAATATGTTATCATTTACGATATTATGCTTCAAGCAACTGAAAGCCCCCCGGCAAACAGAAATGGCCATCAATTATAATTGGCAAGAGACCTAACAAATCTAAAGTAATCCATCAACAGTCTTACAGTAAAGGTATGTTGCTGTTTAGCAGCCCCATAACTCTCTTTTATTATTCTGCCTGCAACTGTTCTTGTCCCACATGGTGGACCGGTGGCACTCCTTGATGCAATACTGAACCTGCGGACATGAGAACGAAGTGTTTGAATAAAATCAACATCAAAGTACAAGATTCAAAGGCAGACACAAAATTGAAAGCACTAATTCATTGTTAAAACTCTAAGTAGGTAGATAGCAATGGGGGCATAGAGTTGAAGTATGTTATCTATGAGCCTCCTTCTGTGCTTCCTACCCTCGAACTAACAGAGAAGTCAAGAATTTGAACAATGCAATCAACTACAACACATATAACCACTCTTAAACAATAAAAGTTATACATATATAGATGGAAAAAGATAAGTATATCCAAGAGTTCAAAAGAGGAAATTTACATGTCATACACATTCTGTTGGAACATCACTATGTCACCCATGCAAGCATCCCCTGCATCATCAGCCAAAACAAGTACATTGCATATAATTGAAATTCTGAACATAACCTTCAAAATATGATACAAACAATCCTCCAAGGAGTGAAATGATGACTCAATCACAACAAGAAAAAGAGCGAAAACCTTTGCAATTCAGCACAAAACTCGAAGCAGGGTACTTCCTTTCCCCACCTCCATCCAATATACTGAAATACAAATACCCCCCAACAATTTGTTAGCAAAAAAATCAACATTGAGGATAAAATTTGAACAACGCTAAGATTCAAATTGAATAGAGATCTTACCTAATATGCTCCTTAATCCGCTGAATAAGGATATCCTTCTTCCCAGACATTCTAAGACCATGTTTTTTCAAATAAATTTTGCATTGATCCAATTTCAGTTTTTCCACCTTGCCCTCTGTTCCAATGAGAATCAGTCGCCAAATCAAACAGAACCATGTAATAACTAATTTCAATTCCTAACATAGTAGCTCGTCAGATATGAAATTGATGATCTCAATATTTCTTAAAAATCAATACTTTTAACAACTTCCTCCATCACAAGAAGATTGTCTCTTTAAATTTTGAACTTAAACCTTTGGGCATTTGTTGTATAATATTTGGTGAACATAATAACATATACTATTTTCAAATCAATTTGTGTGCGCTAATTTAACTGCAAAGTTGGCTAATTTCGCACATTAATTATCAAACTATACGATGAGAGTTAGACTAACCTTGAATGAGTTTCTGGATTGCTTCATAGCTTTTCTGATCTTTTTTATCAAGCTCAGGCACAACCACTTCAACTTCTTCATTTACCTCTAGACCATCATCATCATCATCATCATCATCATCATCATGTTTTGTTGAACTGCTAAACAAACAAATTTCATATCATACCCACAAAATAAACAAATTTCATATCTTATTCCGTTACATAAAAATGGGGGTAGATTGAACATACATGAACTAGTGATAGTAGTATTAGTACTATTATTATTACCAGTGGTTTGATTTTTTGTTGATGGAGAATTTAGACAATGTTGAACGAGTATGTTCAAGAACATCAAAAGTTGGGTCTTCTTCAGAATCATCATAATCATCAATATCATAATCTGATTCTGATTCTGATTCTGATTCTGATTCTGATTCTGATTCTGTACAGTAAACTTGTTGCTCAGTTTCAGACATTGGTGGAGTTTCAAATATTGGATGAACGTTGGTACTAGGTTCTTGGGACCAGGATTGTAGAGAGAGGGGGTTCAAATTTTTGAACAATCAAATGGGAATTGGGTTTTGCATATATGGGGTCATGGACGGATCTAGCCTAGTGAGACCAAAAGGCTTTTGTCAATGACCAAAAAATTTTGATTCATAATTTATTTTATTGTTAATTATACAAAAAAAGATTTAATATATCATTGATTATAAACATAAAATTAAAGTGTCAAACTTGATAATTGTGAATTATGATAAAGAGCCAAGTAAATGTTGTAGTTAATAGATTTGAATCTAGTTATCTAGTGGTGTTCACTAGCCAGGTTACCGACACTCGTAGAAAGTCATGATCCTCCTAATAGTTGTTCTCCCAAGAATTCTCTAAAGTACCACTATGCAATTTATACAAAACTTAGATATCAAATATAAAATTTTAGAACCTTAAAAGACCTTTCTGCAAAACTAGATATACAACTTCTTAAAACAACCTATTCAATTTTCTCTCACTTTAAACCCAAACCCATGCATCTCAATGAAAATTCTCACACCCAATTTCTCTGGTCATCTTGATCCAGCTTTTCTTTGATTCGTCCAAATTGTTTTGGCTCAATTCTAACAGGTATGTATTTTGTTAGATTAATTCTTGCACATGAAATATCGTTCTTGCTCCTGATTGATTACTTAATTTTGTGATTTTTGTACTAATTAGGTCATTTTGTGATTTTTGTACTTTCTCGTTGAAATTTGTTGATCAACTCTTCTCCTCATTCAATTCGTCCAAAACCAGTGTGTTAACCCCTCCATTTTCGGTTTAGTAAATGTGTCTGTCATTTTGGACTTTCTTTGCGTGATTTTAATTCATCGTCGACGTTTACCCATGTGTTGCTCACTCCTCACATCTTATAGGACAAGGATGAAAGTCAAGAAAGTCTGAGAAGAGGACTCCCTGTGGTGTCTATTTCTATTGGCGATTCTGCAGAATTTGTGTATGGTGATGAAAGGGATCTTGAGAACACGGAGAAGGTTTTACTGGAATCAGGAGATGTATTGATCTTCGGAGGGAGTTCAAGGCAACTATAAATGGAGAGACTGCTCCTAAGGTTCTGCTGGAGGAATCAAATTTTCGCCCGGGCCGGTTAAATCTGACTTTCAGACAATTTTAGTACTCCTGTTAGTCTACATGTGTGTTAGTATTTTCTGCAGTTTCAAGTACTGGTTCATACCAGCCGAGGTTGAAGTGTTGAACAGCTCATGTAATCATATATAGTATCTATTATTTATATTTGATACTGAAGATGGATAGGCAAAATTTGTCATCGTGTTCGGATTACTCCAAAATCCTTTGCTCATATATCCTTCGATCACCTGCTATATTTTTATGTTATATTGTTACACTTCTATTAGTTATCCATTTTATCAATCTTCCATCACCTGCTATATTTTTATGTTAGCGAAGCAAAGTATCTTATTAATAATGTTATCTACTAATTTGATACTTTAGTTTAGATGGTGTTCTCTCTGTTTGTTTATTTAATAAGCTATCATACACGTTTCAAAATAGATATATTTAATCATTACTTTATCAATCTTCCATTAAAACGATCATCTATTTCATATAACCATTTTCTTCATTTGTACGTAAAAGAAGATCTCCTTTCAAAAGTCAATCGTTGAGCGTTCACATTGAGGTTGTAAGTTCGCCAGATTCAATCAATTTTGAAACATTTTGGTTCTCCAATATTTGTTTGACAAAATGAATGGTGGTGGTCGGAAAATTCACGGCGGCCAATCATCATCACCATCTCCCAACTCCACTCGTCGCCCTGTAATTTCTCCATTTACCCTTTTTCTATCTATTTATCTTATTATTTGTTTGAATATTTTTACCCAAATGTTTTTTTTTTAAGAATGTGATTCTTTACCCAAAAAATATGTTTTTTTGTGTATTCAATTTGGTATTTGATTGTTTGCTAATGTTATTGATGTATCTTTGGTGTTCTGTAGCATGCTTAATAGAGTATGTAGTTCCATTGTTTGGAGCCTCTGGTTGCTTAAGCTGTAGATGGTGTTCACCTCTTTTTTCCCCCCTTATTTAGTGTAGGAAGTAAGTTTGAAGGTTATTTAGTTTGTTCTTGAATAAATGAGGAAGTTGAAGTGTTGAATGCTTACAGAATGTACCTTAAATTTGTGTTCTTAGATTATGGATCTTAATTTTGATGTTATTGGATAGATTGTGATCGATCAAATTGTTTATCGAATTTGTGAATGCTACGTACTTAACTAAGTTGTGTTTACTGATGAAGGTGGGGGAAACAAGATCCTCTTACAAACCTAAGAATGGATCACTAGGTGATGTGAGTGAAATGCGAGGGATTTCATCGGTTAAAAGTGTTTCAAAGTGGTCTGATGTTGTTACGCCACCAAATGTTTCTTATAAGCCAACCTCTCCTGTTGGTTTTGCTGAGACCTCAGCTCCCCTAGGGAATCGTAGGTCCTGTGATAGTGCACCAGCTTCCGTTGGTCCAAGGGTGGCGTTTGGTGCATTGTCTGAAAATTCCCATGTAGGGGTTAGGGATTCAAGTGGGGAGCCAGAGGAGCAAACAGGCCGTCTGTCTGAAGAAAGAGATCAGATCAGTGAGTCTTCTAAGCTAGTCAATCTTAGCAAAAGCCAGGACCAGGCTTCACAAGAGAGAACGGGCATTAATGGAGGTTTTGACATTTTCAAAACTGCACCCGTGTTCCAACTCAAAGCCCCTTTGCATTTGAAGAATAGAGAGAAGAGGAAAGAGAATAAGCTCAGTGCCGAAGGACCAAACATTCAAGTTTTGAGGTCCGGGATGTTCCATTTAAAAAATTACATCTCTGTTGCTGATCAGGTAATTAGCTATTCCCTACCGGCTACCACTGTTTGCGTTACAAGGCTAGTGAACCTTGTATAATAGTAATATTATCTTTAGCACCTGAAGTTTGAGACTAATGCATAAGCTGTTTACTTTCCCTCGCTAAGGTGGATGGTCTACTTATTTCTCTCAAAAAACTATGTACAGCTTCAATTTCACCTTAAATATCAGTGGTTCAATTTAGTATAAGAAAGTGGTCTACAGAAAATAACGTAAGAGCTCTCCCAGCTGCAACTTCTTTACTGGCATCTATTTGTAAATCGATAAGTTTTTGGTAGAATATTGTACATCTATTAGTTACATTGTGATTTTTTCTTTAACTGCTTATTATCAATATTCTCCCTGTAGGTTAGAATCCTAAACACATGCCGCAATCTTGGCCTCCAGGGTCCCCGAGGTTTCTATCAACCTTTCGGAAAACTGAGTCGCTTGATGATGATCCTTGGTAAGAACTGGGATCATCAGAAAAATATATATGTTGATGTAAACCCTTTTGATGGGTTAAAACCTCTACCTATTCCTGCCGAATTTCGTAAATTTTCTGATAAAGCGATTCGAGATGCTCATGACCACTTGAGGAAACAGTCTGTCATGGATGTAGAAAACACTCTTCCTTCTTTGACCCCAGATATCTGTGTTGTTAACTTCTATTCAAAGAGTAGCAAACTTGGAGTTCACCAGGTTAGTTGGTTTTTGCTAATTAAATTTTCTTTATATGTTGCTCATCAGGTCTTATATATGCCTCCTTCTGGATCTAATCTTTAGTTTATAGGACAAGAATGAGAGTAAAGAGAGTTTGAAGAAAGGACTCCCTGTTGTCTCGATTTCCATTGGCGACTCAGCAGAATTTGTTTATGGTGATGAAGCGGATGTTGACAAGTTAGAAAAGGTTGTTCTGGAGTCTGGGGATATTTTGATCTTCGGAGGGAGGTCAAGGCTAGTGTTTCATGGGGTGACAACTATAAAACCGGACACCGCTCCTAAGGTTCTGCTGGAGGAAACAAATCTTCGCCCAGGTCGGATAAATCTTACTTTCAGACAATTCCAATAACATAAACCTCTGTTTTGTAAAAACAGCGAAAAAGCAGTGTTTGCAAACTCCCCCATAGTTCGTCATGCAATGTCGAACTTCTGTTGTAACTTATGTGCTTGTTTGTAATACATACGTCCTACTCAGGCAACGGCCTAGACTCTCCAGAGCATTAGGACTTTTACTTCGTAATAGACCACTGTAATATTTAGGATGAGAGGTTGGTGCCCCAGTTCAAGGTTAGGAAAAACTTTAGGCTATTTACAAATTACAACACTTAACTAATGTACTTAGATTTATATATGTATGGTTCATTTATAAATGATATTGTAATACATTACTATAAAAAATAAAAGGCTAGGAAGGCAAAATGAGACAGATGTTGGCAATGAAAGCTTCCGAACACATTTGCTTGCCATACAACATTAGAACAACAATGCAGTCAAGACGGGAATACAACGAGCGAAAGCATAACATTACTCTTTATCAGAATGGTAAGAGTTTATTCAAACATAGAAGGGGGGGTAGGGTAGACACGTCTACATACATGTAGTAGCCTTATTTACAGAGCCATCATCACGAAGCTGCCTCAGAAGACACCGCCATCCATCAGTGGCATAACGTCATCAAAGCTCCAAAGATCCATTGCATTTACGCCATCCTGAGGGCCACCATTAAGGAATGAATCAAAAGAAGGATCATAGAAGTTGGCACCAAAATTGTTCATGCTGTCCATAAAATGATACTCCCTCTGTCCCTAAAAGATTGTCACATTTTGACTTTTGGTGGTCAACAAAACACGATTTAAAACATAAATATCTATTATTCTATATGCGAAAGAATTATAAAAGGTTAATATTTCAAAAATATATATTGAGACGAATCTAACAAGGTCCCACAAGACTATATTATTTCTTATCGTTTAATGGGAATTCATGATCAAATTTTATAATATTTGACTACCAAAAGTCAAAATGTGACAATCTTTTAGGGACGGAGGGAGTACATAAAACAACTCGCACGTTTTTATTATGACTCGTTAAGTTTGTTCATGCCTCGTTATTAAGCTCGTTAATCGATCGAATCAAGCCCTGACCGGGCCAAGCCCATGCCAACACTACGGTATCATACAAGGCTGAATTTTTCTTTCTTGCTCCCTCACACTCACGTTTGATTGGTTGGACACAAGATAAGCAAGTTACATTAAGAGGTACTACTTTTCTCATTTTCGAACCATCTTAGACTCTTAGTAGTTTATTGTTACCCGATTTATGCAGGTGTGGGGAGGGGGGGGGGGGGCTTATTGTTATCCTATATTCCTATTATCTTAATGCTAACCTATAATGCATGATGATGGAAAAAGGGATTGGCATATATTTAATTTATGCATGAGATTGACGTAAGCCTAATAATCTCCATAATTAGCGATTTGTTCGAAGGGGTAAGGGTTGTGATGATGGTGTGATCATATATTGTTTTTTTCTTTTTCTTTAAAGAACATTTATTGATGTGAACAGAATTACAGACTAATGCTACCTTCCTTAAAGATAGCCAAACTAAAGCTCCATTCTATACATATTCTCCAATTGTCATATAAACAGTTGGTACCCTTGCCATTCATCACAATATACTTAACATATGGTCTACTTCGATCCCTAAGTCTCAACAACTTGCTCCATACCCAGGAGTCCACACTCCTCTCTCGGACCTCCCACATATATACTATGCCCTTTGAGTCGAAACGTATGAATCCACTTAACCCATAGAGAATCTTTCATGTTGCACAGGTTCCATATATAGATATGCTTGACCATACACACTGTGTTTCATTCCCTAATATCTTTAATGCCCGATCCCCCTTCAGCCTTCTTACGAGTAATATACTTCCAAGATACCTTTGAAAGATACTTTCCATTGTCTCCTGCTCCCCACAAGAAAGCCTTCAACATACATCCAATAACTTTGATGGTTGTTTGATGTAAGAAGACAACTTGACTCCAAAAATTATAGGCTCCAAACAGCATTGAATTGATGAGAACCAAACGGCCAGCAAAACTAAGATGCTTCGTGCCCCAACCATTAATCTTCTGTTTAACTTGATCCACCAAGCCCCTGCAATCCCCCGGCTTGATCTGTTTAGTCGTCAACGGGATTCCAAGATACCTCACAGGTAGCGCAGCTACTGGAATACCTAAAATACCACTAAGCCTCCCAGTTGTACCTTCATCAACACCCGCAAAAAAAACTGGAACTCTTCGTCAAATTTGGGAATAGCCCCGACATACCTCCAAACATATGCAGGACCTCTCGTACAGCTTTCATGGACTTCTCCATGGCTGCACTCAAGATGAACATGTGTCTTTGAGCATATGATAGACATTTTCGGATATAGTTTGAACATGTGTTTTGTTGGATGTCAGAAAAAAACTTATGTATTATCAGAAAAAAAATTATACATTGTATTATCAATTTTGTATGATTAGATTAAGGAAGAAAAATAAATTTGACATCAAAGTTTTAAAAATTAATTTTAGTATATATTCGTTGCTTATTAAGGATCATGTGTCATATTTATGAGGATATTTTGTAGAATTTTTAATGAGATAAAACTGTTTTATTATCCTTCTTCATTAAGGGTATTTTTATTCAAAAGAAAACACAATTTTAAGGAAATCATGCTTTATTATATTTCAAATATTAATTTTATCCATTAAAAATCTATCAAAGTCAAATCCATTTTATATTATTAGATTCAAAAAAAAAATTAACACGTTACATGACTTTTTATTTCTTTCACTAGCCTCTATAAGTAGTATTATGTGAAAAAATTTATATATTACATTATCACTTTCATATGATTAGATTAAGGAATAAAAATCAATTAGACATTAGGTATAACATATATATATATATATATGGGTAGACAATTGGATCGATAGATAGATATGGATAAATATAAACATTAGGTATAATATAGAAGGTGATTCCTTGAAAAGTCAACTATGTTATATTGAGATGATAATTAAATATATTTGGGCTATGAAAAAATAACGCGTATTTTTATGAAAAGTTAATAAATTTTGAAAATATATGGACATTAGATATATTATAGAAGGTAATTACTTGATGAAAAAGTCAACTGTGTCATATTGAGATGATAATTAAACAAATTTGGGCTATAAAGGAAATAATGTATATATTTTTTGAAAAGTTTAATAAATTTTGAAAAGAACTAACACAATAAAAAGTGACGCATGCAATGACATAATGTTGTTATTACACTTTCTACATAAAATAATACATAAAATAACTCGCACGTTTTTCTTATGACTCGTTAAGTTTGTTCATGCCTCGTTATTAAGCTCGTTAATCGATCTAAACAAGCCTTGACCGGGCCAAGCTCATGCCAACACTATGACACCTAGACATGGGAAACAAACGGGCCCCTCATGCCCCCGGCCCGGCCCAGCCCACATCTTTGAGGGGCCAAATACGGGACTATGGGTTAGGCCCGGCCCCTAGGCCCGGTATACACGGTATACCGTATACAATATAATCTTATAGTTGTTTTTTATTAAAAAATAAAGTAATGCTAGAAGGATTTGAACCTTGGTTGTCAAAGAGAACATATATGGGTAATTATCATTGTGCCAATATGATTACTTGTTATGTTTTATGTTATAATTAATAATATTATCTACTATCTAAATAAAATCATAAGATGCATCAATATATTATTCTTTAAAGTAATAAACGTAGATTAGTGTTACATGACATATTATTTAATAGTATAACACATTATTTTTTGATATGCTTATAAATATTATGTAATGTTAGATATTATTAAAAATACAAGATGTGTTACTATATACTAATGCATTTTGTATACATTTAAATAATACTATACAATACTTGTGATTTAAATCGAATTACACTATGTATTACTTTATGAACACATTATAAATTAAACTATGTATATTAACGAATATTTATTTTCTTTTGTAATATAATTAACATTAAACAATATCTTGTAAAGAAAATTTTAACATTAAACAACTTTTATAATATAATGAAAAAAATACATTTGTCTAACTAATTTGTAATATAATGATAAAAATAGTTCCTTATTCATACTAAAACTTAATTAATTTTAATTGAAATTGTAGTATAGTGATAGATATTGCATAATATATTAATTTTATTAATACCAATGCACAAACAACACAAATAAACTCTTGGCACAATGATTAAGGTGGATTCACAGATACAGGTTGAGGGGGCAAAGTACTTGGGTCGGTGGTAATGAAAAGAAAGATAGAAATTAAAGTTTGTTTGAAACAGAGGAAATACTAAAATAGGCAACTGTGAAAGCTGTCTTTAACTACATTGAATTCATAATTATAAAACGACGGGTATACATAATTCCAATGCCCTACTTTCCAAGGCCCCAAATTTTTCCACAAAAACCCTTACCGAACTAGTAAATTCAAGGTTGGAATGAATACACAATCTTAGATTCATTGGTTCGGCTATATAATAATGATAAATTGAATTGTTGTTTAGAACTGAACCAATGAATCTGAGGTTGAATATTCCTTCCAACATTGAATTCACTGGTTCGGTAAGGGTATTTTTGAAAAAATTCAGGCCTTGGAAAGTAGGGCTTTGGAATTAGTTTTTACCTAAAACGACATATTAATTGACTTTCAACAATTGTTGAGTATGAGGTTAATTATAAAACTACATTACTTACTTAGAGCATTCGCAGCAGATTATCTAAAATTTTCCCCTAAAATTAACTCCTTATACTACTTTATCAAATTTAGGAAGTAAGTTTTAACTTTTGCACAAATTCAAATTCTCTATTTATTACTTATAACACTTTGTATGAAGAACAAAAGTGGTTTGAGGAATGTGTAAATATGAGGCATTCCCTATAATATTTGAGAAAGTTTTTAGAGATATGAAATCTGATACGTTGACATCCAACAAAACACATGTTCAAACTATATCCGAAAATGTCTATCATATGCTCAAAGACACATTCAACATTCATGATGTGCACTAAATAATTCGAGTGCATATACATTCCGTACTCCATAACACTATTTCTCATTTACACTTTAAAAATGTGTTGTAACAGTTATTATAGAAAAGAATTTAAAAAACATGTGCTTGAAAATACTTTGATCCCACAAACCGCGAGTGCAAACTCAAATCTCGTGTACATAATGTGTGCTAGTTTTTAGATCAAAGAGGCAGTGTGTCCAAATTCTCAGCAACATTTTAAAAATTCCAGCGACCCCACATTTGGCGGGGTGGAAATATCAACCTTCGCACGCTTTTTGTGCTGGGTTGTAGAGCAAACACCCAGTGTGTATAATTGATACCTATTTCTAAATTCTCAGCAACATCTTAAAAAATCAAGCGGCTATACATTTTGTGGGGTGGATATATCAACAAGCACACATAATGTGCGGTCGCTAGGAGTAAATTGGACAAAATTTTCTGACGTGAAATTAACTAGCGTGGAATTAGATTTATCCTCCGATTTAATTTCAAATCGGGCGGGTATAAAGAATTTCTAATAGACACTGTTAATCAATAATACCGGTCAATGTGAAAATCAATAATACAAAATAGCAAAATGTAAGTCAAAGAGTCAGCTTGGTGAGTTGTACAATTTAAATGGTACGAACCAAGTATAAGTACACTTGCCTCACTAACTCTTTCAATATTCTTGATTTAATCAATCAGCTTTTCATATTACGGTTAACATCATGAAACGCGGCGGCCGGAAAGGCGGTTGGCTCTCAAAGAACCACCACTCCTCACCCAGCTCCGCCGGTTCCTGCTCCACTCCCCCTGTAATTTATTGATTCCTTTTTTCATGCCTGCGATATATTTTCCGTAACATATGCTTTTATATTATTGAACCCCTACCCCACTTAGACGGAACTTTTTCAAAGGCATCGGAGCATGTTAATGTTAACGACTGTTATTGTTTCAGTTATGTTGCATGTTTATTGGTTATGTGTTAAATTGTCCATTTGGCTGTTTTAATTGTGCATATTGTCGACCGTTTTATTGGGTCAATTCGAAAACAGCCAAATTGGCTGTTTAAGTTGTAACAAATATTGGAGTATAACATATTCAGAAATGTTGGAGATTGTAATTTATAAAGCCAACAATTGAAATTCATAACTTGACCATGTTTCTGGAATGGAGGGAGTATTTGCAATGTTTATATGGTGGAAGTGGAAGTGTTCTATTGTAATACTTCTTTTGGTCTTACGAGAGACGGTTTTTGAACTAATGGTTGGTTAAAGGCAGGAATAATGTAGATAACAAAAAGGATGTATAATATTTTCACTAAGTTTTGTTGACAGATGAAGGTGGAGGATCAAGGACCTTGCAGACCTAATAATGCCTCACCCTGTGTCGGTAGTCAAACTCGAGGGATTCCATTGGATGGAAGTGTATCGAAGTGGTCTGATGTTGTAACACCGCCAAATGTTTCTTATAAGCCTTTCTCTCCTGTTGGTTTTGTGAAGGCTTCATCTAGTGTGGAAAATCTTAGATTTGGCGAAGGTACACCAACTCAAGTTGGTTATGGTTCAAGCCAATTTCGTTCGCCTTCTAGTGGGGAACAAGTAGAACAAACATGTCGTCTCACTGGAGATAGAGATAAGATCTGTGACTCTTCTGAGCTAGCCGTTTCAGGCAAGAAACAGCACCAGGGTTCTCAACAGACAATGAATATGAGTGATTATGGAGCTCCTTTTGACATCTGTAACGTTAAAGCCGCCTCTGTGAAACTCAAACCTGCATTACATGTGAAGAATAGAGAGAAGAGGCTTGAGAATAAACGCAGATCTGAAGGACCAACCTTTAAAATCTTGAGGCCTGGGATGGTCCTTTTGAAACAATTTATTTCTGTTGTTGATCAGGTATTACTCTGGTCCCTATTGTTTGAGCTATAAATTTAGTGAACCTTATATTTAGGTACTAGTTTTTTGTCATGTGAGACCCGTGAGTCCGAGACTGATGAATTAGCTGTTCAACTTCCCCTCACCAGGTAGATGCTCTAAGGTTATTTGCTAGTTCCATTTAATGTTTTGGGCATTCAATCTTACCTTATCTTACATTTAAAGATTTACTAGAAGATGGAGAGACACTTGTAATTGGATTTAATTTCAAGAAGTTTGTCCCAGACTTAACTGTGAAGCTCTTGGGCCTTCAGTTTCTTTTGGTGCCACTTAAATTCATAACAATCTATAACAGAATAAGACAATTCTCTTAATTATGTTTTTATTTCCTCTTGCTTTAGTAATGATGAATATTATTTGTGTAGGTGAAGATTGTGGAGAGATGCCGCAAGCTTGGCCTGGATCCTGGAGGCTTCTATCAACCTTTTTATCGTGATGGAGAAGGCAAATTACATCTGAAGATGATGTGCCTCGGTAAGAACTGGGATTCTCAGACCAGCAAATACATTGATGTCAGCCCAGCTGATGGGGCCAAAACTCTTCCTATTCCTGGTGAATTTCGTAAATGGGTTGATCAAGCAATTCGGGATTCCCATGATTACTTGAGGAAGCAGTCTGTCAGGAATATAGAAGAAACCCTTCCTTCTATGACCCCCGATATCTGCATTGTTAACTTCTATTCAAAGACCGGCAAACTTGGTCTTCATCAGGTTAGTTACTTTTACCTTTTACCGTGTTGTGTGGTCTACCGTCTACCTAAAAACCAGTCTGTTAACCCCTCCATTTTCGGTTTAGTAAATGTGCCTGTCATTTTGGACTTTCTTTGCGTGATTTTAATTCATCGTGGACGTTAACCCATGTGTTGCTCACTCCTCACATCTTATAGGACAAGGATGAAAGTCAAGAAAGTCTGAGAAGAGGACTCCCCGTGGTGTCTATTTCTATTGGCGATTCTGCAGAATTTGTGTATGGTGATGAAAGGGATCTTGAGAACACGGAGAAGGTTTTACTGGAATCAGGAGATGTATTGATCTTCGGAGGGAGTTCAAGGCACATATTTCATGGTGTAACAACTATAAATGGAGAGACTGCTCCTAAGGTTCTGCTGGAGGAATCAAATCTTCGCCCGGGCCGGTTAAATCTGACTTTCAGACAATTTTAATACTCCTATTAGTCTACATGTGTGTTAGTATCTTCTGCAGTTACAAGTACTGATTCATACCAGCTGAGGTTGAAGTGTTGAACAGCTCCTGTAATCATATGTGTGTTAATTATAGGAGTATTTGATACTTCAGATGGATAGTCAAAATCTGTCATCGTGTTTAGATTACTCAAAATCCTTCGCTAATATATCTCTCGATCACCTGCTATATTTTTATGTTATATTGTTACACTTCCATTGTGATCTATATTTTTATGTTATATTGTTACACTTCCATTAGTTATCCATTTTATCAACTCCACTCGTCGCCCAACTCCACTCGTCGCCCTGTAATTTCTCCATATACCCTTTTTCTATCTAGTTATCTTATCATTTGTTTGAATATTTTTACTCAAATGTTTTTTTTACCCAAGAGATGTGAGTTTTCTTAACCTTAAATAATGTGATATCTACCCAAAGGATTTTTTACCTTAAAATTATCACCTAAAAGATGTGATTTTTTTTTTGTCTTTACCCAAAAAATGTGATTTACATTACTAATTTACTATAAACAATAAAAGGCTAGGAAGGCAAAATGAGACAGATGTTGGCAACGAAAGCTTCCAAACACATTTGCTTGCCATACAACATTAGAACAACAATGCAGTCAAGACGGGAATACAACGAGCGCAAGCATATAAGCTTCCAGAGAAGCTCCCATTTTCTTTTCTGTAGAACAAGATGCAGCCATAGACGAAAATGCTCGCCATTCCCACCCAACAAAATTCATCATGTAGCACGTTGATTATGGATTTGAAGATTTATATTAGACTAAATAACACATTGAACCAAAACAAAATTCAACAATCAATCATCCACACTCAGATCATCAAATATTTATATGATTGGTGTGCCAATAGATACTAGAATAGTTCAAGCTCCGAGATACATAGAAGTCATTAAGCATACAAGCACAACTTAATAATAAAGGACATCTCTTGGACGATAATATGAAACCTAAATTACTACTAGTATTACACTACTCATATCATAGATCTCTGCGATTACCATCCATGGCTGAAGCATGTTTGGATATCTGCTCTCGTTCCCACAACAGAAACCCACCTACAAGAATAAGATAACTCTTTATCAGAATGGTAAGAGTTTATTCAAACATAGAAGGGGGGTAGGGACGTAGGGTAGACACGTCTACATACATGTAGTAGCCTTATTTACAGAGCCATCATCACGAAGCTGCCTCAGAAGACACCGCCATCCATCAGTGGCATAACGTCATCAAAGGTCCAAAGATCCATTGCATTTACGCCATCCTGAGGGCCACCATTAAGGAATGAATCAATTGAGGAATCCCAGTTACCCCCAAGATACGGCATCTCGAACAACTTCATTTGGGATTCAAAATCTGAAAGGTCATCAGACAGCTTGTTTGAGCAATTTTCTTCACCAGGAACTACTTCCATAGAATCAGACTTGAGCTTCTTGGTTGGGGAGGCAGCATCCAAGAACTGCGTCTCATCGCCTTCAACAGCAGCTGAGAGAACAGATGATATTTCTGGAGTCCTAGAGCAATGATCGCCCCAGCCGAAGTCAGAACATTCAAAGGAGTTACTTCCTTGATCAGAGCTGAAGTAGACGTTAGAGTTATCAGATGTGTTGAAGGATTTAAGTCCCATATCTCCCATAGCGGGCTGATATCCATCTGTATAACCATATTGTTTTGTTGAAGGTTTATTCTCCACAAAAGAAGGATCATAGAAGTTCGCACCAAAATTTTTCATGCTGTCCATTTTCTGATCCAGAATGGGTTCAGCAGAGTTCAGGCTTTTCTTAGGATGCACTGTCTGAGAGCTCACCATCATGGGGCGTCGAGAGGCAGTGGTTGAAGTCTCATCAGGGAAGTTCAGCTTAGCTTTCTTGCCTCTGATCCTCCTAGCCTCGGTATCATAAGCTCTAGCAGCTTCTTCAGCAGTGTTAAATGTACCAAGCCAAACTCGGACCCCCTTTCGGGGGTCACGAATCTCAGCAGCCCACTTACCCCATGGGCGCTGTCTTATTCCTCTGTACTGATTCTTCCTCTTCCTCTTCGAGGATTTATCAGCATCCCCATCAGAATCAGAAGGCTTCTCAGGGTTGGATCCTGCTGATATAAATCATTTCGTCAAATAAGAACAACAAAACACAAAAAGTGACAATAACTTCATAGAAAACCGTAATAAAACAAATTCATAAAAATGGATGTAGATCTGGATGAATTAAGTAACAGAACGAACTTCTTCAAACACACTCCCTCCATCTACAACTATATCTAATTGAGATGAGTTAGTAGTTTAATACTCGCTAATAGAATTACTAGAAGGATAAACTTCCCTCAAATCAGAATGGAGGTAAGCTACACCCAATATTCGAGTAATGGATTTCATACTACTTTTTACAAGCACATATTTTTACTTACTCCACCATCTGATCAGTTTAATTAAGCTTTGTTTATATCCCAACACTACATCTAAACATATATTTTCAGACGATTAACAACCAATGGCTCGTCACATACTAAATTAAAACAAGATGTATGCATCAAGATCATATCGAACACGCCATTACACCAAAAAGAAAATCCATGATTTAACCAAACAAAAAACACCATCTTGGTCATATCACTTCATATATACTTCATATATAAAGTTGTAAAATCAAGCAGGAATAAACAACACATATAAAAATTCCTCCAATTAAAAAATCACAAAAATGGTACTTAAGCTCAAGATATACCACACAGTTACAAATAAACCACATGTATCTAAAAAAATTGAGTCTTTAAACATCTCTAAAACTAAAATACCAAACTATTACTCATCCAATTAAAAATCACATACAATGGTATTTTAGCTTAAAAATAAACCAACAAAGCTGAATCTTTAAACAGCCCTAAAACTAAAATACTAAAACATTACTCATCCAATAGTAAAATTACAAAAATGGTATTTAAGCTCAACAAAAACAAATATTTATGAACCAAAATAAATAAAAGTACATACCAACACAAACAGTAGGGTTTTGAGCTGAAAAGGCAATAGGTTTGATATCCTCCTTATCATCTTGATCATTGAACTCCTGAAAGTCAGCTTCAAAGTCCACGTCAAGGTCAAACATCTTAGATCTGAGGGGCTTTGAGAAGTAATTAGTCTGATTCTTGTCAGCACTGCCCCATAACAAGTCCGCCGTGAGTCGCCGTGAAGTCCGGCGAGGCTGCTCGAAGTCAGCGATTATAGCACCACCACACATGGCTTAAAATGTCCAATTTGCTTGATTGTTGGTTTTGATTATAGAAAAATATGGTGAAACGTGAGAATTATTTGGTTTCTTGATTTGGTGAAATGTGTACAACTTTTGGGGATTTTATAAATGGAATGGTGCAGAGGTGGTGGATTTACTATAGTGCCCTTTTGTGGGAGGGGTAATTACGAGGGGAAACTGTTGGACTGTTTTGCCCTTTTTGAGAGGTGATTTGCTTGAATGGCCAAACGAGTTGTTGAATGTGACTTCGAGTCCAAACGAATTTGTTCCTCTGTTCTGAACTGTTATGGACACATCCAAATAGTGTTTGTTTTAGTAGTGAAATGGTTATATTACCCCTTATTTATAAATATACTCCCTCCGTTTCTTTTTATTTGATTGTTTGAGCATTTTTTCCATGTTTCTTTTTATTTGATTGTTTACAATTTCAATGCACTTTTTACAATCCCAATGCACTTTTTTACAATTCTAATGTACCTTTTTACAATTCCAATACACCTTTTTACAATCCCAATGTAATTTTTCACAATCTCTTAATAAAGTACTTTTTCCCCAAACAATCAAATAAAAAGAAACGGAGGGAGTAGTATTTTAGAATGTTTGATTTAAGGATAAAGTAGTAATTTCATTCCTAAAAATACTATTTGGGTGTGTATAGCGTTTCCTGGCTAGTGTCTAATAGTGAAGAAGCTTAATCTTTATTAAATGGATGGTCCTTACATTGTTGTTGGAGTCACGAAATTGAATTCTTGAGCCTAATTTGCTAGGACGTTTACCACTAAATTATATTCTTATGGACTCACCTAACGATGTCCGGCCCTTACCCATGGCAGGGGGCGCGGTCGCACTGGGCCCCCGTTCGGAAGGGGCCTCAAAATTTTAAAAAAAGTTATATATATTATTTTACTGTTTAAAAATTTGAAATTAAATTATATATTTAAAAATTGTATGTATTTAATAAGTGTTAAGTTTTGTAATTTTATAATTGAAAAGTGATGAACTAATATATAAAAGCATTAACATTAAAACAAGGAACTCGGTTAACTATTAATTTTATAACGTTATTATTGTAACGTTTAATATCAAATTATGTAAAGCAAACATGAAACATTATTTAATGAGATTAGGATAACTAAGAGTCAGAAGACATAACTAATGTCTACTTAGGTTACTAGTGCATTTTTAGTCTTTCGATCATTCTTATATAATACTCCGTCCAATCCAAAAAAAGTGTCGTTTTACTTTTTTGAAATTGAACTTTGACCATCAATTACTAATTATTACTTGATCTAAAAATATAAAATTTATATAGTTGGATTCGTCTTTCCAAGTATTTTCATAATATAATTTTTTAATTTTAGAAAAATATAAATAAAGAATAATTGAATGTCAAACATTTGTCTCGATATGTGAGAAAGACACTTTTTTGGATTGGAGAGAGTATATTAGTTGTATAAGTAGATACAAAACAAATTAACTTATAATATAAGATCAGAATCAATGCAATACTATTAGTCTAATAAAATAAATTGGTTAATCCATTCATTGAATTGGTATCTGGTGAGGCACAATGTTTTTTCAATTTGAAGAATTAGAATCGTTTTATTAAATTTCAAGTGATATCATTCTTTTTCCTCTTGTTAATTTATTTATTTAAATTAATTTCATGCATTACTTTTGTTCATTACTTAATTTTATAATTTTATTATTTTATATTCTATTGGTTACTTATTTAAATAATTTGTTTGCCTATTTTATAATATGTTGCCTCGCAAATATTTATCCGAAAACGATAAAAGAAAAAAAGAAAATGTGAAAATGGATTGGTTATATCACAAAGAGGAGCTCTTGAAAAATTCTTTTTTAAAAGTAATCCTATAGCTAGTGATCAATTAAATGAAAATTTTGCATCAAACAATACTGAAATATATCGTTTTGTGTAATTTTGTAATTTTTATGTTTCATTTCAATGACTAAATATGAGCTCTCGAAAATCTAAATTTTATTATATATATCGAGGGCCCCATTTTCATTTTTGGCACTAGGCCCCGAAAATCTATGGACCGGCCCTGCTCACGACCTTACATTTGTATTTTTAGTATGCAATTATATATTAAAGAGAGTATAAAAAGTAGAAATTGGTGTTTCTAGTCACACTATGGTCGTTATATGAAGGAGGAAATTACGCGTTTGCTAGTTTTATCTTTTACATAATTTATGAATCATCACACTTTCCTTTTTTACTTTACTTTCCAAGATTTCCGATGTCATTTCTCACTATTTTTTCCCCCTAAATTCCGGCAAATCAAATGCTAATTTTCCGTAGCTCCTCCCACAACGGCCACTATGCGTTTGCTTCTTCCTTACATATCTCTTTATCATATATTTCCAATATTATTATTAACTTTATTTTTGTTGTCTAGTTCACTAATTAATTCGACCAACTTTTGGTTATACGACTGGTTCGTCCGTCATTAGTTTTGTTCAAACATGCATTAGATGACAGTTGTTAATTCATTAATTAGATGATCAACCGTTCATTAATTAGTTTAACCAACTTAGATATACCACCGACTCACCTGTCATTTAACACGCGATTTTCATAAATTATGCTTAAACATGACTTAGATAGATATCAATTGTTACTCAAATCATCTTCACATAAAATGTATGAGTACATAATCGAAAATCAAAATTCATACTAAAACCACGATCATGTAAATGCCCTCATAAAATTTAATATATTCAACATGAAACGAGTTAACGAGTAATCCTCCATAATGTGACGAAGGGACAAAGAGCAGGAGAAAAAGGGTTATAGTGTGCATGCACGAGAATGAAGCCGTACCATAGATCTGGAGTAGCCCTAGGGAAGAGAGAAGATTCATAAAGAGAGGTGGTGGGTAGAAGACAAAGCCATACAAATAATGGAATAGCTTAAAAGTAGGAGAAATGAGGGCATTCAGGTCTGGTGAAACCCATGCATTAGTTGTCACATAATCCAAGGCAATTGCAGGCCGACGCCTTTCTCTACCATTTGCCCTCCTCTTTCTTTATTTACCATCATGCCCCTCCACTTTTCACTCAATTCGTTCATTCAATTCAACACCATTAGGTCACGTAACGTTAGTCGGTCTAACCATTATTGGAAGTTGATAATTTTAAGAACTAATTGTTCTCGGAACATAGCTAATTTGCTAAATAATTAAATTACAAAGTATGGTAACCTCGCTTTTTACTTCATAATTAGAGTACGTATGAACAATCTGAATGATGATTTAAGAGTAATTTTTTAAGAATTAGTTATTCAAATAATTCATTTTGTTTTCTTGTTGTATTCTCTAAACTATCGATTAATAATTTTCAGGCTTCCCAAAATTGTTAGTTCTTGTATAACATGAGTTTTTTTTTTTCAATTTCATCATTGATGATATATCTATTTGTCATAAGAATAAATAATGATAAATTAAAAGACTGATTGATAATACCATGTTAAGAGTTAACGAAGATTTGTAATACTAAAATCCATTCATTCAAGAAAAATAAATTAAAGTAAATAATTATCTTTTTATTTTTCGGGATAGTTTAAACCATGCTTTGATATATTCAATATGTAACATAAAGAATCATTTTAATTGACTTTCCAAAAATAGATCTAGCTATAAATAATTTAATACTTCACTTTACAAAAAGTTAGAAAACGAATTAATTGTATTTAAAGGATTTCTAATAATAGTATCGATTAAATGAGTAAGTTAGTTGGAGCATTATTGGTGGTGGCCTTCGTGTGAATGGTCGTATAGACATTTTGGATGAACATCACATGATACATATAATTTATATGATTAATTCAATCTAATTGTCTAAAATGATTATTAATATGCATAAACGACAAAAACAATTATCAATATGAATACCAAGAATTGAGGGCAAGTCACAATCTCAATCAAAATAGCATTCATAAATTAGTCTGGAATCTTTGATTGTTAATTAGTGGTTCATCTTTATTAGTTGGTAAAGTGATGACTATATCAATTAATATCCTCTGATTAGTGATTAGTGATTAGATTATTACAATGTTCAATGAACCTATAATTAGTCTGATCAAGTAGTGTGATTATTTAAAACATCCGTGTGTTTATGATAATCAAGTTTGTCTTTAAAGTCTAAAAATAGTAAAGTGATGTGAGGCCATGATGGACACCTCATATCTGTCGATCATATCAATAGGGTCTCCATTTTTCTATGGTGTCTGCTCGAGCGTCCAGACAATCGTTTTTTGTCACATATCACATGTCTCTATTTTAATGGTTTCACAAAAGACCAACAGACAAATATTTTTATGTTGGATCAATTTGATATGATATGATCTATAATAAGAATTAGAGTGTATAAACTACGGTATAAAATATTAATGGTATCGCCTCTTTAATTTTTACGTTATGTAGGTTCGATTTTCATAATAAAAAATTTATTTTATATTGACTGAAGTGGTTAACAAGCAAGCTCTAGTCCTCTCAGTCAAGTGAGATACTTTTCGTGATTAACCTTCTCTATGTACTCCTCTGATCAGGTGAGGCACAACCCGCGATTTATCTCCCGTCTTGTACTCTAGAGAAGGGGTGTGTATGAATCATTAGTGTGACAGTTTCACATTTGATAATAATGAGTTCTAATTAGTCAAAATTTTATCATGCTCATTTTTTAAAGAATTATTAATTTTCCTCTATCTATTTGAAGGAAATGTGTCATAGTAACAATAATTATGTAAGGGAGAGTATCAATATAACACAAAAATAAAAATAGTTATGTAACATTTTATCAAATCATCGGCCACACTAATTTGAATTGTGCTGTTAGGGATTCTTTAGGCCCAATCACCTTATTACCACTAATCTATGTGTTTGAGGGATATACTTGATAACATTCTTCAACCCGGGAGAATACTGATATCCGATATGGGTGTGCATCTTAACACTCCCCTCACGTGTAACCCAATCATCGGCACAATTTTTTCATGCCGGTATTAGTTGCCGGAACAACATCGGCGGGGTTACACGTGCCTCAATAACTCGGGCTGGTTCTGTCCCCCTCACGTGTAACCTAATTGTCGGCGGAATTTTTCTCGCCGAAATTATTTGCCGGAACAACATTGGCGGGGTTACACGTGCCTCACTAACTCGGGTTGGGCTCTTGATATCATGTTAAGAGTTTATGGGGTTCCACTCTAAAATCAATTGACAATAGAGGGAATAATATTATATATTGACCCAACGAGAATATCGACTGCCGATGTGGGATGTGCACCTTAACAATATCTATAATTTATAATCCAAAGATCTAACATATATTGTTATTCTTAACTAGCGAGTGAATTCCCTACGATTAATAATTTCATATTTACAAAAAAAAAAAAGAGTAAAAATTGAAGACTTGGTATCACATTTATACAAGTATCGTATTTGACATTTCGTTTATCATTATTTGTTATTATTATTTGGTACTACTATTTGTTATCCCAATAGAAGCTAATTTATCTTCGCCTGTGGGCTGTGTGACCTATCAAGTCGAGCCGATCATGTAGTCTACCGATTAGAAATTGATTATCTGGTTTTAGCCCATTACCCATTGGCCATTAGGCATTAAGTAATGAAGTTATGGTCTTATGGAGGAATTGTACAATTTTGCATTTTAACCCGATAGACAGCTCGTTGTGATTGGACTTTTCGAGCCCTATTAAATCTATTGCCCACTTTGAAGTTGGAAGGCTTGTTTCGTGGCCCTATTACTGGCCTGAACCAAACCCCCATTAGTTGGGTCTTAGTCTAAGCTGGCCCTCCAACTTACCATGATAAGTTGATAACGGTATTAGTACATTATTACATGGTATTTCAAGTTCTATCCAAAAGGAGTAATTGCACTATCAATGCCTCACACCTCAACATTACAACGTAATAAGTACTAAGAATATAGAGGGATGTTGTCCGGGGTATGTCTCAGTTGATAAAGAACTAGAGTGTAAAGTATTAGTAGCCTCGCATCTTCAGGCCACATCGTGCGATACATCTTGCGTGTACTCTAGGACATGGATGGATAAGGACCGTTAGTGTGACTACGGAAGCATGTTAACCAGTCCAAAGTTTACTCGTTTTATAGTTTAAATTGATTTCGATCCGGTAATCTAAATCAAAGCTCGGTTAGAAATTGATTGTAGCTAGTTCGACAAATTTGTTTTTATTCCAAATTAAGCTTGTTTTATTTCTAGTGAACTCAGTTGAACTCAACTTCATTAAGGTTTGTTTTAATTGGACTCAATTTTTAAGTTATTTCCGCTTTTGTTTGAACTTATTATGATCTCTTTCGAGTCAATAGGATGGATTTTGAATCAATTTTTTATTCTAGTTGTCCACATATTTACAATTCGATTTAGGAACAAAGTGTTAAATGATCTAAAACATGACATAGTTCATCAAATTTTAAATTACATGATTTTCACATATATGTAAAATGAAATATAATTAGCATATTTTAGTCATTAAGACTTAATTGATATGAGTTGGTTTGGATCACAAGTGTTGCTGATCCTGAGAATTTGTCTTAAGACATGAAGACGAGTTTCTTATAAACGAAATACTTCCTGTTTGATTACGAGTTGAACATAAAGACTTAATTTTGATAAGAAATAATATGCAAATTGATTCGATTCTATCCACTCGGGGTTCACTCGTTAGGGTGAAACTCACATAATATGACGGTGAAGACTTCAATTTTAATTCTTATTTCAATTGGTTAATACACTTATCCATTTAAATTCAAGCTAACTAGCTATTAAATGTATGTAACAAACAAAAAATGAAAGGGCAACTACTTGAATTTAGACGGATGTAATATGATATTGATGTTCTTAAATAATTACAAGAATGAGAAAACTTCCCATTATGTTATTTATGTCCAATATTATTACAATTAGTTCATCTTCATCAAGACTTCTTAGAGTTTCCATTACTTGAACATTAGTCATAATCAAAAGAAAGATTACAACATTTAAACATAATGGTACAATAATTAAGTGCTTGATTATATGAAGAATTTAATTGTCCACTTGTACATTTATATCAAGAGCTCCTTGTGTATACTCTGCTCCATCCACCCGTTGAATCCAACTTTGAAATAGATCAACTACTTCAGTCATGTCTCTGATGATTTAAACATCACAACCAAAGGAAAATATATTAATTTTTAGGCTTTTTAGTCGAATGCCTCTGAACTATCACGTTTATTTATATTATATTTTCATAACATAAACTTGTAGTCATATATTTTCGCCTTCGAGTATGATACACTATGTTAAAAAATCTATGAACGAAAAAAATAAAAAGTCAACCATCAAAATTCAAAACTCGTGAATATTTAAGAATGAATAGTAATTGAGGTTTGTACCTAAAATCGCAAGTAATTCTTGAGTTCTGTTGGTGTAGACGAGGACCCTCATCATCGTACCCTTCACATGTTATCTCCCCACTTGCATCTCTGTAACATATTATGCCTTTTGATCGATCTTCAAAAACCTGAAATCATCAAAACGTTACATATAAATTCTTGCACTCTTCATTATTTCAATATCAAATGACCGATGGTTATTAGTTTAATGGTATCTGATCCGAACTTTTAGTAGAATGTCTCGGGTTCAAACCTGGCTTCTTTCATATATTAATAATGAAGAGTGCAATAATATACTAAACTTATTGTCAATCTTTTTATTAGGATGTGGAATGAGTAATGACTACAGTAATTATGAATTTATACAAAAAAAAAAATCAAAATTTGTTTTGTAAGGACCAGTAGCGGACCGGTCACTGTTACTGTTCGAGTGTGCACTGAGTAGACCTCAAATTAACGTATTAATTGTTATAAGAAAATATACCCGAAACTAACATGGATTTTGGAAGGAAATTGAAAAGAAACCAACCTTGATCATAGGAGATGATCTGATCTGCAGAGAGGTGCAATTACTAGTTGTTACATGACCTTTATTATTTGCTCTAATAACCAACAATCTACTTGTGACTGGATTTTTGGAAATTCTTGAAGGCTTTTGGATGAAGATAGGAGATGAAATGGAAAATGTTGAAGCCATTATTATTATTACTATTATGTGGTTTGATTGGAAGAAGAAAATATATAGGACAAGAGAAGGGATTAATGGAGGTTTGTTCTATGTTAAGTAATGTTTGATGGATGATAGGTAGTAGTGGACTATAGTGAAAATGGGAATATAAAAAAATGAAATGATTATAAAATTGATACAAGCTGAGGTTTATGGATACCTATCTAATCAGCTTTTGATTAATTATGATATCATTGAGAGTGATAATGAGTTAAATATAACTTATGTGGGGTTAGTGGCGGAGGTATGTGGGTTCAAGTCCGTTCACTCGAACATGTATTTTTTTAAAAAAAATTATAAATCTTTAAAGAAAAAATTAGTGTAAAAATTAGCATTTAAATTTATATATATTTTTATATATTTAAGTATTTTGAGCAGACACTTTAAAATTATGTCAATTTTAAACAATCACTTTAATTTTCCTGGGTTGGCCATGTGTGGGGTCTATAATGAGTATTTTCAACTTATCTCTAGACTGTTGGTTGGAGAACTTCTTGTCATGTGGTAGGTTGATTCATCATTCATCAAGTGATTTTCAATTTGCTTGAATAATGCTTGATGATAGGACTCTTAATAATTTATTCAATTAGATTTCAAGTATCATATAGTAATATGTATGTGGCTCTCATTAACCGAATAATATTGGGCTAAATATTATGATGCAATTCAAAGTAATTAACGTTTTTATTATATTGTTTGAGATATATAATTGTATATCGAATGTTATAGTATATTATTAATAATAATCTTAAATAGAATAAGTTTTAGTACAAGCATGTAATATATGCATTAGAGTATTCTTAAGAGAATAAATTTTTAGAGAATCGTAACTAATCCGAATTTTGTACACATACTCACAACTTATTGACTAAATGACCAATCATAAAATGCATGGAGTTGTATAACTGGTAAGTCAAAACTAATTTGATACGAGTTGAAGTGAATGAAACAAACACGTAGATGTCCAGAAAAAATGATATCAACTTCATATTAGTTTTAACAAAAATATAAAAATAAGGTTTTTGAGTCGAATGCCTGCTAAACTTTTATTATCTTTATATATATATATATATCTGATCTATCAATTATTGGGTCTAAATTTTGTATAAAATCATTACTTAGTACTATAAGATAGATATACAAAAAAAAATCGTCCAAGTTTCTACAATCACACAAGTTGCAAGCATAGAAATGAAATTGATGATTAAGTTTGAAATAATTCTTCATAGTACGAGAAATTATTGCTTTAGCTCATATTCTATATTTCTGAGGACTGTGTCATCATACAAGGAGCCAAGTAGGGTATAGTCATATATAGATTTCCATTTTCATTTGGTACAAATATCATCTTACTAACATAGCTAGTTCAAATAAATAACCAAGAAAAAAAATTAAACAAGACATTAGAAAAAAACTTTATTACTAAGATTATTATATTTGAAAATAAGCAAATGATTACAATATTAACTAGATTAATATATTTGAAAATAAGAAAACGAAGTTATTAAAATATTCTTCTTTCCACTCTATTAGTTTACACACTATGTTCTAATGAATTTATACATCGAGACGAGCTACGTGCATCATGGGTCGATAATGTATCATGTACTCATGTGTTGCTGCTTAATATCATTCAAATTTCAATATATATTTTACTCGAGCTAACTAATCGAATAACCTAATTAGATGAATTGTGACCAAAATGTTTGGAATTTCAAATTCATCTAATCGTAATTCTTAATATATATAATATATATATATATATTTTTTCTCGAATATAACAAGTGTCTAATAATGGTTTTGATTTAGACGCCCTTGATATTAAATTTAATTGGGAGCATGCAAATTAATTTTCTTTTTTTTAATTTTCTACATCAAAAAAATTCAATTTCTAACACAAAAAGGGCAAAATTAAAATTGGTATCAATGATATGATTTGTTTCCCTAAATGAGGAATACTTTAATTTGGTGGAGGTTGTATCACATAATATCCTTAGAAGATTTGGGTATCGATTATTAGTTGGCAACACGTTAGCAAGTGATCTTAATTTAGAAATATTTTACTTCGTAGAGTATTTATTTTAATTCTTATTTTGTAGTAAACAATATTTTGTTAATATAATAGCGATCAAATAATACTAGATTGGTTTTTTAAATGATGCTTAATCAGGAGTCAGCAACATTTTAGGCTTATATTCTTCTCCTTAGTCGGTGGAGAATAATCACCTAATATATAATTGTATTGTATGTTCTTAATTTTTCCACTTACAGTACTAACTATATGGCCACCTAATTTGATGTTTTTAAATTATATATGGATTTCTATAAATATGGTAAATTACGTAATATTTGAAATTATGTAGGAGGTAATTAATTAGATCATCAAAAAATTATTAAGCCACTTACTTATCTTTCCTGACTTTTCAATGTGACTTACCAAGCATCGAAAAGGTATATTGTCCCATAAAACCAATGAGATATGGAACTTCCATGATAATAACATCCCAATAATTTTACACTCCAAAATGATGTTATCAAGGGTGAAATTATTCGTACTAAGCCACGTTGACTCAAGTGTTAGTGATTAATCTAATTCATTTCTATTAAAACATTAACGATGTCAGAAGTCATCAACCCTTCTAATTATTAAGAGAAACAATTTTATATTTCCTCAGATTCATTGACTTAAAAGTTTCAATTTTGTAAATTTAATAATGAATAAATAGGGAATGTAGTTTATAATTAGAGTTTCAACATAAAAATTGAAATGCGTGATTAATATGAATTATGCCAAAATTCAAACACTCTGTCGCATGTCAATATATATTAATCACAACATCAAATAGCAACTAAATAGAATATCATTTTTTTTTATTATACAAGTATATTTTAGATTCGATTACTCGTCCGTATCTTTATAGGGAGATATTTGAATTGTCATTTTTACTCCATGGCCAATCAAGTAAACTCCACATAAATAAAAATATTACTTTTAATTTATATTTTAGACTTTAACCTTAACTAATTACTTAACCCATTTAAATCGAAAAAGATAAGAAGTCGGGTTCTCGTGAACCCGGGTAATCGCCTGTAATCTTAACCCGGTTTTCAAAGCTCGTCACTCAGACCGGGCTCGACAGTACTGGATAATTACTCTGCTCGGTAAGCTTAACCTCAACGGATAACTCGGCTCGATTGCACCACTAAAGGTTTCAGTCCATCTAAAAATGGGCCCTGGAATTTGTGCTGACAGAGCCCAGTGGATTTTGTGAATTTTATAAGGTTGAAAGTGAAAGACATAGCATCCCCTAAGTTTCATTGAATGTCATCATTCAAAATAAAAATATCACTACTTGAAGCTAAAAAGCTAGATTATATATATTATTGCTTCGATTTCCAGACTAGTTCTTTGTTCACCTTTGAAGCATACATTGAACTTGCATCAATCTTTCAGTACTTCAATGACAAAATCTCAAAGGAAGAATGTTTTTGGGAGGAACGTTTCACATTTTAGCCTTTGTTCAATGAACATGGATTATCTACCCTTTGTTGCACTTTTTCCAAGCCAAAATATATTGCTCCTAATAATTTATGGGATTTCTTGTTTTGGGTTATTGACTTGTATTAGGGCTGTAATCGGACCGAATCGAGTCAAACTATTTTAAGTTTTGTATTTGGTTCGAAAAATTTTAAGGGGTGGTTTGATTTGGTCCGGTCAAACCTTGAATTCTGGCTCGAGTTTGAAGGGTTATTTTCAGTTAATATTTGATTTGATTTGGCTTGAATCGGATCAAACCGTTTGAAAAAGTTTAGTCTGAAATTGTTTAAACATATCATTCAAATTTTAAAAATATTAAAAGATACTAGAATGAGGTTTTGTGAATTGTGAGAATAGGGTTAAAGGTTATGAGTATGAACTAGGGCTAAATGGACCCGGCAGTCCATCTTCATTTATGATTCTGGACCGAGTCCATATTTAAGGAGGGGGGGGGGGGGGGGGGGGTTAAAGGGTGACCGAGCCAAACTATTTGGTTTGGCTTGATATTTGACATGCCGAATCAAACCTAGAGTCGAACTATTTCGGACCGAATGATGCGAGCTTTATCAAACCGAGACGTTTGTTCACAGCCCTACTTGTATGTGATCAAACATAAATAATAGAACAAATTGCTGAAATGGTCCTCGAAAGTGGGTTCAGGTTGCCGTTTAGTCTCCGAAAGTACAAAAGTTGCAAATCCGTCAACGATATCGGCCAACGGATTGATAAAAAATGTAACAACGTTGTTAAATGTTAACGGTCCACACGCCTCGTGAGTTACACGCGTTGTTAATAAGTTAGAACGGTAATAATGGAATTAGCTTTGGAGTGAACTACAATCGACATTAAAAATTAACGCCTTATTTAAATTTTGGACCAAGCTGCAACTGTTGACCAATATCGCGGACTGAATTGCAAATTTTGTACTTTCGAGTACCGAAAGGTAACATGAACCCACTTTCGGGGACCATTTTAGCAATTTGCTCTCGAATAATATGTGCTAGTTATAATTTTTTTTGCTTTTTCTCGACTTTATACAAGATGTGTCTCATCCTCTCACACACAATTAATCATCTATTTGCAAGTGAATATAGTGTTTTAAGTGTTGGGTTAATTAGAAACTTAAACTACTTATTATACATATATTAAACTTTTAATTGATGTGTAACGAAACTAGATCCGAGCCTATATCATCATTATAAACTTGTGCAACATTATTTGGACAAGTAAATCTTTGAAGATAGAAATTGTCCAAAGACCCGCCTACCATATGTACATTTGAAATTTCGAATTGACTCAACTTGATCGTAATAAAAAGATCAATCTATATATATACCAAATCCCAGTTTTCACATGCCAAAATTTTCATACCTGAAAGATCTTGTGAACTAATAAAGACCCTTATATGGTGGTTATTGGCAAAATAACAGAACTAAATTATATACACACCTCATAATACATGTTACATGTTACATGGATGATGGACCATATATTTTATTTCTTTTATTTACCCTACATAAAAACGTATCGAAGGCTCAATTTTTCTTTCGATCCAAACAATTATCGAAGTAACGTGTATGTGTCTAAAACTTATAAATGTCACAGACACATATTATTGTATATTCAGTAATTTTGGCAGTCTTCTCTTAACGATAGAGCTAAATCTATTTTTGATTCGTAATAATAATTAAGGTCATGCATTATTTAATTCCCGTATAAGTATTATTTTTTTGGTAGAGCCTCTCATACGCGGCTTGCGTAGTATTGTTGGTTTACCAAATTGATGGATACTATTACGTCAGTTCGAAATCTATCCAAATATCCAATACATACATACTCAGTTAGTAACTATTATAAATTCCCGTTACAAAACAAAAAAAAAATCAATTTATTTTGAGCCAAAACTAAAAAAGTTAGATCAACAAGTGGTGTGGAGCGTAAACTTCACTAGGGAATAGGAATGGAGAGTATGAAGAAATTATTTATTAGACATTGAGTCATAAGATCACGACAAGATAATTTGATACACTTTGAAGTCCATTGACTTTCGATTGATTTATTTTGTCGGGTCTCATTGGAACAATTATTGAAGCTTCATCCATGAGAAAGAATATCAAAACAAATCACGTTTCTAAATAAAAAATAATTGGGTTGTTGTGACCTTTTCTTCTTCTTTGATGAAAAATTACAACTAAAATGTGAAAATTGGAGAGTATTATAATTAATTAATAGAAAAATGGACGATTAAGTTAAAATAATGTACAATATATACTACAAATACTTTCATTCTGGATCTGATTCTACCAGAATGTTTTTTTTTGTAAATTAATAATGATATGAGTTTCAAACCCAGGACCTTCTGATCACTAGCAAGAGATTTTTTCACTAGATCGGTGAACTATAATTTTACTAGAATGTTGAGTCATCGATAATGTGTTATTGTGATTATGATAGTTGGTCAAGCCCACGGGGCATAGCTCAAATGATAAAGGGTTTCATTATAAGAGTGTGCTTCTCCACAAGTATGTGAGTTCGATCCACGGCAGGTGCATGAGTAATTCTGCATTTGTTCAAGGGAGGATCTGCTTGTGGGTGGTTACCCAGCCTACTCTGGGCACTCTTGAGGTAGAGTACCGAGCCGCTAGAGGCACATCCCAGATTCACCTCCTATGTTGGGCGATGGGTTAGCCAAGGGGGAACGTCTTAAATGAGCGTATGATGATAGTTGATCATGTCATCCAAAAAAATTGTGACATCGAGGCATTGGCAACAGGCTGTCTCATTGAATGCCTAATAACTTGAATTGGTTAGCTCGAATTAAGCAAACCCCTCACCTCATGCAAGCTTTGTAGCTTTTCAACCCAACACTTTTCACATATGTACACGCAACACTAACAATTATCCCTTAAATTCCAATTCATACACCTTAAATCTAATGCTCAAATCCTATGAAATCTAATCCCCATGTTCATTATTCTTGAACAAAACAATCCCTTCCCCCATTTCCCATGCACATTATAAAATTCATCTTCAATTTTCGAAACTGACCATGTTCATTTTCTTTAAGGATTTTCATGCTTACTTCCAAGATTAGTCAACTTTCATGTTTACTATAAATTCTCAACCCCCTCCTCATTCATCTCTCAGGTTCCAGCTCCATATCAAGAGCTTTTTTCCCATACTCTATTATCTTTTCATTTTTTCTCACTAGCTTATTATATACTATATATATATATATACTCATCAAGAATCAACCATTTTTTTGCTAAAAAGACAATCAAAACAATTTTAAAAAATGAAGCAACAATTCAAGAATGGAAGTTTCTCTACATCATCATCATCATCATCATCAAAGAGAAAAGGCAATGGATTTACAAGGAAGTGTGCTTCTCTAGTTAAAGAGCAACGAGGCAGGATTTACATCGTACGACGATGTGCTACAATGCTTCTTTGTTGGTATATCCATGGAGATGAGTAATTACATAATCAACTACAAGTAATTGTCGAAATGATCTCAGTAAATACAGTAAACGCTCGCTGCTTACATTTTGACAATTATGGAACAAAACTAGAGATAGTGCATCAAGCTCTCACTACAAAAATAAGCCAAGGCACACTCAAGATTTTCCTTAAAATAAAACAACCCTTAACTCCATATATATTATCATCAACTTATTCACAATTCCTAGGGACTCAATATATATAGAGCTTGAGGATGAGAAATTGATCAAGAATTTGTTTGAGCAGAAGAAGCAAGAAGATTTTTAGCCTTTGGGTGGGTCCAGTATAATGAAGCAAGAACAATTTTGTGGGGTTCCATATAGGTGACAACTTGATCATGTGCAATAACTATTTTTTTGACCTAAGTGGTGAAGATGACCACTGGGTTTTTTGGGCACGTGAGAAGAGTTGTTGTTGATGGAAGCTTTGAATATTTTTCGTTAACTGGTTGTTTGTATGGGCTAAATGATGTATTCTGTTTGGAAGCTGAAGAGAACAACATTGAGTGAAGAACTAGGAATTAATAAGCAATCAAATTGTACAAACTTGGACAAGGGTCTTGTAATAAATTTATATTATTATATATATTTATGTAAAATATATATATTCAAGTATACATCGTAATGTTTTGGCTATTATTACCAAATTTGCTGCAATTGTCATATCATCATGACCAAAACAGACGTAAACACACATTTAGGGAGAAATAATATTGTCCATCATCGTTGCTAGTGAGGCAGGCCAGGGGCTATTATTTGATTCGTCGTTTACACTTCACAAATTACATGTATAAATGTCATGGAAATTGAAGCAAATCTAATATGATTGTTTTTTTAAGGCAAACGATTACAATAATCATATTTTTCATCCTATTATCTGTGTTAAATGTTACTGCCAATTACATTTTCAAGTCCGTCATCTATGTTAATCCGTCGTTAGTGATATCATGTGAGAGGCACGTGATTTCAGCAATAAGGTTATTTCAATCATTTCATTTAATATATTTTGGAGCTAAAAAATCAAAAGAAAAATATGATATAACCAACCCCAAACATCGCATTAATAAAATATTAAACTCGCGAGACCAAATAAAATATATTTTAAAACAATTGTGCTTGATAATGACGTTTTGAACTATAGATGATCAATTGAAAATATATTAGTATAAACATAAGTGATTGCTACAATCAATTGCGCACTTTTTAATGGGTGTGTGCCACGAGACATGTACTACGTCTTTACGCCGTCCCTTCCTTGGAGACCCGTGGCTCCCACTATACACACCCAACTATACACACTCAAATAGTAGTGTTTTTAAAAGTTAAGTGACTATTTTACCCTGCGCAAATAGACAAAACATAATGGGCGGAATTGAATTGGGAGAAAGTGGACGTAGACCCTCGGTTCCCATCTTCTTCTTGAGCACCAAGCTCCATGGAGGTACGATCTTCTATTCTTTTGCTACCAAAAATTCGCTGATTACATAAATTACCCATCTCTGCCACATATTAGCTTTCTATGTACATCAATATTCTACTTCAGAAAATATGGGGTAGAGTTAATCGAATAGCCTAGTGGAAAAAAGACTCTTGCTAGTGGTCAGAGGATCTGGGTTCGAAACTCATATATATATGTGTGTGGGGTACTGTCCCAAAATGATTGTCTAGTTAAATCTCATAGTGAAAAAATTGCAAAATTAGTAACGAATACATAACTTTAATTTCAATCAAAATGATCACGGTATCGAAAAAGTTGACATTATGCCATTGTGGTTGGATTTCTACTATAAGAGATGACATAAGTTCACAATTTTATTTGTAAATTTTGCATGGCAGTTTGTACTCTCCTATCTGGATTGCAAACATATATATAACTTAGAAGGAAATTAAGATTAATAAACAAGCATCAAACTGAATGTAGAATTATTTCACTCGTGGTTTGACAATCTTCATATATGTAACATACACGTCACACGACGACAATCATAACATGCTCCAATGCCTCTAAATAAGCTCCTGCCAAAGCAATGCAGGGCTATGAGGGTGACTGTGTGCGAATTGATCCTTGATGAAATGCAAATGTTTCATAGCTCTTACGCCTCAGGAAGGGGTCGGACGTTTCTACTTGCTTTCGTGCCTTGTTCATTTGCTGCACCCGCGCAACATCTCTTGCTCAATGAAAAAAATGATAGCACTGTCAGGGTGAAAGAAGTACCAAAACTGATTCCAAAGATAAGACCAATCATGATCCTCTTCTTTGGAGTTTTTCTAGAAACCGGAGGGGGTGTAATTGCGGATTCATCACCACAAGTCCGCTGAACAACTTCACCACACAAGCTCGGGTTACCTTCAAAACTAGTATTAGGGAATGTATCAAATTGGCCTCCTACGGGTATTGGCCCTTGAAGGTTATTGTTCGCCACACTGAAAAATGAAAGGAAATGGAGAATTTTGAGTGAGGGTGGAATTTGGCCAGTGAGATGGTTCCCAGAGAGATCAAGTCTTTCCAAGTTAATCAGATTTGCTATTGTGTCAGGAATGCTACCATTGAAAATATTGTTACTGAAATCCAAATGACGAACCATCTTCAACTGCCCAACCTCTATGGGTATATTACCACCTAGGTTGTTGTTGTTCAGGTATATAGCTCGTGGAAGGTTGGAGAGTTGATCGTATTGCAGGCTGGACGCATTATCGGGCTGCATAAAGACAGGAAAGGCGAAATAACTTCCTGCTCCTTGAACAGCACTCTCTTTCGATGATAGTTGTCTCATCTTGACGAGCTCCACTGGGAAGTTTCCGTCCAAGAAGTTATGGGACAAATCCACGTAAAATAGATTAGAGAGTCCTCCAAAAAACCCCGGGATGGTACCTTTCAGTTTATTAAATGATATATCCATAGCCTCCAGCATCTGAAACTTGGCCAGCCACATTGGAATTTGACCAGTAAACCTGCAACCGCCTAAACCCAGAACCTTTAGGTTCTGAAGTGCATTGTTGTTGATAAAATTAGCATCAGCTGGGAGTTGTTCATCAAAAAAGTTCTTTGATATCATAATAGTACTGATATTGTTGCAGCCCTGAAGGATCCTCATTGCACCGGAAATGTTGGTGAAGCTATTATTTGAAATGGAGAGAAATGACAGTGATTGTAATGCGGTTATCTCAGGTGATATCTCTCCCACAAGGTTGTTGGCAGCTAGGCGGATTGCTGTCAATGTCTTGCATGAATAGATGCTTGCTGGTAACACCCCGCGAAACAAGTTATTCCCCAGATCAATTGTATCAAGTTGAATAAATTTGGAAAAATCAAAGGCAAAAAGTTCGCCTTCAAGATTGTTGACTCTTAAATTTAATGTCTTAAGCCTGGTACAGTTCATCAATGATGGGGGCAGAGTGCCGTTTAATTGGTTTATGTGAAGAAGCAGCTTTTCCAAGTGATAAAGAGACCCAATGTTCTGGGGGATGCCACCAGTAATATCGTTGCCATAAAGACTGAGGATTCTGATATTGATGAGATTAGCAATATTTTCATCAATCTGTCCAGAGAGTTTATTGGCAGGAATAGACAGTTCTTGCAGTGATAATACCCTGTATATATCGTTGGGAATATTTCCTGAGATGTTATTGAAACCTGCGCGTAGTACTTGTAGATGAGAGCAGTCGCCAAAATCTTGGGGAATAGGACCAGAAAAGTCATTGAAGGAGAACTCAAGAGCAGTGATGGAGGGTGACCCTTTGCAAACAAGGTTAGGAATCTGACCAGAGAAGCTGTTGTTGCTTATATTAAAACTCAACAAACTGGAAGCTTGCTGGAAAAATGAAGATTCGATTGTGCCATTTAAGTTATTGCTGGATAAATTGACTGTCTGAATGGTTTTGGTAGCCAATCAAGACTCGAAATTTCGCCTTGTAGCTGGTTATAGCTTAGATCAATACTTTGCAGGCTATTCAAAGATTTAAATAATCCATCTGGAAGAGGACCTGAGAACAAATTACGTGCAAGATTAAGTTCACCAAGATTGCTGAGATTTGTAATACTAGGGGAAACGTGTCCTCTGAGGCCTTTTGAAGGTAGCCATAACCGATTCACTCGATCATCAACATCACAACCAATCCCTTCCCAGGAGCAGCAATCAGTTGCAGCTGACCAATTAAGAGATTGTTGACTTGCAATCACATTAAAAAAAGATAACAACGCCTCTTGATCGTTTTGATTGCAGGAAGCATAGGTGGAAGCTGGAAGGCAAGAAAGAACCACAACTGATAATATCAACAGCAAATGTAAGAAGAAGAAGCTTTTGAAGGGGTTGGTCATTGTTAGACTTGAGAAAATTAGACAGATGAAGATTTTAAGATACTCCAATCAATCATATGAGTTTTCCTCTTTCGACGCAAACTCTTGTGTCTCTTAAGCTTTGGTTTAATCCCCATCAACACTGTTGGAGAGCTGGAACAAATTCCAAAGTTAAGGTTAGAATTCTCATCACGCGTTTACTTGGCAGTGGACTTTCTATAGAGATGACTCTCAAACAATGTAGTTAAGAATTCCTGGATAAATTATACAAAGGAGAACCAGTCTTGATGAAGTTTTCTTGGACTGTTTATAATTGAACCTCCTTTTCTTGACAAAAATACACAAGTAAGATCACTGGTTTTTCTTCTGTACCGCTATATAGAAGTAAGTCGTCGATTTTGATAGCTAAAGATAGCGATGTTTGGTTCCTGTGAGCTTTACTTTGTTGGTTGGCCCTCTGGTTATTGTTAAGTTCAACATGTAATTATATAAGAATGTGATTGTTTAGTTGACTGATGGAGCCTGGTTGGCCCTCTTGATCATTTACCTCAATATATGATGAAGTTGATTGCCTTGTTTTCCTTATCTTGTGAGACGATGTATACAGGTTAGTGTCATGAGCACATGTCATGTTTGAATTTAAATACAGTTTTAAGTATTCTAATGCATGTAATGATATTAGGATATTAAAAGTAGCGTGAAGTGATTAGATTCGTATATAATTATTTGTTACAATTTTTGTACCCGATTTTGTCATTGTGTGGATTCAAATTCAAAATCTTGCCATTGTCAGTAATATCTCACTAGGCTTATCCTGGTGAATAAATAAGTAACCTATAATGTACTCCTTTCATCCATTTTGAAAAGGGATTTTTTCTTGTCCCACATTCTCTAAATATTTGTTTGTTTTAGTATTAAGTGGATAGAGGAAAGATTTCTTTTATATTAACTTGTGATGGACTCAATTTATTGTGAATCTCTAGAAAAATTAGGTGTGTTTATTTGAGCAATGGAATTTGATCAATACACCATACTGAAACTTTGAATTAAGTATTCCTCCTGTTGTGTAACAATTTAAATTTCAGGAACAAAACGAACATGCCACTATGTAAACTATGATATTCTTGACTTTTCCTGTAGCTGCATTTAACTAATCAATGGCTTGTGTGCTGACCTTACAACGTGTGTTAGTTGCCGAAGCGGCCTTCTTTCCTAGCTCGTGGCCGCATTCGGATCCTTTCTTGTCCGCCTGATTCACCGGAAACTTCAACCGGATCATGGCGTGTAACTATTTTTATGGGGTGAGCTTCAGTGTTGAAAACCCACTCATCAAGTGGGATCACTGAAGGTGGTGAGAAGAGGAGATATAGGTACTTGAGAGTCTCTGCTAGAAAGAAGCTCTGCATCTTATTGTCTTTTACACCACTATTTACCTGGAATAAGTCACAGTTAGAGATCATTTACAAATGTATCTTGTCGATGGACACTGATCGCAACTTCGGCAAATACTTACATCCTTCAATCCAACATATCCCGAGTCAATACGAGAATTCTTTTCGAATGCTTGGAATATATTCCACCCCCATTCTTGGTAAGTCTTATTCCCCGTCAGGCGCCAAAGATAAAAAAGTGATTCCACTGTCTCCGGCCTCAGTATGTTCCACGATGTTCCAACACGCATCTCCTGAAAATGTTGTTAAGAAGAAAAGTAACGTAACCTGACAAACCTCATTGTTGAACAAATTTATACCTAGTATCAGAACAGGAAGACCGAGGAGATCACCTTGTCTTCATTGAAGTAGTAGTTTTCTCCAGCCAACTTTGTTGGCGTTAGTTGGTAGAAGTTATAGCATGTCCAAGCAATCTGCATAGATAAACGAGGCACAAAATAATCAACAGATAAAAAACTTCAAATCACTATTAGAAACACCCATCTTTGGCAAGAAGTAGATGATATATACATACCTCTTCTGCAAGAGTTAAGAACTTTTTTGATTCATCAGGGCCATAGCCGGAGGAACCTAAAGCCAACATTCCAGGAACAAAGCATGCCAACTCATCCATCTGCGTAGATTAGAGGAGGGAGATGAAATGTAAGAACCCGTAAAGGAACAAATGAAGAAACCCAAGACCCGTTGCAGTTGTGCCTCACCTTTGCAATGACCAAACTTCCCCTCTTCTCAGAGATATAGGTATATGATGATGGTGTTGTTCTCCCAACCAAGCTTAATAGTCCTTTCATCGATTTTTCCCACATATCTCTGGTTTTCATGAGAAAAGAAAGGGATTAAGACATAAAGAGCACATGGCGAATTCTGAAACATTTTTTTTCACGATTGGACACGAACAAGGATAACCACCTGTAGTGCTTCAGAACAGCTGTTTTGTTTCCTTGTACCCAGACCTTGAGTAAATATTCATAAAAGCTGACAATATAAACAACTTCTGAATATTGACAATTGATATGAAATAGGTAAGACATAACAATTCCAGGAAGAAAGTTACATATCACATAGATAATATTGCAGCAGACAGATTAAGATGACTAAAAATTCTCAGGGATAATATAAAACAACACCCACCTGTCACCCATAGCCCCAAATGTAGTTGTCGAATATGCTGATGATCCAGTATCTGGATCAATATAGACGGGAAGTAATCCATCAGCAGGAAATGTTTTATTTATCGCCAATATAACTTTTTCGGCCTGAAGCATCAGATCCAGTCAGTTCATATCAAATGAATAAGCAAAAATTGTTCAAAGAGCTTCTCTCTCCACATACCGTCTGCTGATATTTCTGGTCGCCTGTCCTTTGGGAAAGAGCTATGAACTCCACCTGCTCTGTGCCAGAGTCTGCAAGAATACTATAGCCCTGAAAATAGAACAATGTCCTAGGTGACTCATAGGATAGAAGATGAAGGAGGAAAAGAAACATATCATACCAAATGGATTTTCCTATACATTTTGACTTACATAACCTTTAAGAAAGAATATCACCTGTCATGCTACAAGCATGGCGTTGCAATACATTCTCAGACAAATGATCCGGAACAACATTGCAATATTGCATTACTCAGGATGGACGGATAGAAGGCATGTCTCTAACTTGTAGTTTAGTGGAACGTCGAGACCATAAATATTTTAAGTATAAATGCAACAATTAAAAGTAGTATTTAGGCTTTTTTGGTGAAGATTCCAGGCACAAAAACGCAACTCAAGACATCCATCTTTAATGCATTCATAAACTGTTACCACTCCATCATGCAAACCAATTCAATAAGTATGTACTCTAACAAAACATCCACGACTTACCCCAGCCCATCCATGATTATGGGGTCCCCCCTCTGCTAAGTTGATTGAGTTCAAAGGAATCCCTGTCGGTGTATCGAATGCAGGCAGCAGCCTATCAGCAATATCTGTGGCCTTGGTAAGGAATACTTTATCCCCAGAGAGATCATATGCACTAATAAGCCCACCCACAACCCTGAAACATCACAAAAATATAGATAAATTACATGGAGTACATAACTAATCAAAATTTGCAGTTGTTGTAGATCATAACAACAAAAAAGTTAAACCTTATAAAGCAACCTTATGGTTGTCTCGAAAACACTTGCATCGTAATTCTTGTTGAAGTCCAGTGAATTAACAACCCAACTGTGATAACAACAAATCAGTCACAACTAACATCTAATACGACAGCAAAATAAAGAGGCTTCGGTATCCCACTTGCATCAAGAAATGTGTTTAAAAGAAGCGCAGAGAAGCATGCAGGAAGGCCCATTTTGAAGAGCAACAAAATATTCTGAAGATGTATAATGTATCTTTAAAGGGGAAGGGCTTAACGTAAACATACTCCTTAGCTTTCTGGAACTGCTCGTGTAGTCCCATGATGTATAATGTATCAAGTGCATCTATCATAGTTGCTCCGAGGCCTCCAAAACTGTCTACACCGTTCTTTGTTTGAGGCTAGCAAACAATGAGTATATCATGACTCCATTAACTGAAATCAATTTAATAATACAATACAACAATAATTAAATACCTGAAGTTCATCATAACCCCATGCATATTTTTCATAGGAACTCCAAGCATGAATCATAGCGTCTTTCACTTGTTCTTGACGATGAACTGAAATGGGATCATCTGAGACCGCTCCTCTCTTTGTTGAGTGGCCACCACTATTGATTCGCTTTTCACCATGATAGCCTTTGACATCCATAAAATCTTCCAACTGAGGTAAGAAGAAAGGAAAAGGGATAAATCTAGACCTAAGGCATGAATCAGCACCAGATACGAGAGGAGAAGGAGTGTGGCTATTGATTCATGATAGAAATGATTCTAAGGAAAAGTACATAAAACTAAATCATTACGAAGGCAGCAAGTATGATAAGAAAGCACAAATCGACAACATACTTATGAATTCAAATCCTAATATAAACTCAGAATGTTAAAGAATAAGACATTCACCTGAGTTTGTAATCGAAAAACTTCTTCTTGCAACTTAAAGAGCTCTTCCTATACATAGAAACATACTCATGTTAAATGATGAAGTCATTCAGAGGCATTAGGCACAATAAATGGATGTATAATATTTGGTGAAAAATAAAACTGATATGCGTCAATTAATCCAGTAAAATTTGTTAGTTGAAAACTTCATAAACAACATAAGGGCATCGAGCAAACACTAAGACTAATACTCCCTCCAACCCAAGAAGATTCTCCAGCTTAGTGTACTATAATAACCATGATACTTTTTGTTCAAATCATATTACGCGAGTCAATTAACGTTCCACATTTCCTTGATTTAACCATCGAAAATCAAATTGGACAATTTTCTCCACAATAAATAAAGCGAAAATTGACGATAAACATGCAAAATGGTAGTTGTACCTGGTGATCTCGGACAAGAGTTTGACGATCCCAGAAGAACAAGGTACAACAAATGAATGCTACAAACAAACATGCCAATCGTTTTGGTCTCTTCAAATAATACGTTGGATTTATATACCTCAAACAGCTTGATGATGATCTACTCCTAGCCATTTCTCTGTTTTCACTTAATATATTATTATGGGAAAACAGACCATTTTAATCCTAACTTCATATGAATTCATATGGTGAAATAGTGTTTTATAAAACCATAATGCAGATCAAAATTTCTTTGATTTTGTGATAATTGGAAAAGATCTTAAGGTGGTTATCTTTATTGTCCAAACAAGAACAAGACTAGTTAACTAACGAACTAATATTTGTTGGTCTAATAAAGTTTGAGCATATTTTATTGTTGCCTTCTTTCATGGGTCCGGTTTCGGTGCATCAATAATTCGGTGCATTAGATGCATCAAATACCCATTTAAAGGTTTTACGTGGGTACTGTACCCACTTGAAACTTCATCATTGGTACTTGTACCCAAATTATACTATAACAAATGTACAATACTACATATTTATTTTAGATTGATAAATATGTGGTATTGTACCATTGCTATAATACAATTTGGGTACAAGTACCAATGGTGAAGTTTCAAGTGGGTACAGTACCCACGTGAAACCTTTAAATGGGTACCTGATGCACCTGATGCATGGAAGTATTGATGCACCCAATCTTTTCACTTCTTTCATGATTACCCCTATATTATTTTTATCTTTTAAATTTTGTCCCTTAGTAATTTTAGATTTTTAAGTTGCCTAGCATTCTTTTACACTTAAAAATGATGATGAGGCAAAAAATAGAGGGACAATTATTTAGATAGTTCGTGTCTTTCACTTCTAACTAACCATTTTCATGTCCTTAAATTTTTCTAAATGTCAATAGAGTCCTCGAAAACTGAATGTTTAATAGGACCTTTTGAAAATTTAAACATATATAATTTTTTTAAAATTGAATCTTTTCATAATTATAGCATAAATATACCTATCCACATCTAATGAACAAGTTGCTCTAATTTGTAATTACATTTTTATACTATAAAACATTAAAATGGAATGTATATGATCCAATTGGGGCGCTTTTTCAAATAGAGTGATCGGAATAAAAATTTCAAAAAACGTTAAGTGACATCCGAAGAATCTATTTCTTATCACATGATTATTTGTAAATTCTATCATTTGAGAAAAAAACATCCGGTGAATTTCCGCCGAATGATAGATAAGTACAAAAATACACTAAATATATACTACATTTTAAGATACTTGCTTGGTTGCTTAAGATTGGTAATTCTAAATAGGGTTTTTGGCAGGGGACATCACTTACTTTTTACCTATGTCACCAGTTGATCACTCACTTTTTAGAGTGTCCTGGTTGATCACTCACTTTTTAAAAAGTGTCTCTTTTGGTCAGTCGACCACTTTTCCGGGTGGTCAACTACCGGTCAACTCACTTGGCACCCATGTGAGTCTTTACTAAGGTTATTTTAGTCTTTTCAAGTCGAATTTGGCCCAAAATTTTCAATTAATTACGTATTTGACCCAAAATTTGTAACTAATTAGGTATATGACTCCAATTTTTTGGTTAATTACAATTTGACCCCAAAATTTTCAATCAATTGACCAAAATTTTCAATTAATTTAGGGGTCAAATTATAATTAACCATAAAATTGAGCCAAATATGTAATTAATTGAAAATTTTGGGTCAAATTCGACTTGAAAAGACTAAAATAACCTTACTAAAGGCGCACATGGGTGCCACGTGAGTTGACCGGCAGTTGACCACCCAAAAAAGTGGTCGACTGACCAAAAGAAACATTTTTTAAAAAGTGAGTGATCAACCAGGACACTTTGAAAAGTGAGTGATCAACTGGTGACATAGGTAAAAAGTAGGTGATGTCCCCGGCCAAAAACCCTTCTAAATATTCATTAACTCATTTGTACCCAAACATTTGCAATTGTTATCAGAAATATCATAACCAGTACATGACCATCATCACAAGTCACAACCGTTGCCAGAATTGTTGTCAAATGCATCCATGTTCATTTAAATAAGATCACTTAACTTTGAAGAATAAAAAACATCATTCAGATCCAAAACGAGGTACCACTAAACCATGTTCAATGCTAAAAGAGTTGGAAATCGTTCATCATCAATTTAAAAAATCTACTATTGGCATAGTAAGAGTTACGTTGATCGACAACTTCGCTTACTCGCAAGACTCGGGCATGAATCCTTACAGTGACTATGGCCACTTTAGGGAAGAGAAAGGAAAATATAACCACGCTGACAAGCTGACAAACGATAGAGCGGGAACCTTAAAGTGCAATAAACAAGGCTGAAGCTAGACAGAGGAAAAGGTATACCAAAACCAACAGACACAATTTACATATTTCTGATGTTATCGTGGCGAATGCAAATATCACAAGAACACAACAACCAAGGTCCAAGGCATACAAAAAGATCCAGGATATGAATTAGTTGGAGTGAAACCCATAGTTCAAAAACTTTCATATCCCAGATCAAAGTTCAGTTACTATTCTGCTAACTGGAGTGTTACTAATAGTAAATGACATTCAAAGAACGGAGACCTCGATGATCAATGCACCTACAAGGAAATTGTAATACCTTCTTCCTTCTTCCAATCTGAATTGAGAGTTCAACTCCGTATACCTTTGAGATGAACATTAGGTCCTCGCATTGGTTTTCCCTCCTGGTTGTAAGCGAGATGAAACATCAGGGAGAAATCCATCACCAGTTACTTTTGTATTTTCAGGGTTGGGCAGTGAAAGTAAAGGTTTCTCTATTATCCAATCATTCTGTGAATCAAGCTCGCCGACACACTCATAGTTACCTACATTCGGTGCAAAATCTTGTAATTGCATGTTGTAACAAATAAATGCTTGTTCACTCAAACGCTGCTTCTCCACTGAATTGATTCCTTGTTCAAATATCATTTCGGCCAGTGTCTTCTTAAGGTTGTACTTTGAACCACCATTGCATGTGTGGCTCAGAATCTTTATAGCAAGTTCTTGAAGTTCTGGACAGTGATCTCCATATTTTAACCACCACTTTTCTGAAACCAAAGTTCCAACTCTATATATATTAAATGCAATATAAATATAAACGACGGGTTAAGATAACATTTAAGCATCAAACCTGGAGAGAGATCCAATAGATCCTCACTAGCACTTCCTGGGCCGAAGTTTCCCTTGGCCATCCGATATTCATCGGTTTGGTCGACAATCAAGTCTAGGCGGCTATTGCTCCCACCCATTCGAGTTACACAATGTAACAAGCCAGCGGTGACTTCAGGGTCAAGGTGGAAGTCGTCACAATACAAGAGTCGAGGGTTAAGAAAGTATCCAGTAGAATGCAAAGGGGTATAAAAATAATTATCCCATATCTCATCTATAACGTTCCAAAAGGGTTTGTACTGAGATTCATTGCCCTTAAACCCCTTTTTTATCGCTTCCTTGGCTTGATCCATAATTTCATATACATGGCCAAGTTGGGTAGTATTTTCTGAATAAAAAATTTCCAGAATGCGAACTAGTGGTATGGCTGACTTCATCATAATATCTAGTGTCGTCCAGAAATTCTCATCCAAGAGTAAGCCATTCATCCTTCTGCCATCTTCTGTAGAGGCCAGATTTGAAGTATTCCAATCAGACGAGGTAAAAAAACATCGTAAGTTTGTCTCTTTCAACAAAATAGACTCAAGAGTATAGAAGGTCGTGATTGACCTTATTCTCGAACGATGAACAAGATTATTCAGACAGGCATGCTCACCCACAAGTTTGAGACCATCAGCATTTATGGAAATAAATCTTGAGATAGTTTTAGCTTTCTTTAGTGTGTCAATGAACAACGGGTTCAAAGTCACAAATTTGTCTAACATTATTTCCAGGCAGCGTGATGTGCAGACTGTCCAATACCATGTCCTGTGCTTCTTCATCAACTTTTTGCCTACTTCCTGCATGCAGGTTGGTGTAGAGTCTGCAATTACTTGAACCACATTGTCTAGCCCAACATCTCCCAAAATATCTTCTAACAACCCTTGTATAGAATTTAAATCCCCAACTAAAGATGATAAGTCAACTGATCGAAGATAAATTGCACCACTTGGGCAGTCAACCAAAACATTCACAAGATCCCTACCCTTTGAATCAGTCCATCCATCTAACAGGATGCTGCAACCAGAGGTCGCCCAAGAGCTTCTAATCTTTTTGACATATTGTTTCATTTCCCCCAGCGCATCCTGAAGAAGGCGCTGTTTTAGCCCCTCAAAATTAGGTGCTTCGCACTGGAGCTGACCATGACGCAGTGCACATTCTATCATCTCCCTAAAAATGTGGGAGTTAAGAGCACCGAAATCAAGCCCTGTTTCGCAGAAAAATCTTATAATACTCTTCTGGAGCTCTTTCAGTGAAGTGTCTCCGCGTCTGCTTGGTGCAACTTGAGGCACATTCCCAGTGCCACGACAAGGAGTTGAATCTGTTGGGCTTCTTTCCGAAAAAGAGTCTACCTTACGACACTTCTTCGCCCCAGTAGAAGTTTGAGCCACAGAATTACTAGTGATTTTATAAGGGGAGCAATGTCTCTTTCCCAGAGGATGAGGATCTGAGTGGCCATTTGTTATTTCCTCCTTCATCACTGTTCCTATGATCTTCTCTATTTCAGTCTTAAACAATTTCCTAATGTTTGCTGGAACACCTGTGCAAGGAATGACATTTTTCCGTATGCCAGATAAATGATATCTTAGACGATAAAAGCCAGAAATAACTCTGCCACAATAATTGCACTTGACTCTCCCCTCATCAACAACAGTCCCATAGTCATGAATGTCAACAGAATCTTCAGTGGCAACCATTTCATCAACTTAAAGCATCTATAACAAATGCAAGTTCAATTACACATGGTGCACAACTCAACCAAGCATGACAGATACTAAAAGAATACGACCTAGCTATAGTGACATGCAAAGGCTTTTTTCGCAGACGTAACAACCAACACACAACTTAATCCTACAAATCAGTATGCACCTTTTGTCACAAATTGCTGATCAGTTCATTCCGCGTATGAACGAGTATGTTTGTCATTTATACTAAGCCCATGGGATAGCTTAAAAGCATTTAAAAAGGAGGTCCATTTTAAATCCACAACTAACAAGACTAATCACAACTTGAAAGAAAGAAACCCCTGGTTTTTTACTGTATACAGAGTCATAAAACTATACTTTCTTGATACATTTATTATCAATCAACAAGCCTAAATCTTTTGTGAAGTGTTAAGAACCTCTGAATTCAGGTTCCCTTTTTGCCCACAAAAAGACAAGTACTGAACTTTTCAACATGTTAAAGAACACAAACACACACACAAAAATACTAAAAAAATACCAATTTCAGAAAAACTGAAGCTTTATTAGTCAAATAGAGAATATAGGATGTTAAGCTGAGGTGCAAAAAACCCTTCATTAACTGGCTAAAAATAAGGAGCACCAAAAGAGGGCGATATTATATTTAATTCCATTATTAACCTTATGAGACATCAAATGTGAAAAGACATAGATCATAAGACCAATGTGAATAAATTAACATGCATATATGCCCAGAAAATATGAACAGTTCTTACATGATAGACTTCAAAAAAAATGTTGTCTTTCTAGATTACTGATACTACAAGCCACAAAGAGAGTGGTGACTGATGACTAAGAGTCGAAAGTAGTGTACATATTTTTCCTCTTTGCCATCATGTCTTCTTGTTTGCTTTTTTCAATTGAATGAAGGACAAAATCTACTCCAATTGTGCAAGTCTTTTTTTTTTTTTTGTTAAACCATAGCATAAGTTATAAATAGTCATATGTAAGTAAGTAATAAATACGTATATTTTAACTAAGTAAAGGGAGTTTAAGTTTTCAATGAATAATTTCTGTCTTTTTAAAATTATGTTCCAATGAATTTTTGCTCTTGAATATGACCTTTATCCCCAAAGTTGTTTTGAAATACTTGGAAATTTGAGAGAGTGGATACTGAAAATCACCGAAATGTTTGAAAATTCCATAAAGTGGGTGTTGAAATGCTGCAAATGCAACCCCAAAACAGAGGAAGTATGTCTAATTTCGAAATTGACTCGAAATTCTCAAAATCTTATAGAATGAATGTTGAATTTCGTCGAAACGCTTGAAAATTTCACAAAATAACGATGAACCTTGCAAAATCAACCCCTAAATAAAGGAAGTATGTTGGTTGAGAACTTGAGATAAATATACATGAATGAAGGATAAATTTAATTTAATTGTTTGGAGATATTTTGGTATCCACAAAGATTAATCGATGTTTAGTGATTCATGAAATTCGTCTAAGTTAACTTCAAATTGAGGTGAAAGTTTTTAGGGTAAATGGCATTAGGCATCACTAGCGTTTGATTTATTTATCACATTATTACCACTGATATTCACTTTCGTGTCAAATACATCACTTATGTTCCAATATTATTCAACCCGTAAACTTTTTGTCAATTTTGCTGAAATCGCAATTTTAAGCACAAAAGTTAGAAGGGCAATTTAGTCAGACACTTAAAATTATATTTGTTATGTTTTCAAAATTACATTTTCTTTCAAGATTGTACTTGTTAAATTTTGGGGCTTTTCAAAAATTGAACATGTGCCGTTTCTCGCAAGCTTCAATTGATGGCCAATTAGGGGGGAAATGTAATATCTAGAAGTAGTAAGTAATAAATTTAAGTGTTGTGACTTAATTGCCCTTTTAACTTTTGTGCAAAAAAATACGATTTTAGCAAAATTGCCAAAAAGTAGACGGGTTGAGTAGTATTGGAACATGAGTGATGTCTTTGGCACGCAAGTGAACGTCAGTGGTAAATAAATCAAACGTTAATGATGCCCGTTGCCATTTGCCCAAGTTTTTAATGGTATTCAGCTCGATTGAACTTAACTACGACAATAATTACAATTTGTTAAAAGTCTATGGGTTCCATCTAAAATTAATTGACAATAAAGGAAACATGTGTAACTCCACCGATGTTATTCCAGCAAATAATACCGGCAAGGAAAATTTCACCGATGATTGGTTACACGTGATGGGTGTTAAGATGCACATCCCACATCGGAAGTCGATGTCCTCCTGGTCAATATATAAAATCTTGGCTCCTCCTTCTATTGTCAATTGATTTTAGAATGGAACCTCAATTAATGAGGCACATGTATACCCGTCGATGTTGTTCCGGCAAATAATATCGGCGAAAAGAATTCCGCCTTACGATCGGGTTACACGTGAGGGGGAGTGTTAAGATGCACATCCTACATCATAAGTCGATGTACTCTCGTGTCAATATATAAGATCTTGGGCTATTTTCTCTCTTATCAATTGATTTTAGAGTAAAATTCCATAAACTCTTAACACCGTTCAACAACTCAATTAAACACACAACGGATTAATTTTAAGTTGCAATCATCTCTATTTGCTATGATCCAAAGAGATCGTGAAAGTTAAAAAGTTATTGAGGTGAGGGGAAGTAAATATCTTCTATTTTAATGTATGTGTGTATATACATATGTTATATATTACAGTTATATACATATATGTATTATTGTACTTTAGGCTAAAGATGTGTACCAAATCTGAAACCAGGCCGAACTTATCTAAATCGAACAAGAAATAAACGAAAGTTCTAAAATCTACCGGAGTCAAATAGACGTCGATTCAATAAATGAGAGAATCAATTAAAAACAAACCGAACCAGTGCCTAATCTAAAAAAGAAATAAATTTAGTTCAATAGACAATAATCGTCGGAAAGGATTTAAGTTTGTTCATTATTGGTAAAATGTAATAAGAGATGTGTACATTTTTTAAAAGTTAATACAAAAAAAGTTATATTGTGTAATAAAATGTGTTTGCAATCAGGTTTTAAATAGAGTATTTTGAGAGATTCTATCATTTTGAAAAATTGAATCTTTTGATAATTATAGCACAAATATACCTATCTATACTGATCTGTTATACACACACCCAAATAGTGTTGATTACGTCATAGAGTAATCAAATCAGTATGCATACAAGACGGCGATAGAACTCCCGACAATATCCAAATAATGCAGCAAGTCAAATAGATATACTAAATTTGGAAGGGATTGATGCCTCCAAATTAAGTAAATGTTGACCAAAAAGTTCTGAGTTCGAAACTCACCTTATCACTAATTATATAAGAAAAGGTATTTACTCGCATCGGGCTTCAATTTGGAAGGCTGAAGCTAAACAGAGGAAAAGGTTTCGCAAACCATCAGACACAATATAACCAGACAATACATATTCCTGAAGTTATCACAGCAAATATGAATTATCAAGAACACAATAATTAAGGCATTACAAAAGATCCAGCATATGTGAATTAGTTGGAGTGAAGCCCATAGTACAAAAACGTTTCATGTCTAAAGATCAAAGTTCACTTACTATGCGACTAACTAGAGTGCTTACTAATAGTCAAGGACATTGAAAGAAAGGAGATCTCAATGACTAATGCACCTACAAGGAAATTGTAATACCTTTTCCCTTCCTCCAATCGGAATTGAGAGTTCAACTGTGCGTACCTTTAAGATGAACATTAGGTTAATCGACCCCATTAGTTTTCCCTCCTCGTTGTATGCGAGATGATATTGCCACATCAGGGAGAAATCCATCACCAGGTACTTCTCTATTTTCAGGTGTGAGAACTGAAAGTACAGGTTCCTCCACTATCCAATCATTCTTCGGATCAAGCTCGCCGCTGGGCACATAGTTACCTACATTCGGTGCAAAATCTTGTAATTGCATGTTGTAACAAATAAATGCTTGTTCAATCAAACGCTGCTTCTCCACTGAATTGATTCCTTGTTCAAATATCATTTCAGCCAGTGTCTTCTTGAGGTTGTACTTTGAACCACCATTGCATGTCTGGCTCAGAATCCTTATAGCAAGTTGTTGAAGTTCTGGACAGTTATCTCCATATTTTAACCACCACTTTTCTGAAACAAAGTTCCAACTTTCGTATAGATTAGACGTAATATAAATATGAAGGATAAAATTAAGATAACATTAAAGCATCTAACCTGGAGAGAGTTTGGATAGATCCTTACTAGCACTTCCTGGGCCAAATTTTCCCTTGGCCATCCGATATTCATCTGTTTGGTCAACAACCAAGTCTAGGCTGCTATTGCTCCCACCCATTCGAGTCACACAATGTAACAAGCCAGCAGTGACTTCAGGGTCAAGATGGAAGTCCTCACAGTAGAAGAGTCGAGGGTTAAGAAAGTATCCAGTAGAATGCAAAGGGGTATAAAGATAAGTATCCCATATCTCGTCTATAATATTCCAGAAGGGTTGATACTCAGATTTATTGCCCTTAAATGCCTTTTTTATCGCTTCCTTGGCTTGATCCATAATTTCATATACACGGCCAAGTTGGGGAGTATTTTCTGAATTAAAAATTGCCAGAACACGAACTAGTGGGATCGTCGCCTTTATCATAAAATCTACTGACATCCAAAAATTCTCCTCCAAGACTAAGCCACTCACCCTTCTCCCATCTTCTGTAGAGGCCAGATTTGATGTACTCCAATCAGACGAGGTAAAGAAACTTCGTAAGTTCATCTCTTTCAACAAAATAGACTCAAGAGTATAGAAGGTCATGATTGACCTTATCATCGAAGGATGTACTAGATTATTCAGACAGGCATGATCTCCCACAAGTTTGAGACCATCAGCATTTCTATAAATAAACCTTGAGATAGTTTTGGCTTTCTTTAGCGTGTCTCTGAACAACGGGTTCAGAGTCACAAATTTGTCTAACATTATTTCCAGGCAGCGGGATGTGCAGACTGTCCAATACCATGTCCTGTGCTTCTTCATTAATTTTTTCCCTACTTCCTGAATGCAGGTTGGTGTAGAGTCTGCGATTATTTGGACCACATTGTCTAGCCCAACATCTTCCAAAATATCTTCTAGCAACCCTTCTATAGAATTTGCATTCCCAACTAAAGATGATAAGTCAACTGATCGAAGATAAATTGCACCACTTGGGCAGTCAACTAAGACATTCACCAGATCCCTACCTTTTGAATCAGTCCATCCATCTAACAGGATGCTGCAACCTGAGCTTGCCCAGGAGCTTCTAATCTTTTTCACATAATGTCTCATTTCTGCCAGCGAATCCTTAAGAAGGCATTGTTTTAGCCCTTGAAAATTAGGAGCTTCGCACTGGAGCTGACCATGACGCAGTGCACATTCTATCATCTTCCTAAAACTATGGGAGTTAACGGTACCTATATCAAGCCCTGTTTCACACAAAAATCTTAGAATACTCTTCTGGAGCTCTGTCAGTGGAGAGCTTCCGAGTCCGCATGGTGCAACTTGTGGAACATCCCCACTGCCAGGACAAGAGGTTGATTCTGTTGGACTTCTTTCTGACGAAATGTCCACCTTACGACACTTCTTAATGGCCCCAGTAGAAGTTTGGGCCACAGTATTACTAGTAATTTTACAAGGGGAGCAATGTCTCTTTCGAGGAGGATCTGAGTGGCCATTTGTCAGCCCAGCCTTGTTCATTGTTCCTACGTTCTTCTCTACTTCATTCTTAAAAACTTTCCTGATATTTGGTGAAACTTCTGGGCAAGGAATGACATCTTTCCGTATGCCAGCTAAATGATATCTTAGACGAGAAAAGCCAGAAATAACCTTGCCACAATAAGTGCACTTGACTCTCCCCTTATCAACAACAGTACCATATTCATGAATGTCAACAGCATCTTCAGTGGCAACCATTTCATCTACTTGAAGCATCTATAACAAATTCAAGTTCAATTACACGAGGTGTACAACCTAACCAAGTATGAAAGATATTAAAAGAATAAGAACTAGCTATAATGACATGTACAGGCTTCTTTCACAAATGTGACAACCAACACATAACCTACAAATTAGTATTCGCCTTTCGTCTCAAATTGCATTTCACTTCATTCTGCGTATAAACGATTTTTTTTTGTCATCTATATTTCAAGACCATGGGATAGCTCAATGCATTTAAAAGGGAAGTCCATTTTTTTCAGATGTCACAGTCTATTGGTAGCATTTCATAAACAATCCAAAATTAGCAAAAATAATCACAAATTGAAAGAAAGAAACCCCCTGATTTTTTTACTGTATCCAGAGACGCAACTATACTTTCTTGATTCAATTATAATCAGTTAACAAGTCAAAATCATTTGTGAAGTCTTAAAAAACTCTTTAATTCAGATTCCCTTTTTGTTGACTTCTTATGCTACTACAATTTTGCACCCCCCCCCCCCCCCCCCCAATAAAAAAAGACAAGTAGAGAACTATTCAACATGTTAAAGAACACAAACACACCCAAAAAGATTATACTAAATTAACACCAATTTCGGAAAAACTGAAACTTTAACAGCCAAAATAGTGATTATGGACTTCGAATGAATGATTATGTGAGGTGTAATAACCCTTAATTGTCTGAGATTCTGAGCTAAAAAAAGGAGGGAAACATTACAAGGGGGTGATTTTAATATTTAAAACAAATAAAAATGAAACATCAAACTTGAAAAGACATAGACCAATATGAAGAAATTAACATGCATATCCCTGAAAATGTGAAGCAATTCTTACATGATAAACTTCAAAAATGTCGTCTTTCAAGATTGTTGATACTATTAGGTGAGTGATGACCGAGAGTCAAAAGTAGTATTTTTAACAGATCAGCAAGGTAAACTTTTGAGTGTCAAAAGTCCAAAGCACCCTTCGCCTCTCTTTTCCTTTGGATTTTTAATCGTATAGAAGACAAAATCTAATTATCGAGTTGGACTGAGCTAAATATAAATGAATGAAAAATAAATTTCAATTTCATTGTATTTGCCATGTGGAGATACTTTTGGAATACAAAGGGTTAGCTACCCAATGTCAAGTTAATACTATCTCCGTTTCTAAATGATTAGTATATTTTTGTTCAGATTCTTAGAGGCTGGATGGATTTAAGGAGATTAGGGGCTGAATAGGGAGCCAAGTAAGGAAATTGAAAAAGTAATAAAACTAAAACACAATCCCAAAATTAATAAAGATAGTAAATAGAGAATATTTTAGAGATAATTTTAAGGTGGCTAGTGTGAATGCTCTAAAGTTCATGTTCTTACTATCTGATTGTGAAAATTTAGAGAAAATTCTTACATACTAACTCATTTTAACTAATACTTGCTAACTAAAATTCAGGTCATGAGATCTTACATATGTCATTTATAATTAATTATTTACCTTCTCTATTGGGCATGTATCTTGATCAAATAGGATCTTCGATTGTGGTTCCTCGCTCTTCCTCTCCTTTGTTATGCCAACAACCACTCCCTTGGACAAACCTATCAACTCATCCAATTGACTCAGATAGATCATTTCAGCGCTCTCATCCCAACCACGTAACGATGGTCCTGTATATTGTCCAGGCAACAAGTGACCCTTCTTTCCCATTCGTTCTAAACAGTTAATCTGCATGGATGTTCTTATAATGAAGATAGCAAAAATTGTAAGAAATTTGAATGGTTGTGTAAATAGTAAAGTTAACGTACGAGTAAGAAGTGGAAGTCTGCAGTGGGATTCAATTTGTTGCTCTCACTAATTCCTTTGGTGGTGTGCTCCAACACATGTCGACACCAGTTGTAGTTGTTCACGTCCTTAAGCTCTTCCAACACCCCAGCATATCTCAGATCAACGTTGTTGCTGTTAATAGGGCATAACAAACAGTATATGCTATATAGTATAGCACATTTTGCCCAAGCGCTTGTTCCTCTCATATTCTGCAATCTGTCCTCAAGAACGTTGTAATGGACAGTTCTAGAAAACGGGCCTTCAATCCCCAACTCTGACCTCAAATTCTCGATTGCGTCAGTGGTGCACTCGAGGAGATCAATCTCCTTGTCACCCCTGGGGAGATGGTACACTCGGTATACATCATCTTCCATAATTTTCAACACCTTGCTTTTACTAAGGCGTATTTGAGGTCCATTACTGACCTCCCAATTGTCCACTATCCATTTTACAAAAGTCGTGTTCACTGCTCTCCAATTACATATCTCTAACAATCCACCAAAACCACACAAATTTAGCTTTTGTTCCAGTTTTTTAAATTTTTCGGTATCGAGCTTTGCCTGCCTGAAAATTGCATAGACTTTACCAATTTTAGACTTGATGCGTATACGACCCTTGTCACATTTTTTCACTGTGGTTGTCACATTGCCCGACCATACATCTTTTCTCTTCTTTCTCTCCTGCTCACCTTGACTTATTCCTAGACTAAACCTCGGCATGGAACCAATATCAGGAAGGTAGGAACCTGTAACATAAGTTAGGATATTAGTTAAGTGACAATACCATTAATATGTGTTGTGATGGTATTATAGTGAACATGTGTCAATACCATCATCCAAAGATCTAAGATTCACATCGGATATTTGGTTAATTCGCCTTTCCCAGTTATAACAATTGCATTTACCATTAATCTGTTTCAATAAAATACTCCAAAAGAAGGGTGTGTTGCAAGTACAAAAAAGTGACATAAATTGCAGATAAACCTTTCAAATTGAAGACTAAAACAGTGTTATTTCGACAAAGGTTAGAATTATTATTCTACCAATATCTTAATTTTATCAACATGCAATGAGATTGTACCTCAAAAATTACAAAATTTTTACAAAACAAAAAACACAAATACTTCGATTTTTGTTGGTCTTGCTGTTTTTTAAACGAACGATGTAATGTACTTCAGGTTATGCTCATATTTGGCATTATGGCTCGATTTTAAACCATATAACTCCGAGATTATAAAAAACAAGGTCATGCAAACATGAATAATTGTTCAACTATATATAAAAAATTACCTTCTTCTTTAACTTTAACACCAGTCGATTCCTCCATGGATGTATATAAAAATGCTCTCTTTTTTGTCTTGCTAGGAAGAAACCATTTGATTTTCTCAAGTTTTTGGGAGATTTTTGTGTTTAATTTTACTTAATTAGAGGGATTTCTGTTAACAGATTGATTTGTAAAATTAGAATTGCAATTAATGTAGCAGTCCTAACAGTTGCCGTCTTCTTGTGGGTAACTGGTTGGGGTGGGGTGGGGGTTTAATAGGAGTTCGGATTAATAATTAAATATTCGTCTTTAAAAATATAAATATATTTTGAGTTAGATATATGAGTTTTTCTAAATATATTACTGTAGTATGTATGTTACAATGTTATTGGGTAATATATGAGGCTTACAAATTTAAAAAGTAGATAAATAATAAAATTGTAGCAGATTGTTTCGCATAAAGTGTTACAAAATATCCGAAAGATCGAACTAATTTAATGAAGTGTGCGTGAAACTCATAGGCAAGGAGGGGAATGTAAATATTTCTCGAAAATTCACATCTTATCTTTATACACAAATTCTTGCTGAAAATGTGGTCTGCAACTCGCTCCTCTCAGTCTTCAACTTTCTTGATGAAGAACAATCATTACCACACTCTCCAAATCCATTATCCTATAATCAGCAATGTGGTTTTAACCTCTAGACCAAATGGTATTAGAATAATATGTTCTTCAGATGATTCCAGCTCATCAAATTCGAAGCGTGGGTTTGGACCACAACCTTCTACCTCGTCTAGCAACACCAAGAACCTCCGCCTTAGGTACCATTCACTCCCTTTGTCCCAAAAAGATTGTCCAGTTTTGGATGTTGGCTGTATTTTTGTATGTTGTATGATAGTTGGTGAAAAATATGTTAAAGATGGTATGTTTAATCTAATATGATTCGAATATAAGTTATTTGTGTAATTAAGATTGCGAAGTTTGTTAATGTAGACCATTTCGTAGGAATTCAGTGAAGCTAAAGCTTCAATTTTCATTTAGTTTTTTTTTTACTGATGTGCAGAAAATCACCTTCCCAATCATCTGGCTCTAATGTTGATCGTAAGTACATGCCCTTCAATCCATTCGACGTTCATTTTTGTGATCCTTTTTCGAGTCCTATTAACAGTATTGTTCCTGAAAGTTGTTAAATGTTAGTGTTTTTTGCAGTAAAGTTATCTACTTTATACATACTTCGAGAGATAATGCTCGCGTTAGTTTGCAAGAAAAATATGATTTTATTGCTCATTCAGAAAAACAAGTTCTGTTTTTTTCTTTTCTTATCAGAGGCTCCTGGTTTACGTTCACAGAAGGGTGGCAAGCAAACCAGTATAGTCTCTGATCTTGATTTTGAGGAACGACTGAAAGCAGTTAAAAGGTGTCGTTTTTCTAACCAAGTTAGTTTTTACTACTTTGCTTGTTAAGTGTGGTATGAGACAGGAATTGTTTATATGGTACTACTTTTAAGGTGGATGTTTGACAAGTTCATCTGTAACAATTGAGAGGCAGGCAAGCTGTATTGATGGTGAAGTTTAAGTAGATATCAATTGAACCTAAGGCTTGAATGTACTTACAGATGTTCCATGAAATGTATGGTTGTAAATCTTAACTTGCTTCGACTTTATTAGGAATATGATGCAAATAAAAGAGAGACAATTATACTCGATCATGTCTTTCTCAGCTTCTTTCTTTCTCTGAAGATATCGTCTTGACTCTGCTATAAACACATATCAACTTTCACTATTCATGCTCCCATAGAAACTCATACTCAATTTTTTTCCCAAAATCTAGCAGTACAAAGTATGCAACTGTTGCCTGTCACCTCTCTTGTTGATCTATTTAGCTAATATATAATAGTGTATTGTTATGTAAAGTCCAGTTACTTAGTTAATTAGATTTGTAATAGGAATGAACAATAGCAATTTTATCGTAAATTCTCTAAATTATTTTCTATGGTAACTATGTTTTTTTTTGTTTACTCTCCCCAAAGTCTTGTGAAGTGAAATATGGTCATGTGATCTTTGACTGACGAGTACTTCTATACTATGTCAAGATCCGCCCTTGAGCAGAAAAAAACAGAGGAAGAGAAACAATATGGGGCAATAGATTATGATGCTCCAGTCGAGACCAAGAGCAGCACAATTGGTCTTGGTACCAAGGTGCAGTATTGACAGCTTTCTTCTATATGCACAACAGAGCATGTGTTTCTCTGCTATGAAAAGTGAATAATTTTTACGAGAAAACTAACAGATAGGAGTTGGAGTTGCTGTTGTTGTTTTTGGATTTGTTTTTGCCCTTGGGGACTTTTTACCTTCAGGAAGGTTTGTGTTCATTCTTTATAAACCTTAACGTTTATTTACTCGAGTTGCTTCTTTATCAGTTCCTTTCTGAGTATTGATAACTAATTTAGTCATTTACAACCTATGAGTTACTTTGGCTCTGACACGACATACTAATTCCCAGTGTTGGTCCCTCTGAGGAGTCAGCTGCAGTCAAGAGCATTTCAGAAGAAGAGCGAGCAATCCTGCAGGTGAAATGCCATATAAATCTGGAAATCTTTATAATCTCAATTTCAGATGTCAATTTAACATATCAAGCATTCAGCTATATGACTTCTAGATTTTATGGAGTTACTCATAAATGACATAATAATTATAATATTTCACATCTCATTAGCTTCTTGTTGATCCAGTTAATGTATAACTAGAATGGGATAGGAAAATGCTCCTAATCTTTCCCACTAAGAATAGAGTGTTTATAATGATCAGTGATTGCATTGCTTATTCACAAAGTTCCATTTATGATTCGAGGCCTCGAGGGGTTCACTATTTTTCTTTTTATAGGTTAACAACAAGCATACATTAGAAGATACACAAATATAAGGATTTTTGACACCATGTTCACTAGAGTATCTAGCTTTCTTAGGAGAAGAAAGCTTGGCCAAAGTCCTATTTGAGACATTAGTGGATTTCATTTAGTTACTTGCCCATGTGGCAACTGTCGTTTAGTTAAGTTTTTCGCATTTTTTCCTATGTTGCAAGTTGCAACTTATAATGACCTTGTATTGAATTTTCCCTGGTTTCAGTCTATAACAAATTCTACTAATTCTCTATGTACTTCAAATGTTACTATTAATGATTATATTATTTAAATGCATTTTCAGAAGAGACTTCTGCAGTTTGAATCTATACTTGAAAAATCCCCTGAGGACACTACTGCCATCGAAGTGAGTCCTGAATTCTCTAACCATTTCAAGTGTATTCCTTAACATACTAAATCTCTAGATGCAGATGCATATCTGGTCGACACAGTTAATTTGTTTTCATCCCTAATAAATTCCCAATTGTTCATGCAAATGAATGGCATTCCTGACTGAGTCTTGATAATTTATACTGCCCAACAAAACATACTCATTTTGCTCCTTTTCACCTTGTTCCTCTTGCCTTAAATGTGCATCTGAGCCAATCATTCAAGTTTTTCAAGTGGTGTTAGGGTGAAGCTGTAACCTTGGTGGAAATAGGGGAATACAAGCGTGCAGCCTCGCTGCTAGAAGATTTAACTAAGGTATGTTTTTGAAATTTTACCACATAATTTACTCTCAGTTTCCTAAAAAGAAAATGGGTAATCTGATTATATTTAATCTTTGACTTGATTGATGATTTTGCTCCTCTACTTTAAACAGAAAAAACCAAGTGACCCTGAAGTTTACCGCTTGCTAGGAGAAGTTAAATATGAACTCAAAGATTATGGTGGAAGTGCCACTGCATATAAAAAATCTGCAGAGGTAATTATTCATAATGACTGTGGCCATTAATCATCTTCCCATGGCCTTTTCACGTTGATGAAGGCACCCCCTAAGGAGACCGTTTATTTTCTCTCAGTAAATAAAAGAAAGGAATATGATCTCTGGGGCATTCCCTTCTCCACAAGGAGGACTTGAATGTTCGGTAGAGATCAACTTTTTCCTTCCTTGAGTCTTTTAGCTTATCATGTTGGTCTTATTGCTCGGTTTTTCGTACAGGTGTCAAAAACTACTGACTTCGAAGTTCTACGTGGTCTTACAAATGCTTTACTAGCTGCAAAGAAACCTGACGAGGTTAATGTGTTTATAGTATTTAAAGTGATATGCTTGAATCTCCATGTTTCAGTATTCCCAATTTCCCATGAAAGACGAGTCATTATTGTTGAAAAGATTGTGGATGCCATTTCTTGGGAAACAATATGATTGCTAAGATCCTCTTCCTTGGTTATATCCAGGCAGTTCAGATTCTTTTAGCATCCCGTGCAAGTCAAAGTAAAGAAACTTCTAAAGGGTCTGAAAGTATTGAAGGTGAAAATAAACCAGACCTGGATCCCATTCAGGTACATAGAAGTTGGAAACAGTCTTGGTGGCATGTATGGCTAAAACTATATATGAAATTGAAAGAAGTAAACCTAAGTTCGCTTTCTTTTATGAACCTTTTTAATGCATACAAAGCTTGAGTAAGCGACAGTGACCTCCAATTTCAGGTTGACTTACTTCTTGGCAAAGCGTATTCTGATTGGGGTCACGTGAGTGATGCTGTGTCTGTATATGATAAGCTTATCGCTGAGCATCCTAATGACTTCAGGGGTTACTTAGCAAAGGTGATGCTGCTGATCTTCATAGTTATATTAAACATCAGATTAAGATAGTACATGGACATGCCTTTCAGGGAGTTCCTTATGTTTATCACATTAGAGATTGCTGCTTAACCTTCAAATATATGGATTTACTAAGTTCATTCTCCATAAAGGACAATGACCCGGGGACATGCTCTCGGTTTTTCCTTAAAGCATAGTACGTCTTTTCCTCCTTGAATGTTTGACCACAATCTATATAAGTGTTTTCTGGTTTTTGATTCTGCAGGGAATAATACTGAAACAAAATGGAAATTCTGGTGCTGCAGAGCGAATGTTTATACAGGTAAGGGTGTATACATAGATCTTGCATATTTATTCTTGAACAATCTGAACTGATTCTTCCATTTTTCCTGGTTTTGCATCAGGCGCGATTTTTTGCACCGGACAAGGCAAAGGCCATCGTGGACAAATTTTCAAGATGATTACCATTTACCGACTATGTTTCTACTTTAGGAATTGAATTATCTTGTTTTCTGGATGAGGCAAGAAGTTGTAGAATTGGTATTGTATTATACTCCCTCCATCCCTAAAAGATTGTCACATTTTGACTTTTGGTGGTCAACAAAACACAATTTAAAACATAAATATCTATTAGTCTACATGCGAAAAAATTATAAAAAGTTAATATTTTAAAAATATATATTGAGACGAATCTAACAAGGTCCCACAAGACTATATTAATTATTATCGTTTAATGAGAATTCATGATCACACTTTGTAATGTTTGATTAACAAAAGTCAAAATGTGACAATCTTTTAGGGACGGAGGGAGTATTATTCGATTGGGTTACTTAAGATAACTTATACGAGTAAAATTATGCCATGCCCCCTTATGTTCAAATTGATTATGTTCAAATAAATTGCATAAACATGATATTCACATGTATGACAAACAATGATAAAAATAAAGCATTGGCATATAAGAAGATTTGAATAAAGATAAATGTGTTCATTATATTAATTAACTAACAATGGTAAGAGGTTAGTTTGCAATTTAGTATGAATGATTTGCCAGCTCATTTATGATTCATTCGGTTTAAAATGTTATACAGTAGTACATTATGGCCTATAATGAATAATTATGATGTAATCACATAATCAATGATGAACTATAGATGACACTTAGCTTAGTGATATTTATTCGAATACTAATTATTTCGTGATTTGTAGTTTTTATCCTGATTTTGTGGTTGTTAGTAGTTGTTCGATCCTATATCTAAGTGAACATGACGATGATCAATATAAACTTGACAGAGTATATGTAAGTTTTTGGCCCTATAAAAAGTTTAGCAATTATGTAGACCTGGTGCAATAAGTTAAAATGATGATGATGAGCTTTTAATTATTGGTTTATGTTCTTATATTTATACTATTGAATTCTATAAATATTATAAATATATAATATGTAAATCATATTGTTAGTAGATAGGAGACGACACAAAAAAGAAATAAAAAAATGTCTCTTCCATGACTTCCCGTGGAAATCACATGGCTATTTCGGTTATTCTAGAGAAACGAGTTCAACACAAATAACTAATTTTCCCGCTCAAACTCACCCACTATCCCCTCCCCACCCCCACCCCACCCCACCCCACCCCCCTAGTGATGAAGATGATGAGCAAGTGGGCATTCATGGCGGTGGTATCTCTCTCAGCCATTGTAGCTCTCTGCCTCACCTCCAACAACACAGAGACCACTCTTCCGTTGACCAATTCCTCTCGATTCGATTCCAGCGCGGTTGCTTTTTTGGAGTACGATTTCTACCAGACTAGCTGTCCGCAAGCTGAAGCCATCGTGCTTAGGTTGACGAGGAAGACGGTTATGGAGAATGCCAATTCCACTGCTCAGCTTCTTCGTCTCATGTTTCACGACTGCTTCATCGAGGTCCAAATGTTGTCGACTTAAATTTTGATGGTTGACTTTTTTTCGTGACTGCTTCATTGACGTCAAAATATTGTCCAATTTTAGATATTTTATTGTTTCACGTTACTCTTTATATGTTATATGATATTTGGGGAAGTGTGGATCAAAAGCTATTATTTAGTTTAGGTATAGCTCCAGGTATGTGATTTTTCTTCTTTTTTACTCCCTTCATATTAGAAAAGGTTGTTGAGTTTGAATTTTGGTGGTTGACTTCGAACGTAAAAATTTACATATATATTATGTTGTGTGATATTTGGTGACATATAAGTAAAATTCTAGTATTTTTAATGTGTTTCATTACTAACGTAATAATTTTGATTCGAATTGATGAAATGTATGTTAATCAAGGCCACAAAATAGTCCACGTCCCAATCCAAGAATCCTAATATATGTTATTACGATTCTTGATTTGGAACGTGGACTATTTTTTTCTTGCGTCGAATTGATTGTATGATGGTGTATGATGATTTTTACTTCAAATGATGTTGAATGGTACAGTTGAGGTGATTGGCCTTTTCAGTTGGGTGTGTGTAAATTGGTTATTTGTTTGACTAGATTTATGTTGGGTGATGTTGGATATTTAGCAACAAGTTTAAATCCGTTTTGAAAGTTGATTTCATATGTTGATTTTTTCTTCGGTGGCTTTTCATTTAGGGTCCGGTGCCTTTTATTTATGTATATACTTTCATTGTCATTCACTGCTTCTTCTCTTTTTGTATGCCTACTATTTAACCGTTATTATGTCTATTTCATCGGTTAATTTGGGAAGTTTGGAACATAAGGTTTTGCAATTACATACGGTGATTTGCTTGAGTTTATTTTCTGTTGGGAAATTATGTTTGTTATAGCTTGAGGGCTGAGAGTTTGGTTTCATATGTTGATATTTTCTTGGAGAAATTAACGTCTAAGTAGCTCTTCAATCGTGCTACACTGTTTCTTCTTCTTGCCTACTGAGCTGAAGAGTTATTTATTAATATGTTCCTTTTTCATCTGTTCAGTTCACAATTAACTTGGAGTGTTAAGAGTATTGTGCATGAACTATAGATCAGTTGCTTGCAGCTTTAGAATTGGAACTTTGAATTTCATATGGTGATATTTTCTTCAACCAAATTTTGATGTAAGATAACTCATTGCTGGTGCTTCACGTATTCTATGTCTGTGACTATGC